>JASTWF010000034.1:5411230-5717278 GCA_030390025.1 Squalus acanthias | reverse complement strand
CAGGGTTCAGTACAGGGGCTGGAGGGAAGTTTACAGTGGAGTTCGCCAGGGTTCAGTACTGGGGTCTGGAGGGAGGTTTACAGTGGAGTTCCCCAGGGTTCAGTACTGGGGCTGGAGGGAGGTTACAGTGGAGTTCCCAGGGTTCAGTACTGTGGCTGGAGGGAGGTATACAGTGGAGTTCCCCAGGGTTCAGTACTGGGGCTGGAGGGAGGTATACAGTGGAGTTCCAAGGGATCTGTACTGGGGTTTGGGAGGGAGGAATACAGAGGAGTTCCCCAGGGTTCAGTACTGGGGTCCTGGAGGGAGGCTAAGCAGTGGAGTTCCCCCAGGGTTCAGTACTGGGGTTGGCAGGGAGGGTATACAGTGGAGTTCCCCAGGGTTCAGTAACAGGGGTCTGGAGGGAGGTATACTGTGGAGTTCCCCAGGGTTCAGCTACTGGGGTCTGGGGGAGGTATACAGTGGAGCTACCCAGGGTTCAGTACTCGGGGGGCTGGGGGGAGGTATACTAGTGGAGATCCCCAGGGTCAGTGCTGGGGGCTTGGTGGGAGGGATACAGTGGAGCTCCCATGTTCAGGTACTGGGGGTCTGGAGGGAGGTATACAGTGGAGTTCCCCAGGGTTCAGTACTGGGGTCTGGAGGGAGGTATACAGTGGAGTTCCCCAGGGTTCAGTACTGGGGTCTGGAGGGAGGTATACAGTGGAGTTCCCCAGGGTTCAGTACTGGGGTCTGGAGCGATGTATACAGTGGAGTTTCCCAGGGTTCTGTACTGTGGGCTGGAGGGAGGTATACAGTGGAGTTCCCCAGGGTTCAGTACTGTGGTCTGAAGAGAGGTATACAGTGGAGTTCCCCAGGGTTCAATACTGATGTCTTGGGGAGAGGTATGCAGTGGAGTTCCACAGGGATCAATACTGTTGTCTTGCGGGGAGGGAAACAGTGGGTTCCCCAGGGTTCAATACTGTTGTCTTGGGGGGCGGTATACAGTGGAGTTCCCCAGGGTTCAGTACTGGGGTCTGAGGAGGTATGCACTGGAGTTCCCCAGGGTTCAGTCCTGGGGTCTGGAGGGAGGTATACAGTGGAGTTCCCCAGGGTTCAGTACTGGGGTCTGGAGGGAGGTATACAGTGGAGTTCCCCAGGGTTCAGTACTGGGGTCTGGAGGGACGTATACAGTGGAGTTCCCCAGGGTTCAGTACTGTGGGCTGGAGGGAGGTATACAGTGGAGTTCCCCAGGGTTCAGTACTGGGTCTGGAGGGAGGTATACAGTGGAGTTCCCAGGGTTCAGTACTGGGGTCTGGAGGGAGGTATACAGTGGAGTTCCCCAGGGTTCAGTACTGGGGCTGGAGGGAGGTATACAGTGGAGTTCCCCAGGGTTCAGTACTGGTGTCTGGAGGAGGTATACAGTGGAGTTCCCCAGGGTTCAGTACTGGGGTCTGGAGGGAGGTATACAGTGGAGTTCCCAGGGTTCAGTACTGGGGACTGGAGGGAGGTATACAGTGGAGTTCCCCAGGGTTCAGTACTGGGGTCTGGAGGGAGGTATACAGTGGAGTTCCCCAGGGTTCAGTACTGGGGCTGGAGGGAGGTATACAGTGGAGTTCCCCAGGGTTCAGTACTGGGGTCTGACGGGAGGTATACAGTGGAGTTCCCCAGGGTTCAGTACTGGTGTCTGGAGGGAGGTATACAGTGGAGTTCCCCAGGGTTCAGTACTGGGGGCTGGAGGGAGGTATACAGTGGAGTTCCCAGGGTTCAGTACTGGGTCTGGAGGGAGGTATACAGTGGAGTTCCCCAGGGTTCAGTACTGGGGTCTGGAGGGAGGTATACAGTGGAGTTCCCCAGGGTTCAGTACTGGGGTCTGGAGGGAGGTATACAGTGGAGTTCCCCAGGGTTCAGTACTGGGGTCTGGAGGGAGGTATACAGTGGAGTTCCCCAGGGTTCAGTACTGGGGTCTGGAGGGAGGTATACAGTGGAGTTCCCCAGGGTTCAGTACTGGGGTCTGGAGGGAGGTATACAGTGGAGTTCCCCAGGGTTCAGTACTGGGGTCTGGAGGGAGGTATACAGTGGAGTTCCCCAGGGTTCAGTACTGGGGTCTGGAGGGAGGTATACAGTGGAGTTCCCCAGGGTTCAGTACTGGGGTCTGGAGGGAGGTATACAGTGGAGTTCCCCAGGGTTCAGTACTGGGGTCTGGAGGGAGGTATACAGTGGAGTTCCCCAGGGTTCAGTACTGGGGTCTGGAGGGAGGTATACAGTGGAGTTCCCCAGGGTTCAGTACTGGGGTCTGGAGGGAGGTATACAGTGGAGTTCCCCAGGGTTCAGTACTGGGGTCTGGAGGGAGGTATACAGTGGAGTTCCCCAGGGTTCAGTACTGGGGTCTGGAGGGAGGTATACAGTGGAGTTCCCAGGGTTCAGTACTGGGGTCTGGAGGGAGGTATACAGTGGAGTTCCCCAGGGTTCAGTACTGGGGTCTGGAGGGAGGTATACAGTGGAGTTCCCCAGGGTTCAGTACTGGGGTCTGGAGGGAGGTATACAGTGGAGTTCCCCAGGGTTCAGTACTGGGGTCTGGAGGGAGGTATACAGTGGAGTTCCCCAGGGTTCAGTACTGGGGTCTGGAGGGAGGTATAGTGGAGTTCCCCAGGGTTCAGTACTGGGGTCTGGAGGGAGGTATACAGTGGAGTTCCCCAGGGTTCAGTACTGGTGTCTGGAGGGAGGTATACAGTGGAGTTCCCCAGGGTTCAGTACTGGGGTCTGGAGGGAGGTATACAGTGGAGTTCCCCAGGGTTCAGTACTGGGGTCTGGAGGGAGGTATACAGTGGAGTTCCCCAGGGTTCAGTACTGGGGTCTGGAGGGAGGTATACAGTGGAGTTCCCCAGGGTTCAGTACTGGGGTCTGGAGGGAGGTATACAGTGGAGTTCCCCAGGGTTCAGTACTGGGGTCTGGAGGGAGGTATACAGTGGAGTTCCCCAGGGTTCAGTACTGGGGTCTGGAGGGAGGTATACAGTGGAGTTCCCCAGGGTTCAGTACTGGGTCTGGAGGGAGGTATACAGTGGAGTTCCCCAGGGTTCAGTACTGGGGTCTGGAGGGAGGTATACAGTGGAGTTCCCCAGGGTTCAGTACTGGGGTCTGGAGGGAGGTATACAGTGGAGTTCCCCAGGGTTCAGTACTGGGGTCTGGAGGGAGGTATACAGTGGAGTTCCCCAGGGTTCAGTAGCAGGGTCTGGAGGGAGGTGTACAGTGGAGTTCCCCAGGGTTCAGTACTGGGGTCTGGAGGGAGGTATACAGTGGAGTTCCCCAGGGTTCAGTACTGGGGTCTGGAGGAGGTATACAGTGGAGTTCCCCAGGGTTCAGTACTGGGGTCTGGAGGGAGGTATACAGTGGAGTTCCCCAGGGTTCAGTACTGGGGTCTGGAGGGAGGAATACAGTGGAGTTCCCCAGGGTTCAGTACTGGGATCTGGAGGGAGGTATACAGTGGAGTTCCCCAGGGTTCAGTACTGGGGTCTGGAGGGAGGTATACAGTGGAGTTCCCCAGGGTTCAGTACTGGGGTCTGGAGGGAGGTATACAGTGGAGTTCCCCAGGGTTCAGTACTGGGGTCTGGAGGGAGGTATACAGTGGAGTTCCCCAGGGTTCAGTACTGGGGTCTGGAGGGAGGTATACAGTGGAGTTCCCCAGGGTTCAGTACTGGGGTCTGGAGGGAGGTATACAGTGGAGTTCCCAGGGTTCAGTACTGGGGTCTGGAGGGAGGTATACAGTGGAGTTCCCCAGGGTTCAGTACTGGGGTCTGGAGGGAGGTATACAGTGGAGTTCCCCAGGGTTCAGTACTGGGGTCTGGAGGGAGGTATACAGTGGAGTTCCCCAGGGTTCAGTACTGGGGTCTGGAGGGAGGTATACAGTGGAGTTCCCCAGGGTTCAGTACTGGGGTCTGGAGGGAGGTATACAGTGGAGTTCCCCAGGGTTCAGTACTGGGGTCTGGAGGGAGGTATACAGTGGAGTTCCCCAGGGTTCAGTACTGGGTCTGGAGGGAGGTATACAGTGGAGTTCCCCAGGGTTCAGTACTGGGGGCTGGAGGGAGGTATACAGTGGAGTTCCCAGGGTTCAGTACTGGGGTCTGGAGGGAGGTATACAGTGGAGTTCCCCAGGGTTCAGTACTGGGGTCTGGAGGGAGGTATACAGTGGAGTTCCCCAGGGTTCAGTACTGGGGTCTGGAGGGAGGTATACAGTGGAGTTCCCCAGGGTTCAGTACTGGGTCTGGAGGGAGGTATACAGTGGAGTTCCCCAGGGTTCAGTACTGGGGTCTGGAGGGAGGTATACAGTGGAGTTCCCCAGGGTTCAGTACTGGGGTCTGGAGGGAGGTATACAGTGGAGTTCCCCAGGGTTCAGTACTGGGGTCTGGAGGGAGGTATACAGTGGAGTTCCCCAGGGTTCAGTACTGGGGTCTGGAGGGAGGTATACAGTGGAGTTCCCCAGGGTTCAGTACTGGGTCTGGAGGGAGGTATACAGTGGAGTTCCCCAGGGTTCAGTACTGGGGGCTGGGGGAGGAACACAGTGGAGTTCCCCAGGGTTCAGTACTGGGGGCTGGAGGGAGGTATACAGTGGAGTTCCCCAGGGTTCAGTACTGGGGTCTGGAGGGAGGTATACAGTGGAGTTCCCCAGGGTTCAGTACTGTGGCTGGATGGAGGTATACAGTGGAGTTCCCAGGGTTCAGTACTGGGGCTGGAGGGAGGTATACAGTGGAGTTCCCCAGGGTTCAGTACTGGGTGCTGGAGGGAGGTATACAGTGGAGTTCCCCAGGGTTCAGTACTGGGGTCTAGAGGGAGGTATACAGTGGATTTCCCCAGGGTTCAGTACTGGAGTCTGGGTGCATGTATACATTGGAGTTCCCCAGGGTTCAGTACTGGGGTCTGGAGGAGGTATACAGTGGAGTTCCCCAGGGTTCAGTACTGGGGGCTGGAGGGAGGTATACAGTGGAGTTCCCCAGGGTTCAGTACTGGGGTCTGGAGGGAGGTATACAGTGGAGTTCCCCAGGGTTCAGTACTGGGGTCTGGAGGGAGGTATACAGTGGAGTTCCCCAGGGTTCAGTACTGGGGTCTGGAGGGAGGTATACAGTGGAGTTCCCCAGGGTTCAGTACTGGGGTCTGGAGGGAGGTATACAGTGGAGTTCCCCAGGGTTCAGTACTGGGGCTGGAGGGAGGTATACAGTGGAGTTCCCCAGGGTTCAGTACTGGGGTCTGGAGGGAGGTATACAGTGGAGTTCCCCAGGGTTCAGTACTGGGGTCTGGAGGGAGGTATACAGTGGAGTTCCCCAGGGTTCAGTACTGGGGTCTGGAGGGAGGTATACAGTGGAGTTCCCCAGGGTTCAGTACTGGGGTCTGGAGGGAGGTATACAGTGGAGTTCCCCAGGGTTCAGTACTGGGGTCTGGAGGGAGGTATACAGTGGAGTTCCCCAGGGTTCAGTACTGGGGTCTGGAGGGAGGTATACAGTGGAGTTCCCAGGGTTCAGTACTGGTGTCTGGAGGGAGGTATACAGTGGAGTTCCCCAGGGTTCAGTACTGGGGCTGGAGGGAGGTATACAGTGGAGTTCCCCAGGGTTCAGTACTGGGGTCTGGAGGGAGGTATACAGTGGAGTTCCCCAGGGTTCAGTACTGGGGTCTGGAGGGAGGTATACAGTGGAGTTCCCCAGGGTTCAGTACTGGGGTCTGGAGGGAGGTATACAGTGGAGTTCCCCAGGGTTCAGTACTGGGGTCTGGAGGGAGGTATACAGTGGAGTTCCCCAGGGTTCAGTACTGGGGTCTGGAGGGAGGTATACAGTGGAGTTCCCCAGGGTTCAGTACTGGGGTCTGGAGGGAGGTATACAGTGGAGTTCCCCAGGGTTCAGTACTGGGGGTCTGGAGGGAGGTATACAGTGGAGTTCCCCAGGGTTCAGTACTGGGGTCTGGAGGGAGGTATACAGTGGAGTTCCCCAGGGTTCAGTACTGGGGTCTGGAGGGAGGTATACAGTGGAGTTCCCCAGGGTTCAGTACTGGGGGCTGGAGGGAGGTATACAGTGGAGTTCCCAGGGTTCAGTACTGGGGTCTGGAGGGAGGTATACAGTGGAGTTCCCCAGGGTTCAGTACTGGGGGCTGGAGGGAGGTATACAGTGGAGTTCCCCAGGGTTCAGTACTGGGGCTGGAGGGAGGTATACAGTGGAGTTCCCCAGGGTTCAGTACTGGGGTCTGGAGGGAGGTATACAGTGGAGTTCCCCAGGGTTCAGTACTGGGGTCTGAGGGAGGTATACAGTGGAGTTCCCCAGGGTTCAGTACTGGGGTCTGGAGGGAGGTATACAGTGGAGTTCCCCAGGGTTCAGTACTGGGGTCTGGAGGGAGGTATACAGTGGAGTTCCCCAGGGTTCAGTACTGGGGGCTGGAGGGAGGTATACAGTGGAGTTCCCCAGGGTTCAGTACTGGGGTCTGAGGGAGGTATACAGTGGAGTTCCCCAGGGTTCAGTACTGGGGTCTGGAGGGAGGTATACAGTGGAGTTCCCCAGGGTTCAGTACTGGGGTCTGGAGGGAGGTATACAGTGGAGTTCCCCAGGGTTCAGTACTGGGGTCTGGAGGGAGGTATACAGTGGAGTTCCCCAGGGTTCAGTACTGGGGTCTGGAGGGAGGTATACAGTGGAGTTCCCCAGGGTTCAGTACTGGGGTCTGGAGGGAGGTATACAGTGGAGTTCCCCAGGGTTCAGTACTGGGGTCTGGAGGGAGGTATACAGTGGAGTTCCCCAGGGTTCAGTACTGGGGTCTGGAGGGAGGTATACAGTGGAGTTCCCCAGGGTTCAGTACTGGGGTCTGGAGGGAGGTATACAGTGGAGTTCCCCAGGGTTCAGTACTGGGGTCTGGAGGGAGGTATACAGTGGAGTTCCCCAGGGTTCAGTACTGGGGTCTGGAGGGAGGTATACAGTGGAGTTCCCCAGGGTTCAGTACTGGGGTCTGGAGGGAGGTATACAGTGGAGTTCCCCAGTGTTCAGTACTGGGGCTGGAGGGAGGTATACAGTGGAGTTCCCCAGGGTTCAGTACTGGGGTCTGGAGGGAGGTATACAGTGGAGTTCCCCAGGGTTCAGTAGCAGGGGCTGGAGGGAGTTTACAGTGGAGTTCCCCAGGGTTCAGTACTGGGGTCTGGAGGGAGGTATACAGTGGAGTTCCCAGGGTTCAGTACTGGGGCTGGAGGGAGGTATACAGTGGAGTTCCCCAGGGTTCAGTACTGGGGTCTGGAGGGAGGTATACAGTGGAGTTCCCCAGGGTTCAGTACTGGGGTCTGGAGGGAGGTATACAGTGGAGTTCCCCAGGGTTCAGTACTGGAGTCTGGGGGATGTATACAGTGGAGTTCCCCAGGGTTCAGTACTGGTGGTCTGGAGGGAGGTATACAGTGGAGTTCCCCAGGGTTCAGTACTGGGGTCTGGAGGGAGGTATACAGTGGAGTTCCCCAGGGTTCAGTACTGGGGACTGGAGGGAGGTAAACAGTGGAGTTCCCCAGGGTTCAGTACTGGGGTCTGGAGGGAGGTATATAGTGGAGTTCCCCAGTGTTCATTACTGGGGGCTGGAGGGATGTATACAGTCGAGTTCCCCAGGGTTCAGTACTGGGGTCTGAAGGGAGGTATACACTGGAGTTCCCCTGGGTTTAGTACTGGTGTCTGGAGGGAGGTATACAGTGGAGTTCCCCAGGGATCAGTACTGGGGGCTGGAGGGAGGTATACAGTGGAGTTCCCCAGGGTTCAGTACTTGGGTCTCGGGGTAGGCATACAGTGGAGTTCCCCAGGGTTCAGTATCAGGATCTAGAGGGAGGTATACAGTGGAGTTCCCCAGGGTTCAGTACTGGGTTTCTGGACGGAGGTATACAGTGGAGTTCGCCAGGGTTCAGTACTGGTGCCTGGGGGGAGGTATAGAGTGGAGTTCCCCAGGGCTCAGTATTGGGGTCTGGAGGGAGGTATACACTGGATTTCATCAGGGATCAGTAGGAGGGGCTGGAGGGAGGTATACAGTGGATTTCCCCAGGGTTCAGTACTGTGTGCTTCAGGGAGATATACAGTGCTGTTCCACAGGGTTCATTACTGGGGGGGTTGGAGGGAGCTATACAGTGGAGATCCCCAGGGTTCAGTACTGGTGACGGGAGGGAGGCGTTCAGTGGATTTCCTCAGGGTTCAGTCCTGGGGGCTGGAGGGAGGTATACAGTGGGGTTCCCCAGGGGTCAGTCCTGGTGTCTGGTGGGAGGTGTCCATTGGAGTTCCCCAGGGTTCAGTCCTGGTGTCTGGTGGGAGGTGTCCATTGAAGTTGCCCAGGGTTCAGTAGCAGGGTCAAGAGGGAGGTATACTTTGGAGTTCCCGAGGGTACAGTACTGGGGTTTGGAAGGAGGTATACAGTGGAGTTTCCCAGGGTTACGCACTGGAGTCTGGAAGGAGGTATACAGTGCAGTTTCCCAGGGTTCAGTATTGTGGGCTGGAGGGAGGTATATAGTGGAGTTACCCAGGGTTCAGTACTGGGATCTGGGGGGACGCATACAGTGGAGTTCCGCAGGGTTCAGTACTGGGGTCTGGAGGGAGGTATACAGGGCGATTCCCCAGGGTTCAGTACAGGCGCTGGAGGTAGGTATAGAAACATAGAAACATAGAAACATAGAATCTAGGGCAGGAGTAGGCCATT
The DNA here is from genome assembly GCA_030390025.1 of Squalus acanthias. NCBI lineage: Eukaryota > Metazoa > Chordata > Chondrichthyes > Squaliformes > Squalidae > Squalus > Squalus acanthias. The sequence continues at coordinate 5,708,623 of JASTWF010000034.1, read as the reverse complement.
CGGCCCGTCGAGCCTGCTCCACCATTCATTACGATCATGGCTGATCATTCAAATCCAGTACCATGTCCCTGCTTTAATCCCCACTGTATACATATCCCACCCTACCCCCGTAACCCCACGTATTTAATTCCCCCTAACATATCCCATCCTATCCCCATAACCCCACATATTTAATCCCCACCTAACACTAATATACAGTATACAGTGGAGTTCCCCAGGGTTCAGTGCTGGGGTCTGGATGGAGGTTAACATTGGAGTTCCCCAGGGTTCAGTACTGGGGGCTGGGGGGAGGAACACAGTGGAGTTCCCCACGGTTCAGTACTGGGGGCTGGAGGGAGGTATACAGTGGAGTTCCCCAGGGTTCAGTACTGGGGTCTGGAGGGAGGTATACAGTGGATTTCCCCAGATTTAAATTACTGGAGTCTGGGTGCATGTATACAGTGGAGTTCCCCAGGGTCCAGTACTGGGGGCTGGAGGAAGGTATACAGTGGAGTTCCCCAGGGTTCAGTACTGGGGTCTGGGGAGAGGTATACAGTGGAGTTCCCCAGCGATCAATTCTGTGGGCTGAAGGGAGTTATATATTGGAGTTCCCCAGGGTGTAGAACAGGGGGCTGGAGGTAGGCAAACACTTGACATACCCAGTACGCTGTACTGGGCGTTGCAGGGAAGTATACAGTGCAGTTCCACAGCGTACAGTACTGGGAGCTGGAGGGATGTATACAGTGGAGTTCAACATGGTTTCAGTACTGAGGGCTGGAGAGAGGTGTACAGTGGAGTTCCCCACAGTACAGTACTGGGGGCTCGAGCGATGTATACAGTGGAGTTCTCCAGGGTTCAGTACTGGGGTCTGGAGGGAGGTATACAGTGGATTTCCCCAGGGTTCAGTACTGTGGTCTGAGGGAGGTATACAGTGGAGTTCCCCAGGGTTCAATACTGGGTCTGGAGGGAGGTATGCAGTGGAGTTCCCCAGGGATCAGTACTGGTGTCTGGAGGGAGGTATACAGTGGAGTTCCCCAGGGTTCAGTACTGGTGTCTGGAGGGAGGTATACAGTGGAGTTCCCCAGGGTTCAGTACTGGGGTCTGGAGGAGGTATTCAGTGGAGTTCCCAGGTTCAGTACTGGGGTCTGGAGGGAGGTATACAGTGGAGTTCCCCAGGGTTCAGTACTGGGGTCTGGAGGGAGGTATACAGTGGAGTTCCCCAGGGTTCAGTACTGGGGTCTGGAGGGAGGTATACAGTGGAGTTCCCCAGGGTTCAGTACTGTGGTCTGGAGGGAGGTATACAGTGGAGTTCCCCAGGGTTCAGTACTGGTTCTAGAGGGAGGTATACAGTGGAGTTCCCCAGGGTTCAGTACTGGTGTCTGGAGGGAGGTATACAGTGGAGTTCCCCAGGGTTCAGTACTGGGGTCTGGAGGGAGGTATACAGTGGAGTTCCCCAGGGTTCAGTACTGGGGTCTGGAGGGAGGTATACAGTGGAGTTCCCCAGGGTTCAGTACTGGGGTCTGGAGGGAGGTATACAGTGGAGTTCCCCAGGGTTCAGTACTGGGGTCTGGAGGGAGGTATACAGTGGAGTTCCCCAGGGTTCAGTACTGGGGTCTGGAGGGAGGTATACAGTGGAGTTCCCCAGGGTTCAGTACTGGGGCTGGAGGGAGGTATACAGTGGAGTTCCCCAGGGTTCAGTACTGGGGTCTGGAGGGAGGTATACAGTGGAGTTCCCCAGGGTTCAGTACTGGGGTCTGGAGGGAGGTATACAGTGGAGTTCCCCAGGGTTCAGTACTGGGGGCTGGAGGGAGGTATACAGTGGAGTTCCCCAGGGTTCAGTACTTGGGTCTCGGGGTAGGCATACAGTGGAGTTCCCCAGGGTTCAGTATCAGGATCTAGAGGGAGGTATACAGTGGAGTTCCCCAGGGTTCAGTACTGGGTTTCTGGACGGAGGTATACAGTGGAGTTCGCCAGGGTTCAGTACTGGTGCCTGGGGGGAGGTATAGAGTGGAGTTCCCCAGGGCTCAGTATTGGGGTCTGGAGGGAGGTATACACTGGATTTCATCAGGGATCAGTAGCAGGGGCTGGAGGGAGGTATACAGTGGATTTCCCCAGGGTTCAGTACTGTGTGCTTCAGGGAGATATACAGTGCTGTTCCACAGGGTTCATTACTGGGGGGGTTGGAGGGAGCTATACAGTGGAGATCCCCAGGGTTCAGTACTGGTGACGGGAGGGAGGCGTTCAGTGGATTTCCTCAGGGTTCAGTCCTGGGGGCTGGAGGGAGGTATACAGTGGGGTTCCCCAGGGGTCAGTCCTGGTGTCTGGTGGGAGGTGTCCATTGGAGTTCCCCAGGGTTCAGTACTGGGGTCTGGAGGGAGGTATACAGTGGAGTTCCCCAGGGTTCAGTACTGGGGTCTGGAGGGAGGTATACAGTGGAGTTCCCCAGGGTTCAGTACTGGGGTCTGGAGGGAGGTATACAGTGGAGTTCCCCAGGGTTCAGTACTGGGGTCTGGAGGGAGGTATACAGTGGAGTTCCCCAGGGTTCAGTACTGGGGTCTGGAGGGAGGTATACAGTGGAGTTCCCCAGGGTTCAGTACTGGGGTCTGGAGGGAGGTATACAGTGGAGTTCCCAGGGTTCAGTACTGGGGTCTGGAGGGAGGTATACAGTGGAGTTCCCCAGGGTTCAGTACTGGGGTCTGGAGGGAGGTATAAAGTGGAGTTCCCCAGGGTTCAGTACTGGGGTCTGGAGGGAGGTATACAGTGGAGTTCCCCAGGGTTCAGTACTGGGGTCTGGAGGGAGGTATACAGTGGAGTTCCCCAGGGTTCAGTACTGGGGTCTGGAGGGAGGTATACAGTGGAGTTCCCCAGGGTTCAGTACTGGGGTCTGGAGGGAGGTATACAGTGGAGTTCCCCAGGGTTCAGTACTGGGGTCTGGAGGGAGGTATACAGTGGAGTTCCCCAGGGTTCAGTACTGGGGTCTGGAGGGAGGTATACAGTGGAGTTCCCCAGGGTTCAGTACTGGGGTCTGGAGGGAGGTATACAGTGGAGTTCCCCAGGGTTCAGTACTGGGGTCTGGAGGGAGGTATACAGTGGAGTTCCCCAGGGTTCAGTACTGGGTCTGGAGGGAGGTATACAGTGGAGTTCCCCAGGGTTCAGTACTGGGGTCTGGAGGGAGGTATACAGTGGAGTTCCCCAGGGTTCAGTACTGGGGTCTGGAGGGAGGTGTACAGTGGAGTTCCCCAGGGTTCAGTACTGGGGTCTGGAGGGAGGTATACAGTGGAGTTCCCCAGGTTCAGTACTGGGATCTGGAGTGAGGTATACAGTGGAGTTCCCCAGGGTTCAGTACTGGGGTCTGGAGGGAGGTATACAGTGGAGTTCCCCAGGGTTCAGTACTGGGGCTGGAGGGAGGTATACAGTGGAGTTCCCCAGGGTTCAGTACTGGGGTCTGGAGGGAGGTATACAGTGGAGTTCCCCAGGGTTCAGTACTGGTGCTGGAGGGAGGTATACAGTGGAGTTCCCCAGGGTTCAGTACTGGGGTCTGGAGGGAGGTATACAGTGGAGTTCCCCAGGGTTCAGTACTGGGGTCTGAGGGAGGTATACAGTGGAGTTCCCCAGTGTTCAGTACTGGGGTCTGGAGGGAGGTGTACAGTGGAGTTCCCCAGGGTTCAGTACTGGGGTCTGAGGGAGGTAGACAGTGGAGTTCCCCAGCGTTCAGTACAGGGATCTGGAGTGAGGTGTACAGTGGAGTTCCCCAGGATTCAGTAGTGGCGTCTGGAGGGAGGTATACAGTGGAGTTCCCCAGGGTTCAGTACTGGGGGGAGGTAGACAGTGGAGTTCCCCAGGGTTCAGTACTGGGATCTGGAGGGAGGTATACAGTGGTGTTCCCCAGGGTTCAGTGCTGGTGCCTGAGGGAGGAATACAGTGGAGTTCCCCAGGGTTCAGTACTGGGATCTGGAGGGAGGTATACAGTGGAGTTCCCCAGGTTTCAGTACTGGGGTCTGGGGGGAGGTATACAGTGAGTTCCCCAGGGTTCAGTACTGGGGTCTGGAGGGAGGCAGACAGTGGAGTTCCCCAGGGTTCAGTAGCAGGGGCTGGAGGGAGGTATACAGTGGAGTTCCCCAGGTTCAGTACTGGGTCTGGAGGGAGGTATACAGTGGAGTTCCCCAGGGTTCAGTACTGGGGTCTGGAGGGAGGAAGACAGTGGAGTTCCCCAGGGTTCAGTAGCTGGGGCTGGAGGGAGGTTTACAGTGGAGTTCCCCAGGTTCAGTACTGGGGTCTGGAGGGAGGTATACAGTGGAGTTCCCCAGGGTTCAGTACTGGGGTCTGGAGGGAGGTATACAGTGCAGTTCCCCAGGGTTCAGTACTGGGCGCTGGAGGGAGGTATACAGTGGAGTTGCCCAGGGTTCAGTACTGGGGGCTGGAGGGAGGTTTACAGTGGAGTTCCCCAGGGTTCAGTACTGTGTCTGGAGGGAGGTAAACAGTGGAGTTCCCCAGGGTTCAGTACTGGGGTCTGAGGGAGGTATACAGTGGAGTTCCCCAGGGTTCAGTACTGGGGGCTGGAGGGAGGTATACAGTGGAGTTCCCCAGGGTTCAGTACTGGGGGCTGGAGGGAGGTATACAGTGGAGTTCCCCAGTGTTCAGTACTGTGGGCTGCAGGGAGGTAAACATTGGATTTCCCCAGGGTTCAGTACTGGGGTCTGGAGGGAGGTATACAGTGGAGTTCCCCGAGGTTCAGCACTGCGGTCTGGAGGGAGTTATACAGAGGAGTTCCCCAGGGTTCAGTACTGGGGTATGGAGGGAGGTATACAGTGGAGTTCCCCAGGGTTAAGTACTGGGTTCTGGCGGTAGGTAGACACTGGAGTTCCCCAGGGTTCAGTGCTGGGGTGTGGAGTGAGGTATACAGTGGAGTTCCCCAGGGTTCAGTACTGGGGTATGGAGGGAGGTGTACAGTGGAGTTCACCAGGGTTCAGTACTGGGGTATGGAGTGAGGTATACAGTGGAGTTCCCCAGGGTGCAGTGCTGGGGTATCGAGGGAGGTATACAGTGGAGTTCCCCAGGCTTCAGTACTGGGGTCTGGAGTGAGGTATACAGTGGTGTTCCCCAGGGTTCAGTACTGTGGTATGGAGGGAGGTATACAGTGGAGTTCCCCAGGCTTCAGTACTGGGGTCTGGAGGGAGGTATACAGTGGAGTGCCCCAGGGTTCAGTGCTGGGGTCTGGATGGAGGTTAACATTGGAGTTCCCCAGGGTTCAGTACTGGGGGCTTGGGGGAGGAACACAGTGGATTCCCCAGGGTTCAGTACTGGGGGCTGGAGGGAGGTATACAGTGGAGTTCCCCAGGGTTCAGTACTGGGGTCTGGAGGGAAGTTTACAGTGGAGTGCCTCAGGGTTCAGTGCCAGTGGCTGGATGGAGGTATACAGTGGAGTTTCCCAGGGTTCAGTACTATGGGCTGGAGGGAGGTATACAGTGGAGTTCCCCAGGGTTCAGTACTGGGTGCTGGATGGAGGTATACAGTGGTGTTCCCCAGGGTTCAGTACTGGGGTCTAGAGGGAGGTATACAGTGGATTTCCCCAGGGTTTAAATTACTGGAGTCTGGGTGCATGTATACATTGGAGTTCCCCAGGGTTCAGTACTGGGGGCTGGTAGGAGGTATACAGTGGAGTTCCCCAGGGTTCAGTACTGGGGGCTGGAGGGAGGTATACAGTGGAGTTCCCCAGGGTTCAGTACTGGGGTCTGGAGGGAGGTATACAGTGGAGTTCCCCAGGGTTCAGTAGCAGGGGCTGGAGGGAGGTTTACAGTGGAGTTCTCCAGGGTTCAGTACTGGGGTCTGGAGGGAGTATACAGTGGAGTTCCCCAGGGTTCATTGACTAGGGGCTGGATGGAGGTATACAGTGGAGTTCCCCAGGGTTCAGTACTGTGGGCTGGAGGGAGGTATACAGTGGAGTTCCCAGGGTTCAGTACTGGGGCTGGAGGGAGGTATACAGTGGATTTCCCCAGGGTTCAGTACTGGGGTCTGGGGGAGGTATACAGTGGAGTTCCCCAGGGTTCAGTACTGTGGTCAGGGGGAGGTGTACAGTGGAGTATCCCAGGATTCAGTACTGGTGTCTGGAGGGAGGTATACAGTGGAGTTCCCCAGGGTTCAGTACTGGGGTCTGGAGGGAGGTATACAGTGGAGTTCCCCAGGGTTCAGTACTGGGGTCTGGAGGGAGGTATACAGTGGAGTTCCCAGGGTTCAGTACTGGGGTCTGGAGGGAGGTATACAGTGGAGTTCCCCAGGGTTCAGTACTGGGGTCTGGAGGGAGGTATACAGTGGAGTTCCCCAGGGTTCAGTACTGGGGTCTGGAGGGAGGTATACAGTGGAGTTCCCCAGGGTTCAGTACTGGGGTCTGGAGGGAGGTATACAGTGGAGTTCCCCAGGGTTCAGTACTGGGGTCTGGAGGGAGGTATACAGTGGAGTTCCCCAGGGTTCAGTACTGGGGTCTGGAGGGAGGTATACAGTGGAGTTCCCCAGGGTTCAGTACTGGGGTCTGGAGGGAGGTATACAGTGGAGTTCCCCAGGGTTCAGTACTGGGGTCTGGAGGGAGGTATACAGTGGAGTTCCCCAGGGTTCAGTACTTGGGGGTGTGGGGGGACGTATACAGTGCAGTTCCCCAGTGTTCAGCACTGGGCGCTGGAGGGAGGTATGCAGTGGAGTTCCCCAGGGTTCAGTACTGGGGGCTGCAGGGAGGTATACAGTGGAGTTCCCCAGGGTTCAGTACTGGGGGCTGGAGGGAGGTATACAGTGGAATTCTCCAGGGTTCAGTACTGGGGTCTGGAGGGAGGTATACAGTGGAGTTCCCCAGGGTTCAGTACTGGGGGCTGGAGGGAGGTATACAGTGGAGTTCCCCAGGGTTCAGTACTGTGGGATGCAGGGAGGTAAACATTGGATTTCCCCAGGGTTCAGTACCGGGGTCTGGAGGGAGGTATACAGTGGAGTTCCCCGAGGTTCAGCACTGGGGTCTGCAGGGAGTTATACAGTGGAGTTCCCCAGGGTTCAGTACTGGGGTATGGAGGGAGGTATACAGTGGAGTTCCCCAGGGTTCAGTACTGGGTGCTGGAGTGAGGTATACAGTGGAGTTCCCCAGGGTTCAGTACTGGGGTCTGGAGGTAGGAAGACACTGGAGTTCCCCAGGGTTCAGTGCTGGGGTGTGGAGTGAGGTATACAGTGGAGTTCGCCAGGGTTCAGTACTGGGGTATGGAGGGAGGTGTACAGTGGAGTTCACCAAGGTGCAGTACTGGGGTATGGAGTGAGGTATACAGTGAAGTTCCCCAGGGTACAGTGCTGGGGTCTGGATGGAGGTTAACATTGGAGTTCCCCAGGGTTCAGTACTGGGGGCTGGGGGGAGGAACACAGTGGAGTTCCCCAGTGTTCAGTACTGGGGGCTGGAGGGAGGTATACAGTGGAGTTCCCCAGGGTTCAGTACTGGGGTCTGGAGGGAGGTATACAGTGGAGTTCACCAGGGTTCAGTAGCAGGGGCTGGTGGGAAGTTTACAGTGGAGTTCGCCAGGGTTCAATACTGTGGGCTGGAGGGAAGTTTACAGTGGAGTGCCTCAGGGTTCAGTGCTATGGGTCTGGAGGGAGGTATACAGTGGAGTTCCCCAGGGTTCAGTACTGGGGCTGGAGGGAGGTATACAGTGGAGTTCCCCAGGGTTCAGTACTGGGGTCTGGAGGGAGGTATACAGTGGAGTTCCCCAGGGTTCAGTACTGGGGTCTGGAGGGAGGTATACAGTGGAGTTCCCCAGGGTTCAGTACTGGGGTCTGGAGGGAGGTATACAGTGGAGTTCCCCAGGGTTCAGTACTGGTGTCTGGAGGGAGGTATACAGTGGAGTTCCCCAGGGTTCAGTACTGGGGTCTGGAGGAGGTATACAGTGGAGTTCCCCAGGGTTCAGTACTGGGGTCTGGAGGGAGGTATACAGTGGAGTTCCCAGGGTTCAGTACTGGGGTCTGGAGTGAGGTATACAGTGGAGTTCCCCAGGGTTCAGTACTGGGGTCTGGAGGGAGGTATACAGTGGAGTTCCCAGGGTTCAGTACTGGGGCTGGAGGGAGGTATACAGTGGAGTTCCCCAGGGTTCAGTACTGGGGCTGGAGGGAGGTATACAGTGGAGTTACCCAGGTTCAGTACTGGGGTCTGGGGGGAGGTATACAGTGGAGTTCCCAGGTTCAGTACTGGTGTCTGGAGGGAGGTATACAGTGAGTTCCCAGGGTTCAGTACTGGGGTCTGGAGGGAGGTATACAGTGGAGTTCCCCAGGGTTCAGTACTGGGGTCTGGAGGGAGGTATACAGTGGAGTTCCCCAGGGTTCAGTACTGGTGTCTGGAGGGAGGTATACAGTGGAGTTCCCCAGGGTTCAGTACTGGGGTCTGGAGGGAGGTATACAGTGGAGTTCCCCAGGGTTCAGTACTGGGGTCTGGAGGGAGGTATACAGTGGAGTTCCCCAGGGTTCAGTACTGGGGTCTGGAGGGAGGTATACAGTGGAGTTCCCCAGGGTTCAGTACTGGGGCTGGAGGGAGGTATACAGTGGAGTTCCCCAGGGTTCAGTACTGGGGTCTGGAGGGAGGTATACAGTGGAGTTCCCCAGGGTTCAGTACTGGGGGCTGGATGGAGGTATACAGTGGATTTCCCCAGGGTTCAGTACTGGGGTCTGGGGGGAGGTATACAGTGGAGTTCCCCAGGGTTCAGTACTGTGGTCAGGGGGGAGGTGTACAGTGGAGTATCCCAGGATTCAGTACTGGTGTCTGGGGGGAGGTACAAAGTGGAGTTCCCCAGGGTTCAATACTGGTGTCTTGGGGTGAGGTATGCAGTGGAGTTCCCCAGGGTTCAATACTGGTGTCTTGGGGAGAGTGATGCAGTGGAGTTCCACAGGGTTCAGCACTGTTGTTTTGGGGGGAGGTATACAGTGGAGTTCCCCAGGTTTCAGTACTGGGCGCTGGAGGGAGGTATACAGTGGAGTTCCCCAGGGTTCAATACTGGTGTCTGGCAGTGGAGGTGTATAGAGGAGTTCCCCAGGTTCAATACTGGGTTCTGGGGGAGGTATACAATGAAGTTCCCCAGGGTTCAGTACTGGGGTCTGGAGGGAGGCAGACAGTGGAGTTCCCCAGGGTTCAGTAGCAGGGGCTGGAGGGAGGGTTCCAGTGGAGTTCCCCAGGTTCAATACTGGGTTCTGGGGGGAGGTATACAGTGGAGTTCCCCAAGTTCAGTACTGGGGTCTGGAGGGAGATATACAGTGGAGTTCCCCAGGGTTCAGTACTTGGGGGTGTGGGGGGGACGTATACAGTGCAGTTCCCCAGTGTTCAGCACTGGGCGCTGGAGGGAGGTATGCAGTGGAGTTCCCCAGGGTTCAGTACTGGGGGCTGCAGGGAGGTATACAGTGGAGTTCCCCAGGGTTCAGTACTGGGGGCTGGAGGGAGGTATACAGTGGAATTCTCCAGGGTTCAGTACTGGGGTCTGGAGGGAGGTATACAGTGGAGTTCCCCAGGGTTCAGTACTGGGGGATGGAGGGAGGTATACAGTGGAGTTCCCCAGGGTTCAGTACTGTGGGATGCAGGGAGGTAAACATTGGATTTCCCCAGGGTTCAGTACCGGGGTCTGGAGGGAGGTATACAGTGGAGTTCCCCGAGGTTCAGTACTGGGGTCTGCAGGGAGTTATACAGTGGAGTTCCCCAGGGTTCAGTACTGGGGTCTGGAGGGAGGTATACAGTGGAGTTCCCCAGGGTTCAGTACTGGGTGCTGGAGTGAGGTATACAGTGGAGTTCCCCAGGGTTCAGTACTGGGGTCTGGAGGTAGGAAGACACTGGAGTTCCCCAGGGTTCAGTGCTGGGGTGTGGAGTGAGGTATACAGTGGAGTTCGCCAGGGTTCAGTACTGGGGTATGGAGGGAGGTGTACAGTGGAGTTCACCAAGGTGCAGTACTGGGGTATGGAGTGAGGTATACAGTGAAGTTCCCCAGGGTACAGTGCTGGGGTCTGGATGGAGGTTAACATTGGAGTTCCCCAGGGTTCAGTACTGGGGGCTGGGGGAGGAACACAGTGGAGTTCCCCAGTGTTCAGTACTGGGGGCTGGAGGGAGGTATACAGTGGAGTTCCCCAGGGTTCAGTACTGGGGTCTGGAGGGAGGTATACAGTGGAGTTCACCAGGGTTCAGTAGCAGGGGCTGGTGGGAAGTTTACAGTGGAGTTCGCCAGGGTTCAATACTGTGGGCTGGAGGGAAGTTTACAGTGGAGTGCCTCAGGGTTCAGTGCTATGGGCTGGAGGGAGGTATACAGTGGAGTTCCCCAGGGTTCAGTACTATGGGCTGGAGGGAGGTATACAGTGGATTTCCCCAGGGTTCAGTACTGGGTGCTGGATGGAGGTATACAGTGGTGTTCCCCAGGGTTCAGTACTGGGGTCTGGAGGGAGGTATACAGTGGATTTCCCCAGATTTAAATTACTGGAGTCTGGGTGCATGTATACAGTGGAGTTCCCCAGGGTCCAGTACTGGTGTCTGGAGGGAGGTATACAGTGAAGTTCCCCAGGGTTCAGTCCTGGTGTATGGAGGATGGTATACAGTGGAGTTCCCCAGGGTTCAGTACTGGGGTCTGGGGGGAGGTATACAGTGGAGTTCCCTAGGGTACAGTACTGGGGACTGGAGTGAGGTATAGAGTGGAGTTCCCCAGGGCTCAGTATTGGGGTCTGGAGGGAGGTATACACTGGATTTCGTCAGGGATCAGTAGCAGGGGCTGGAGGGAGGTATACAGTGGATTTCCCCAGGGTTCAGTACTGTGTGCTTCAGGGAGATATACAGTGCTGTTCCACAGGGTTCATTACTGGGGGGGTTGGAGGGAGCTATACAGTGGAGATCCCCAGGGTTCAGTACTGGTGACGGGAGGGAGGCGTTCAGTGGATTTCCTCAGGGTTCAGTCCTGGGGGCTGGAGGGAGGTATACAGTGGGGTTCCCCAGGGGTCAGTCCTGGTGTCTGGTGGGAGGTGTCCATTGGAGTTCCCCAGGGTTCAGTCCTGGTGTCTGGTGGGAGGTGTCCATTGAAGTTGCCCAGGGTTCAGTAGCAGGGTCTAGAGGGAGGTATACTTTGGAGTTCCCCAGGGTCAGTACTGGGGTCTGGAGGGAGGTATACAGTGGAGTTCCCCAGGGTTCAGTACTGGGGTCTGGAGGGAGGTATACAGTGGAGTTCCCCAGGATTCAGTACTGGGGTCTGGAGGGAGGTATACAGTGGAGTTCCCCAGGGTTCAGTACTGGGTCTGGAGGGAGGTATACAGTGGAGTTCCCCAGGGTTCAGTACTGGGGTCTGGAGGGAGGTATACAGTGGAGATCCCCAGGGTTCAGTACTGGGGTCTGGAGGGAGGTTACACTGGAGTTCCCCAGGGTTCCAGTACTGGGTCTGGAGAGAGGTATTACAGTGGAGTTCCCCAGGTTCAGTACTGGTGTCTGGAGGGAGACAGTGGAGTTCCCAGGGTTCAGTACTGGGGTCTGGAGGGAGGTAACAGTGGAGTTCCCCAGGGTTCAGTATGGGTCTGGGGGAGGAACACAGTGGAGTTCCCCAGTGTTCAGTACTGGGGGCTGGAGGGAGGTATACAGTGGAGTTCCCCAGGTTCAGTACTGGGGTCTGAGGGAGGTATACAGTGGAGTTCCCAGGGTTCAGTAGCAGGGGTCTGGAGGGATGTTTACAGTGGAGTTCGCCAGGGTTCAGTACTGGTGGCTGGAGGGAGGTATACAGTGGAGTGCCTCAGGGTTCAGTGCTTGGGTCTGGTGGGAGGTACACAGTGGAGTTCCCCAGGGTTCAGTACTAGGGGCTGGAGGGAGGTATACAGTGGAGTTCCCCAGGTTCAGTACTGGGGGCTGGAGGGAGGTATACAGTGGTGTCCCCAGGGTTCAGTACTGGGGTCTGGAGGGAGGGATACAGTGGATTTCCCCAGATTTAAATTACTGGAGTCTGGGTGCATGTATACAGTGGAGTTCCCCAGGGTCCAGTACGGGGGGCTGGAGGAAGGTATACAGTGGAGTTCCCCAGGGTTACGCACTGGAGTCTGGAAGGAGGTATACAGTGCAGTTTCCCAGGGTTCAGTATTGTGGGCTGGAGGGAGGTATATAGTGGAGTTCCCCAGGGTTCAGTACTGGGGTCTGGGGAGAGGTATACAGTGGAGTTCCCCAGCGATCAATTCTGTGGGCTGAAGGGAGTTATATATTGGAGTTCCCCAGGGTGTAGAACAGGGGGCTGGAGGTAGGCAAACACTTGACATACCCAGTACGCTGTACTGGGCGTTGCAGGGAAGTATACAGTGCAGTTCCACAGCGTACAGTACTGGGAGCTGGAGGGATGTATACAGTGGAGTTCAACATGGTTTCAGTACTGAGGGCTGGAGAGAGGTGTGCAGGGGAGTTCCCCACAATACAGTACTGGGGGCTCGAGCGATGTATACAGTGGAGTTTCCCAGGGTTCTGTACTGTGGGCTGGAGGGCGGTATACAGTGGAGTTCCCCAGGGTTCAGTACTGTGGTCTGAAGAGAGGTATACAGTGGAGTTCCCCAGGGATCAATACTGTTGTCTTGCGGGGAGGGAAACAGTGGGGTTCCCCAGGGTTCAATACTGTTGTCTTGGGGGGCGGTATACAGTGGAGTTCCCCAGGGTTCAGTACTGGGGTCTGAAGAGAGGTATGCAGTGGAGTTCCCCAGGGTTCAGTCCTGGGGTTTGGAGGGAGGTATACAGTGGAGTTCCCCAGGGTTCAGTACTGGGGTCTGGAGGGAGGTATACAGTGGAGTTCCCCAGGGTTCAGTACTGGGGTCTGGAGGGGACGTATACAGTGGAGTTCCCCAGGGTTCAGTACTGTGGGCTGGAGGGAGGTATACAGTGGAGTTCCCCAGGGTTCAGTACTGATATCCAGAGGGAGGTATACACTGGAGTTCCGCTGGGTTCAGTACTGGTGTCTGGAGGGAGGTATACAGTGGAGTTCCCCAGGGTTCAGTACTGGGGGCTGGAGAGAGGTATACAGTGGAGTTCCCCACGGTTCAGTCCTGGTGTATGGAGGACGGTTTCCAGTGGAGTTCCCCAGGGTTCAGTACTGGGGTCTTGGGGGAGGTATACAGTGGAGTTCCCTAGGGTACAGTACTGGGGACTGGAGTGAGGTATACAGTGGAGTTCCCCAGGGTTCAGTACTGGGGTCTGGAGGGAGGTATATAGTGGAGTTCCCCAGTGTTCATTACTGGGGGCTGGAGGGATGTATACAGTCGAGTTCCCCAGGGTTCAGTACTGGGGTCTGAAGGGAGGTATACACTGGAGTTCCCCTGGGTTTAGTACTGGTGTCTGGAGGGAGGTATACAGTGGAGTTCCCCAGGGATCAGTACTGGGGGCTGGAGGGAGGTATACAGTGGAGTTCCCCAGGGTTCAGTACTTGGGTCTCGGGGTAGGCATACAGTGGAGTTCCCCAGGGTTCAGTACTGGGGTCTGGAGGGAGGTATACAGTGGAGTTCCCCAGGGTTCAGTACTGGGGTCTGGAGGGAGGTATACAGTGGAGTTCCCCAGGGTTCAGTACTGGGTCTGGAGGGAGGTATACAGTGGAGTTCCCCAGGGTTCAGTACTGGGGTCTGGAGGGAGGTATACAGTGGAGTTCCCCAGGGTTCAGTACTGGGGCTGGAGGGAGGTATACAGTGGAGTTCCCCAGGGTTCAGTACTGGGTGCTGGAGGGAGGTATACAGTGGAGTTCCCCAGGGTTCAGTACTGGGGTCTGGAGGGAGGTATACAGTGGAGTTCCCCAGGGTTCAGTACTGGTGTCTGGAGGGAGGTATACAGTGGAGTTCCCCAGGGTTCAGTACTGGGGGCTGGAGGGAGGTATACAGTGGAGTTCCCCAGGGTTCAGTACTGGTGTCTGGAGGGAGGTATACAGTGGAGTTCCCCAGGGTTCAGTACTGGTGTCTGGTGGGAGGTGTCCATTGAAGTTGCCCAGGGTTCAGTAGCAGGGTCTAGAGGGAGGTATACTTTGGAGTTCCCGAGGGTACAGTACTGGGGTTTGGAAGGAGGTATACAGTGGAGTTTCCCAGGGTTACGCACTGGAGTCTGGAAGGAGGTATACAGTGCAGTTTCCCAGGGTTCAGTATTGTGGGCTGGAGGGAGGTATATAGTGGAGTTACCCAGGGTTCAGTACTGGGATCTGGGGGGGACGCATACAGTGGAGTTCCGCAGGGTTCAGTACTGGGGTCTGGAGGGAGGTATACAGGGCGATTCCCCAGGGTTCAGTACAGGGCGCTGGAGGTAGGTATAGAAACATAGAAACATAGAAACATAGAAACATAGAAACATAGAATCTAGGAGCAGGAGTAGGCCATTCGGCCCGTCGAGCCTGCTCCACCATTCAATACGATCATGGCTGATCATTCAAATCCAGTACCCTGTCCCTGCTTTAATCCCCACAGTATACATATCCCACCCTACCCCCGTAACCCCACGTATTTAATTCCCCCTAACATATCCCATCCTATCCCCATAACCCCACATATTTAATCCCCACCTAACACTAATATACAGTATACAGTGGAGTTCCCCAGGGTTCAGTGCTGGGGTCTGGATGGAGGTTAACATTGGAGTTCCCCAGGGTTCAGTACTGGGGGCTGGGGGGAGGAACACAGTGGAGTTCCCCAGGGTTCAGTACTGGGGGCTGGAGGGAGGTATACAGTGGAGTTCCCCAGGGTTCAGTACTGGGGTCTGGAGGGAGGTATACAGTGGAGTTCACCAGGGTTCAGTAGCAGGGGCTGGAGGGAAGTTTACAGTGGAGTTCGCCAGGGTTCAATACTGTGGGCTGGAGGGAAGTTTACAGTGGAGTGCCTCAGGGTTCAGTGCCAGTGGCTGGTTGGAGGTATACAGTGGAGTTCCCCAGGGTTCAGTACTATGGGCTGGAGGGAGGTATACAGTGGATTTCCCCAGGGTTCAGTACTGGGTGCTGGATGGAGGTATACAGTGGTGTTCCCCAGGGTTCAGTACTGGGGTCTGGAGGGAGGTATACAGTGGATTTCCCCAGATTTAAATTACTGGAGTCTGGGTGCATGTATACAGTGGAGTTCCCCAGGGTCCAGTACTGGGGGCTGGAGGAAGGTATACAGTGGAGTTCCCCAGGGTTACGCACTGGAGTCTGGAAGGAGGTATACAGTGCAGTTTCCCAGGGTTCAGTATTGTGGGCTGGAGGGAGGTATATAGTGGAGTTCCCCAGGGTTCAGTACTGGGGTCTGGGGAGAGGTATACAGTGGAGTTCCCCAGCGATCAATTCTGTGGGCTGAAGGGAGTTATATATTGGAGTTCCCCAGGGTGTAGAACAGGGGGCTGGAGGTAGGCAAACACTTGACATACCCAGTACGCTGTACTGGGCGTTGCAGGGAAGTATACAGTGCAGTTCCACAGCGTACAGTACTGGGAGCTGGAGGGATGTATACAGTGGAGTTCAACATGGTTTCAGTACTGAGGGCTGGAGAGAGGTGTGCAGGGGAGTTCCCCACAATACAGTACTGGGGACTCGAGCGATGTATACAGTGGAGTTTCCCAGGGTTCTGTACTGTGGGCTGGAGGGAGGTATACAGTGGAGTTCCCCAGGGTTCAGTACTGTGGTCTGAAGAGAGGTATACAGTGGAGTTCCCCAGGGTTCAATACTGATGTCTTGGGGAGAGGTATGCAGTGGAGTTCCACAGGGATCAATACTGTTGTCTTGCGGGGAGGGAAACAGTGGGGTTCCCCAGGGTTCAATACTGTTGTCTTGGGGGGCGGTATACAGTGGAGTTCCCCAGGGTTCAGTACTGGGGTCTGAAGAGAGGTATGCAGTGGAGTTCCCCAGGGTTCAGTCCTGGGGTCTGGAGGGAGGTATACAGTGGAGTTCCCCAGGGTTCAGTACTGGGGTCTGGAGGGAGGTATACAGTGGAGTTCCCCAGGGTTCAGTACTGGGGTCTGGAGGGGACGTATACAGTGGAGTTCCCCAGGGTTCAGTACTGTGGGCTGGAGGGAGGTATACAGTGGAGTTCCCCAGGGTTCAGTACTGATATCCAGAGGGAGGTATACACTGGAGTTCCGCTGGGTTCAGTACTGGTGTCTGGAGGGAGGTATACAGTGGAGTTCCCCAGGGTTCAGTACTGGGGGCTGGAGAGAGGTATACAGTGGAGTTCCCCAGGGTTCAGTCCTGGTGTATGGAGGACGGTTTCCAGTGGAGTTCCCCAGGGTTCAGTACTGGGGTCTTGGGGGAGGTATACAGTGGAGTTCCCTAGGGTACAGTACTGGGAACTGGAGTGAGGTATACAGTGGAGTTCCCCAGGGTTCAGTACTGGGGTCTGGAGGGAGGTATATAGTGGAGTTCCCCAGTGTTCATTACTGGGGGCTGGAGGGATGTATACAGTCGAGTTCCCCAGGGTTCAGTACTGGGGTCTGAAGGGAGGTATACACTGGAGTTCCCCTGGGTTTAGTACTGGTGTCTGGAGGGAGGTATACAGTGGAGTTCCCCAGGGATCAGTACTGGGGGCTGGAGGGAGGTATACAGTGGAGTTCCCCAGGGTTCAGTACTTGGGTCTCGGGGTAGGCATACAGTGGAGTTCCCCAGGGTTCAGTATCAGGATCTAGAGGGAGGTATACAGTGGAGTTCCCCAGGGTTCAGTACTGGGTTTCTGGACGGAGGTATACAGTGGAGTTCGCCAGGGTTCAGTACTGGTGCCTGGGGGGAGGTATAGAGTGGAGTTCCCCAGGGCTCAGTATTGGGGTCTGGAGGGAGGTATACACTGGATTTCATCAGGGATCAGTAGCAGGGGCTGGAGGGAGGTATACAGTGGATTTCCCCAGGGTTCAGTACTGTGTGCTTCAGGGAGATATACAGTGCTGTTCCACAGGGTTCATTACTGGGGGGGGGTTGGAGGGAGCTATACAGTGGAGATCCCCAGGGTTCAGTACTGGTGACGGGAGGGAGGCGTTCAGTGGATTTCCTCAGGGTTCAGTCCTGGGGGCTGGAGGGAGGTATACAGTGGGGTTCCCCAGGGGTCAGTCCTGGTGTCTGGTGGGAGGTGTCCATTGGAGTTCCCCAGGGTTCAGTCCTGGTGTCTGGTGGGAGGTGTCCATTGAAGTTGCCCAGGGTTCAGTAGCAGGGTCTAGAGGGAGGTATACTTTGGAGTTCCCGAGGGTACAGTACTGGGGTTTGGAAGGAGGTATACAGTGGAGTTTCCCAGGGTTACGCACTGGAGTCTGGAAGGAGGTATACAGTGCAGTTTCCCAGGGTTCAGTATTGTGGGCTGGAGGGAGGTATATAGTGGAGTTACCCAGGGTTCAGTACTGGGATCTGGGGGGGACGCATACAGTGGAGTTCCGCAGGGTTCAGTACTGGGGTCTGGAGGGAGGTATACAGGGCGATTCCCCAGGGTTCAGTACAGGGCGCTGGAGGTAGGTATAGAAACATAGAAACATAGAAACATAGAAACATAGAATCTAGGAGCAGGAGTAGGCCATTCGGCCCGTCGAGCCTGCTCCACCATTCAATACGATCATGGCTGATCATTCAAATCCAGTACCCTGTCCCTGCTTTAATCCCCACAGTATACATATCCCACCCTACCCCCGTAACCCCACGTCTTTAATTCCCCCTAACATATCCCAATATATCCCCATAACCCCACATATTTAATCCCCACCTAACACTAATATACAGTATACAGTGGAGTTCCCCAGGGTTCAGTACTGGAGGGCTGGAGAGAGGTATACAATGGATTTCCCCAGAGTTCAGTACTGGTGTCTTGAGGGAGGGTAACAGTATATTTCCCCAGGGTTCAGTAGCAGGGGCTGGATGGAGGTATACAGTGGATTTCCCCAGCGTTCAGTACAGGGATCTGGAGTGAGGTGTACAGTGGAGTTCCCCAGGATTCAGTAGTGGCGTCTGGAGGGAGGTATACAGTGGAGTTCCCCAGGGTTCAGTACTGGGGGGAGGTAGACAGTGGAGTTCCCCAGGGTTCAGTACTGGGATCTGGAGGGAGGTATACAGTGGTGTTCCCCAGGGTTCAGTGCTGGTGCCTGAGGGGAGGAATACAGTGGAGTTCCCCAGGGTTCAGTACTGGGATCTGGAGGGAGGTATACAGTGGAGTTCCCCAGGGTTCAGTACTGGGGTCTGCAGGGAGGTATACAGTGGAGTTCCCCAGTGTTCAGTACTGGGGTCTGGAGGGAGGTGTACAGTGGAGTTCCCCAGGGTTCAGTACTGGGGTCTGAAGGGAGGTAGACAGTGGAGTTCCCCAGGGTTCAGTACTGGGGTGTGGAGTGAGGTATACAGTGGAGTGCCCCAGGGTTCAGTCCTGGGGTCTGGAGGGAGGTATACAGTGGAGTTCCCCAGGGTTCAGTGCTGGGCGCTGGATGGAGGTATACATTGGAGTTCCCCAGGATTCAGTACTGGGGTCTGGAGGGAGGTATAAAGTGGAGTTCCCCAAAGTTCAGTACTCGGGGTCTGGAGGGAGGTATGCAGTGGAGTTCCCCAGGGTTCAGTACTGGTGTCTGTAGGGAGGTATACACTGGTGTTCCCCAGGGTTCAGTACTGGGGTAGGGAGGGAGGTATACAGTGGAGTTCCCCAGAGTTCAGTACTGGGGGCTGGAATGAGGTATACAGTGGAGTTCCCCAGGGTTCAGTACTGGGGTCTGGAGGGAGGTAGACAGTGGAGTTCCCCAAGTTTCAGTGCTGGGGTGTGGAGAGAGGTATACAGTGGAGTTCCCCAGGGTTCAGTACTGGGGTATGGAGGGAGGTATACAGTGGAGTACCCCAGGGTTCAGTACTGGGTCGGGAGGGAGGTATACAGTGGAGTTCCCCAGGGTTCAGTGCTGGGCGCTGGATGGAGGTATACATTGGAGTTCCCCAGGATTCACCAATGGGGTCTGGAGGCAGGTATACAGTGGAGTTCCCCAGTATTCAGTGCTGGGGGCTGGATGGAGGTATACAGTGGAGTTCCCCAGGGTTCAGTGCTGGGGTCTGGAGGGAGGTATACAGTGGAATTCGCCAGGGTTCAGTAGCAGGGGCTGGAGGGAATTTTACAGTGGAGTTCGCCAGGATTCAGCACTGGGGGCTGGAGGGAAGTTTACAGTGGAGTGCAACAGGGTTCAGTGCTAGGGGCTGGATGGAGGTATACAGTGGAGTTCCCCAGAGTTCAGTACTGGGGGCTGGAATGAGGTATACAGTGGAGTTCCCCAGTGTTCAGTACTGGTGTCTGGAGGGAGGTAGACAGTGGAGTTCCCCAGGTTTCAGTGCTGGGGTGTGGAATGAGGTATACAGTGGAGTTCCCCAGGGTTCAGTACTGGGGTATGGAGGGAGGTATACAGTGGAGTTCCCCAGGGTTCAGTACTGGGGTCTGGAGGGAGGTATACAGGGCGATTCCCCAGGGTACAGCACAGGGCGCTGGAGGTAGGTATAGAAACATAGAAACATAGAATCTAGGTGCAGGAGTAGGCCATTCGGCCCGTCGAGCCTGCTCCACCATTCAATACGATCATGGCTGATCATTCAAATCCAGTACCCTGTCCCTGCTTTAATCCCCACAGTATACATATCCCACCCTACCCCCGTAACCCCACGTATTTAATTCCCCCTAACATATCCCATCCTATCCCCATAACCCCACATATTTAATCCCCCCCTCACACTAATATACAGTATACAGTGGAGGTCCCTAGGGTTCAGTACTGGGGGGCTGGAGAGAGGTATACAATGGATTTCCCCAGAGTTCAGTACTGGTGTCTTGAGGGAGGGTAACAGTATATTTCCACAGGGTTCAGTAGCAGGGGCTGGATGGAGGTATACAGTGGATTTCCCCAGCGTTCAGTACAGGGATCTGGAGTGAGGTGTACTGTGGAGTTCCCCAGGATTCAGTACTGGGGTCTGGAGGGAGGTATAAAGTGGAGTTCCCCAGCGTTCAGTACAGGGATCTGGAGTGAGGTGTACAGTGGAGTTCCCCAGGGTTCATTACTGGTGCCTGAGGGGAGGTATACATTGGAGTTCCCCAGGGTTCAGTACTGGGATCTGGAGGGAGGTATACAGTGGAGTTCCCCAGGGTTCAGTACTGGGGTCTGCAGGGAGGTATACAGTGGAGTTCCCCAGTGTTCAGTACTGGGGTCTGGAGGGAGGTATACAGTGGAGTTCCCCAGTGTTCAGTACTGGGGTCTGGAGGGAGGTATACAGTGGAGTTCCCCAGTGTTCAGTACTGGGGTCTGGAGGGAGGTATACAGTGGAGTTCCCCAGGGTTCAGTACTGGGGTATGGAGGGAGGTATACAGTGGAGTTCCCCAGGGTTCAGTACTGGGGTCTGGAGGGAGGTATACAGTGGAGTTCCCCAGGGTTCAGTGCTGGGCGCTGGATGAAGGTATACATTGGAGTTCCCCAAAGTTCAGTACTCGGGGTCTGGAGGGAGGTATGCAGTGGAGTTCCCCAGGGTTCAGTACTGGGGGCTGGAGGGAGGTATACACTGGTGTTCCCCAGGGTTCAGTACTGGGGTAGGGAGGGAGGTATACAGTGGAGTTCCCCAGTATTCAGTGCTGGGGGCTGGATGGAGGTATACAGTGGAGTTCCCCAGAGTTCAGTGCTGGGGTCTGGAGGGAGGTATACAGTGGAGTTCGCCAGGGTTCAGTAGCAGGGGCTGGAGGGAATTTTACAGTGGAGTTCGCCAGGATTCAGCACTGGGGGCTGGAGGGAAGTTTACAGTGGAGTGCCTCAGGGTTCAGTGCTAGGGGCTGGATGGAGGTATACAGTGGAGTTCCCCAGAGTTCAGTACTGGGGGCTGGAATGAGGTATACAGTGGAGTTCCCCAGGGTTCAGTACTGGGGTCTGGAGGCATATATACAGTGGAGTTCCCCAGGGTTCAGTACTGGGGGCTGGATGGAGGTATACAGTGGAGTTCCCCAGGATTCAGTACTGTGGTCTGGAGGGAGATATACAGTGGATTTCCCCATGGTTCAGTACTGGTGTCTGGGAGGAGGTATAAAGTGGAGTTCCCCAGGGTTCAGTACTGGGGTCTGCGGGGAGGTGTACGGTGGAGTTCCCCAGGGTTCAGTACTGGTGTCTGGGGGGAGGTACACAGTGGAGTTCCCCAGGGTTCAATACTGGTGTCTTGGTGAGAGGTATGCAGTGGAGTTCCCCAGGGTTCAATACTGGTGTCTTGGGGAGTGGTATGCAGTGGAGTTCCAAAGGGTTCAGCACTGTTGTCTGGAGGAAGGTATACAGCGGAGTTCCCCAGGGTTCAATGCTGTTGTCTTGGGGGGAGGTATACAGTGGAGGTCCCCAGGGTTCAGTACTGGTGTCTGGAGGGAGGTATACAGTGGAGTTCCCCAGGGTTCAGTACTGGGGTCTTGTGGGAGGTATACAGTGGAGTTCCCCAGGGTTCAGTGCTGGGGTCTGGGGGATGTATGTAGTGGAGTTCCCCAAGGTTCAGTACTGTGGGCTGCAGGGATGTATACAGTGGAGTTTCCCAGGGTTCAGTACTGGGGGTCTGGAGGGAGGTATACATTGGATTTCCCTAGGGTTCAGTACTGGGGTCTGGAGGGAGATATACAGTGGAGTTCCCCAGGGTTCAGTACTGATGTGCAGAGGGAGGTATACACTGGAGTTCTCCTGGGTTCAGTACTGGTGTCTGGAGGGAGGTATACAGTGGCGTTCCCCAGGGTTCAGTACTGGGGGCTGGAGGGGCGTATAAAGTGGAGTTCTCCAGTGTTCAGTAGCAGGGGCTGGAGGGTGGTATACAATGGAGTACCCCAGGGTTTAAATTACTGGAATCTGGGGGCATGTATACAGTGGAGTTCCCCAGGGTCCAGTACTGGGGGCTGGAGGGAGGTATACAGTGGAGTTCCCCAGGGTTCAGTACTGATGTCCAGAGGGAGGTATACACTGGAGTTCCCCTGGGTTCAGTACTGGTGTCTGGAGGGAGGTATACAGTGGCATTCCCCAGGGTTCAGTACTGGGGGCTGGAGGGAGCTATACAATGGAGTTCCCCAGGGTTCAGTACTGGGGGCTGGAGGGAGGTATACAGTGGAGTTCCCCAGGGTTCAGTACTGGTGTATGGAGGGAGGTATACAGTGGAGTTCCCCAGGGTTCAGTACTGGTGTCTGGGAGGAGGTATACAGTGGAGTTCCCCAGGGTTCAGTACTGGGGGCTGGAGGGAGGTATACAGTGGAGTTCCCCTGGGTTCAGTTCTGGGTTTCTGGAGGGAGGTATACAGTGGAGTTCCCCAGGGTTCAGTACTGGTGACTGGGGGGAGGTATACAGTGGAGTTCCCCAGGATTCAGCACTGTTGTCTGGGTAAGGTATACAATGGACTTCCACATGGTTCAGTGCTGGGGGCTGGAGGGAGGTATACAGTGGAGTTCCCCAGGGTTCAGTACTGGGGGCTGGAGGGAGGTATACAGTGGAGTTCCCCAGGGTTCAGTACTGGGGTCTGGGGGGAGGTATACAGTGGAGTTCCCCAGGATTCAGCACTGTTGTCTGGGTAAGGTATACAATGGACTTCCACATGGTTCAGTGCTGGGGTCTGGAGGGGTGTATAAAGTGGAGTTCTCCAGTGTTCAGTAGCAGGGGCTGGAGGGTGGTATACAATGGAGTACCCCAGGGTTTAAATTACTGGAGTCTGGGGGCATGTATACAGTGCAGTTCCCCAGGGTCCAGTACTGGGGGCTGGAGGGAGGTATAAAGTGGAGTTCCCCAGGGTTCAGTACTGGGGTCTGGGGAGAGGTATGCAGTGGAGTTCCCCAGCGATCAATACTGTGGGCTGTAGGGAGTTATCTCTTGGAGTTCACCAGGGTGTAGAACAGGGGGCTGGAGGTAGGCAAACACTGGACATACCCAGTACGCTGTACTGGGGGCTGCAGGGATGTACACAGTGCAGTTCCACAGCGTTCAGTACTGGGAGCTGGAGGGAGGTATACAGTGGAGTTCAACATGGTTTCAGTGCTGGGGGCTCGAGCGATGTATACAGTGGAGTTTCCCAGGGTTCTGTACTGTGGGCTGGAGGGAGGTATACGGTGGAGTTCCCCAGGGTTCAGTACTGGGGTCTGAAGAGTGGTATACAGTGGAGTTCCCCAGGGTTCAATACTGATGTCTTGGGGAGAGGTATTCAGTGGAGTTCCCCAGGGTTCAATACTGTTGTCTTGCCGGGAGGGAAACAGTGGAGTTCCCCAGGGTTCAATACTGTTGTCTTGCGGGGAGGTATACAGTGGAGTTCCCCAGGGTTCAGTACTGGGGTCTGGAGGGAGGGATACAGTGGAGTTCCCCAGGGTTCAGTACTGTTGTCTTGCCGGGAGGGAAACAGTGGAGTTCCCCAGGGTTCAATACTGTTGTCTTGCGGGGAGGTATACAGTGGAGTTCCCCAGGGTTCAGTACTGGGGTCTGGAGGGAGGGATACAGTGGAGTTCCCCAGGGTTCAGTACTGGGGTCAGAAGAGAGGTATGCAGTGGAGTTTCCCAGGGTTCAGTCCTGGGGTCTGGAGGGAGGTATACAGTGGAGTTCCCCAGGGTTCAGTACTGGGGTCTGGAGGGGACGTATACAGTGGCGTTCCCCAGGGTTCAGTACTGTGGGCTGGAGGGAGGTATACAATGGAGTTCCCCAGGGTTCAGTACTGATGTCCAGAGGGAGGTATACACTGGAGTTCCCCTGGGTTCAGTACAGGTGTCTGGAGGGAGGTATACAGTGGCGTTCCCCAGGGTTCAGTACTGGGGGCTGGAGGGAGGTATACAATGGAGTTCCCCAGGGTTCAGTACTGGGGGCTGGAGGGAGGTATACAGTGGAGCTCCCCAGGGTTCAATACTGTTGTCTTGCGGGGAGGTATACAGTGGAGTTCCCCAGGGTTCAGTACTGTGGGCTGGAGGGAGGTATACAGTGGAGTTCCCCAGGGTTCAGTACTGGGGGCTGGAGGGAGGTATACAGTGGCGTTCCCCAGGGTTCAGTCCTGGTGTATGGAGTGATGTATACAGTGGAGTTCCCCAGGGTTCAGTAGCAGGGTCTAGAGGAAGGTATACAATGGAGTTCCCCAGGGTTCAGTACTGTGGGCTGGAGGGAGGTATACAATGGAGTTCCCCAGGGTTCAGTACTGTGGGCTGGAGGGAGGTATACAGTGGAGTTCCCCTGGGTTCAGTACTGGGTTTCTGGAGGGAGGTATACAGTGGAGTTCCCCAGGGTTCAGTACTGGTGACTGGGGGGAGGTATACAGTGGAGTTCCCCAGGGTTCAGTACTGTGGTCTGGAGGGAGGTATACACTGGATTTCGTCAGGGATCAGTAGCAGGGGCTGGAGGGAGGTATACAGTGGATTTCCCCAGGGTTCAGTACTGTGTGATTCAGGGAGATATACAGTGCTGTTCCACAGGGTTCATTACTGGGGGGTTGGAGGGAGCTCTACAGTGGAGATACCCAGGGTTAAGTACTGGTGATGGGGGGGAGCTATTCAGTGGATTTCCTCAGGGTTCAGTCCTGGGGGCTGGAGGGAGGTATACAGTGGGGTTCCCCAGGGGTCAGTCCTGGTGCCTTGTGGGAGGTGTCCATTGGAGTTCCCCAGCATTCATTCCTGGTGTCTGGTGGGAGGCGTCCATTGGAGTTCCCCAGGGTTCAGTAGCAGGGTGTAGAGGGAGGTATACTTTGGAGTTCCCGAGGGAATCAGTACTGGGGTCTGGAAGGAGTTATACAGTGGAGTTTCCCAGGGTTACGCACTGGAGTCTGGAAGGAGGTATACAGTGCAGTTTCCCAGGGTTCAGTACTGTGGGCTGGAGGGAGGTATACAGTGGAGCTCCCCAGGGTTCAGTCCTGGTGTATGGAGGGAGGTATACAGTGGAATTCCCCAGGGTTCAGTACTGTGGGCTGGAGGGAGGTATACAGTGGAGTTCCCCAGGGTTCAGTACTGGGGGCTGGAGGGAGGTATACAGTGGGGTTCCCCAGGGGTCAGTCCTGGTGCCTTGTGGGAGGTGTCCATTGGAGTTCCCCAGCATTTATTCCTGGTGTCTGGTGGGAGGTGTCCATTGGAGTTCCCCAGGGTTCAGTAGCAGGGTCTAGAGGGAGGTATACTTTGGAGTTCCCGAGGGTTCGGTACTGGGGTCTGGAAGGAGGTATACAGTGGAGTTTCCCAGGGTTACGCACTGGAGTCTGGAAGGAGGTATACAGTGCAATTTCCCAGGGTTCAGTACTGTGGGCTGTAGGGAGGTATACAGTGGAGTTCCCCAGGGTTCAGTACTGTGGGCTGGAGGGAGGTATACAGTGGAGTTCCCCAGGGTTCAGTACTGGGGGCTGGAGGGAGGTATACAGTGGCGTTCCCCAGGGTTCAGTCCTGGTGTATGGAGGGATGTATACAGTGGAGTTCCCCAGGGTTCAGTAGCAGGGTCTAGAGGGAGGTATACAATGGAGTTCCCCAGGGTTCAGTACTGTGGGCTGGAGGGAGGTATACAATGGAGTTCCCCAGGGTTCAGTACTGTGGGCTGGAGGGAGGTATACATTGGAGTTCCCCTGGGTTCAGTACTGGGTTTCTGGAGGGAGGTATACAGTGGAGTTCCCCAGGGTTCAGTACTGGTGACTGGGGGGAGGTATACAGTGTAGTTCCCCTGGGTTCAGTACTGTGGTCTGGAGGGAAGTATACACTGGATTTCGTCAGTGATCAGTAGCAGGGGCTGGAGGGAGGTATACAGTGGATTTCCCCAGGGTTCAGTACTGTGTGCTTCGGGGAGATATACAGTGCTGTTCCACAGGGTTCATTACTGGGGGGTCGGAGGGAGCTCTACAGTGGAGATACCCAGGGTTAAGTACTGGTGATGGGGGGGAGCTATTCAGTGGATTTCCTCAGGGTTCAGTCCTGGGGGCTGGAGGGAGGTATACAGTGGGGTTACCCAGGGGTCAGTCCTGGTGCCTTGTGGGAGGTGTCCATTGGAGTTCCCCAGCATTCATTCCTGGTGTCTGGTGGTAGGTGTCCATTGGAGTTCCCCAGGGTTCTGTAGCAGGGTCTAGAGGGAGGTATACTTTGGAGATCCCGAGGGTTCAGTACTGGGGTCTGGAAGGAGGTATACAGTGGAGTTTCCCAGGGTTACGCACTGGAGTCTGGAAGGAGGTATACAGTGCAGTTTCCCAGGGTTCAGTACTGTGGGCTGGAGGGAGATATACAGTGGAGTTACCCAGGGTTCAGTACTGTGATCTGGGTGGACGTATACAGTGGAGTTCCCCAGGGTTCAGTACTGGGGTCTGGAGTTGGATATACAGTGGAGTTTCCCAGGGTTCAGTATTGTGGGCTGATGGGAGTTATATATTGGAGTTCCCCAGGGTGTAAAACAGGGGGCTGGAGGTAGGCAAACACTGGACATACCCAGGACGCTGTACTTTGGGCTGGAGGGAGGTATAAAGTGCTGTTCCACAGGGTTCAGTACTGGGGTCTGGAGAGAGGTGTACAGTGGTGTTCCCCACAGTACAGTACTGGGGGCTCGAGCGATGTATACAGTGGAGTTCCCCAGGGTTCTGTACTGTGGGCTGGAGGGAGGTATACAGTGGAGTTCCCCAGGGTTCAGTACTGGTGTCTGGAGGGCGGTAAACAGTGGAGTTCCCCAGGGTTCAGTACAGGGGTCTGGAGGGAGGTGTACAGTGGAGTTCCCCAGGGTTCAGTACTGGGGTCTGGCGGGAAGTATACAGTGGATTTCCCCAGTGTTCAGTACTGGTGTCTGGAGGGAGGTGTACAGTGGAGTTCCCCAGGGTTCAGTAGCAGGGGCTGGAGGCAGGTATACAGTGGAGTTCCCCAGGGTTCAGTACTGGGTGCTGGAGGGAGTTACACAGTGGAGTTCCCCAGGGTTCAGTACTGGAGGCTGGAGGGAGGTATACAGTGGAGTTCCCCAGGGTTCAGTAATGGGGGCTGGAGGGATGGAAACAGTGCAGTTCCCCAGGGTTCAGTACTGGGGTCTGGAAGGAGGTGTACAGTGGAGTTCCCCAGGGTTCAGTACGGCTGTCTGGGGGAATGTATGCTGCGCAAATCCCCAGGGTTCCGTACTGGGGTCTGGAGGGATGTAAACAGTGGAGTTCCCCAGGGTACAGTATCAGGAGCGGGAGGGAGATAGACAGTGGAGTTCCCCAAGGGTCTGTACGGGAGTGCTGGAGAGAGGTTTCCAGCGGAGTTCTCCAGGTTTCAGTACTGGGTGCTGGAGGGAGGTATACAGTGCTGTTCCCCAGGGGTCAGTACAACGGGCTAGAGGGAGGTATACCGTGGAGTTCCCCAGGGTTCAGTACTGGGGTCTGGAGGTAGATCGACAGTGGAGTTCCCCAAGAGTCCGTACGGGGGTGCTGGAGAGAGGTTTACAGGACGATTCCCCAGGGTTCAGTACTGGTGTCAGCAGGGGTTCGATACAGAGAAAAACTCTCTACACTGTCCCATCAAAAAATCCCAGGGCAGGTTCAGACAATGTTTGTTACAGAGTAAACCTCTGAAATTAATATTTTGCATCTGTGTTCACTATGGAGAAGGACGATGGAGGCATAGAAATCAGGCAGGGGTATTGTGATATACTTGAACAAATTAGTATTGAGAGGGAGGAGGTACTAGCGGTTTTAGTGGGCTTCAAAGTGAATAAATCCCCAGGTCCTGACGGGATGTATCCCAGGCTGCAGTGTGAGGCAAGGGAGGAGACTGCAGGGCCTCGGACTCAAATTTTCAGAACCTCTCTGACCACAGGGGAGGTGCCAGAGGACTGGAGAACAGCTAACATAGTACCATTGTTCAAGAAGGGTAGTTGGGATAAACCAGGGAATTACAGGCCAGTGAGCCTAACATCAGTGATAGGGGAATTATTGGAAAAAATTCTGAGGGACAAAATTAGTCTCCACTTGGAGAGGCAAGGATTAATCAGGGATAGTCAGCATGGCTTTGTCAGGGTGAGATCATCTCTAACAAATTTGATTGAATTTTTGAGGGGGTGACTAGGTGTATGGATGAGGATAGTGCAGTTGATGTCGTCTACATGGTCTTCAGTAAGGCTTTTGATAAAGTCCCACATGGGAGACTGATCAAGACGGTGAGAGGCCATGGGATCCAGGGCAATTTGGCACATTTGATTCAAAATTGGCTTAGTGGCAGGAGGCAGATGGTGATGCTCGAAGGTAGTTTTTGTGAATGGAAGCCAGTGTCCAGTGGTGTACAGCAGGGAACGGTGCTGGGTCCTTTGCTGTTTGTAGTGTACATTAATGATTTAGATATGAATGTAAGTTCGCAGATGACACGAAAATTGGTGGAGTGGTAAATAGCGAGAAGGGAAGCCTCAGACTACAGGACGATACAGGCTGGATGGTTAGATGGGCAGAACAGTGGCAAATGTAATTTAACCCTGAAAAGTGTGAGGTGATGCATTTTGGGAGGACAAACAAGGCAAGGGAATACACAATGAATGGTAGGACCCTAGGAAGGACAGAGGATCAGAGGGACCTTGGCGTGCATGTACATAGATCCCTGAAGGCAGCAGGACAGGCAGATAAGGTGGTTAAAAAGGCATATTGGATACTTGCCTTCATTAGCCGAGGCATAGTATATAAGAGGAGGGAGGTTATGATGGAGCTGTACAAAACGCTGGTTAGGCCACAGCTGGAATACTGTGTGCAGTTCTGGTCACCACACTATAGGAGGGATGTGATTGAATTGGACAGGGTGCAGAGGAGATTCACCAGGATGTCACCTGGGCTGGAGCGTTTCAGCTGTGAAGAGAGACTGGACAGGATGGGGTTGTTTTCCTTAAAGCAGGGAAGGCTGAGGGGGGACCTGATTGAGGTGTACAAAATTATGAGGGGCATAGCTCGGGTGGATAAAAAGGAAATTCTTCACCTTCGCAGACGGGTCAATAACCAGGGGGCATAGTTTCAAGGTAAGGGGCAGGAGGTTTAGAGGGGATTTGAGGCAAAACCTTTTCACCCAGAGGGTGGTTGAAATCTGGAGCTCACTCCCTTAAAGGGTGGTAGAGGCAGGAACGCTCACAACATTCAAATCACTCCCAGGACAGGTACAGCACGGGTTAGATAGAGATTAAAGCTCCCTCTACAATGTCCCATCAAACCCTCTCAGGGCAGGTGCAGCACGGGTTAGATAGAGTAAAGGTCATCGACCTGAAACGTTAACTCTCTTTCTCTCTCCACGGATGCTGCCTGGCCTGCTGAGTTTTTCCAGCGTTTTCTGTTGTTATTTTAGATAGAGTAAAGCTCTCTCTACACTGTCGCATCAAACATTCCCACTGCAGGTACAGCACAGGTTAGACACGGAGTAAAGCTCCCTCTACAAAGTCCCATCAAATGCTCCCAGGGCAAGTACAGCTTCTATTAGATGCAAAGTAAAGCTGCCTCTACACTGTCCCATCAAACACTCCCAGGGCAGGTTCAGACCACGTTTGATACAGTGTAAAGCTGCTTCTACACTGTCCCATCGAACACTCCCAGGGCAGGTAAAGCACGGGTTAGATAAAGAGTAAAGCTCCCTCTACAATGTCCCATGAAACATTCCTAGGGCAGGTCGATCAGTAGTTGGGAAAATGCAGGAATCTATTATAAAGGATGCAATAACTGGGCACTTAGAAACTAATAGTAAGATTGGGCAGAGTCAGCATGGATTTAGGAAAGGGAAATCCTGTTTGACAAACATATTGGAGTTCTTTGAGGATGTAACTACTGGAGTAGACAAAGGGGAACCGGTGGATGTGGTGTATCTGTATTTTCATAAGACCTTCGATAAGGTCCCACACAAGAGTTTGGTGAACAAAATGAGGGCACATTGAATTGGGGGTTATATAATAGCATGGTTTCAGAATTGGTTAACAGACAGAAAACAAAGAGTAGGGAAAAACGGGTATTTTTCAGGATGGCAGGCTGTGACCAGTGGTGTACCACAAGGATCGGTGCTTGGACCCCAGCTATTCACAATCTATACCAAGGATTTGGATGAGGGGACTAAATGTAACATTTCCAAATTTGCTGATGATACAAAGCTAGGTGGCAGTGTCAGTTGTGAAGAAGATGTGAAGAGACTTCAAGGGGATCTCAAAGGGCTCAGTGAGGGGCGTGAACATGGCAGATGGAATATAATGTCGATAAATGTGAAGTTATCCAGTTTGGTAGACAAAACAGAAAGGCAGAGTATTTCCTAAATGGTGAAAGATTGGTGAACGCAGATGCACAAAGGGACCTGGGTGTCCTTGTACATGTGTCATTGAAAGTGAATGTGCAGAGTAAAGCTTCCTCTAAACAGTCTCATCAAACACTCCCAGGGCAGGTTCAGACCACGTTTGATAGAGAGTAATGCTCCCTTTACACTGTCCCATCAAACTTTCCCAGGGCAGGTACAGCGGGAGTTAGAAACAGAGCAAAGCTCCCTCTACACTATCCCATCAAACACTTCCAGGACACATTCAGACAATGTGTGATACAGAGTAAAGCTCCCGATTACACTGTCCCATCAAACCCGTCCAGGACAGGGAGAACACGAGTTAGACAGAGTAAAGCTCCCTCTGTACTGTCCCATCAACACTCGCAGGGCGGCTGCAGCATGGATTAGATACAGATTAAAGCTCCCTCTACTCTGTCCCATCAAACGCTCCCAGGGCAGATGCAGTACACGTTAGATACAGCATAAAGCTCCCTCACTAGAAGGAGACACACCGCGGGCCACACTCACTGGAAGTAGACACACCGCATGACACACTCACTGGAAGGAGTCACACCGCGGGACACACTCACTGGAAGGAGACACACCGCGGGACACACTGACTGGAAGGAGGCACCGCGGGACACACTCGCTGGAAGGAGACACACCGCGGGACACACTCACTGGAAGGAGACACACCGCGGGATACACTCACTGGAAGGAGACACACGATGAGAAGGGCGGGGCCCAGGGGCGAGGGAGGGGCCCGGGGGCAAGGTCGATGCCCAGGAGTGGCGCAGCGGGGTCGGGAGGACCACACTGCAGCCTATGAAACCCAGGCAGAGAGGACCTGCGGGAAGAGGGAGGAGGACAGTAGGGGTGGGTTGAGTGCGTGTGCTCGGCCGATGTAGCAGAGCCTGGTCTCCAATCGTCTTGGATCCCCTTGCCATTGGACCAAGACCTTGCTCTGTCAAGCCTTTTTTGGTAGCTGGTGTGCAACGGCCAACCCACGTTAAAAGAATTCACGCAAAGGCATCTTCCACCCTTTAAAATGAAGTTCGGGACCTGGAACATCAGAACCCTCATGGACAAGCCCAACAGCGACAGACCGGAACGCCATTGTGCTATCGTTGCCCGGGAGCTCAGACGTTTCGACATAGACATCACCGCCCTAAGCGAGACCCAGTGGCCAGAGGAAGGCCAGCTCAAGGAGCAAGGCTGTGGGTACACCTTCTTCTGGAAAGGCAAACCTGAAGAAGAACGCCGCCTCCATGGGGTAGTTGTGGCCATAAAAAATGAGCTAGTTAAACGTCTCAGAGACTCCCCTTGTGGAATAAATGAACGCCTCATCACTCATGGCTCAACCTAGCCCGGAACCAGTGCGCTACGGTCATCAGTGCATCCGCCCCAACACTGGAAGCCACAGACAAGACCAAAGACGAATTCTACTCCAGCCTCGAACAATCCCTGTCCCGAGTCCCAATGGGCGACAAGTTGATCCCCCTTGGCGACTTCAACACCAGAGGTGGAAAGGACACAGACCTCTGGGAGGTGTGATCAGCAGAGAGGGGGTAGGGAAAGCCAACTCCAATGGTACCCTCCTCCTGACGAAATGCTAAGAACATGGCCTTTTCATAACCAACACCTTGTTCCGTCAGAGAGACAAGTACAAGGCTTCATGGCAACACCCTCGCTCCAACACTGGTATCTGTTGGACTACGTCATCGCCCGAGCGAGGGACCGCAAGGACGTCCGCATCACCTGTGCCATGACAGGAGCTGATGCAGGCTGGACAGCCCACTGCCTAATCAGCTCTGTGATCTCCATCAACGTAGCCCCAAAACAGCGGCGGCAACAGATGCAATGCCGCAGGAAAATCAACGCCTGGAGCACTCAAAGACCCTGCTAAGAAAGCTCTATTCAGCCTGCGCCTCACAACCACCCTGACGACTCCCAGTGATTCAGAGACACAGTGTCCACGGCGCCTGGTCTGCACTCAAGGCCTCCATAATCAGCACCTGCGAAGAGACGCTCGGTCACTCGACCAGGAAAAATCAAGACTGGTTCAACAAGAACGACCAGGAGATCCACTAGCTGATAAGTCGCAAGGGCAAGGCATTGCTGATCTGGAAACAGTAACAGAACTCGAGAGCAAGAAAGCAGCTCTAGAGACATTGAAGGCCGAGGTCCAACAAAAAACTCGCGACCTAAGAACAGATGGTGGGTGGAGAAAGCGCAGGAGATCCAGCAGCTAGCCGACAACCACGGCGTGCGTGGATTCTTTAGCGCATTCAAGACCACCTACTGCCCAAGCACCCATGGTCCTACCCCACTGCGGGCTAAGAATGGAGAGGTACTCATCAAGGACAGAGAGGTAGACAGTGCCCCCTGGAAGGAGACTTCGAAGACCTGCTTAACCGAAACTCTGTCTTCGATGCGAGTGTCCTCAACTCCATCCCGCAGCATGCTGCCCGCAACCACCTCAGCACAACCTCAGTCCGGCATGAGGTTGAAAAGGCCATCCGACAACTGAAGAACAACAAGGCCTCAGGAGCAGATGGAATCCCCGCCGAGGCGCTAAAACATGGTGAAGAAGTACTATTGGCGCGAATACATGAACTCATTTCTCTTATTTGGAAGGAGGAGAGCATGCCAGGGGATCTCAGAGACGCCGTAATCGTGACCATCTTCAAGAAAGGTGACAAGTCTGATTGTGGTAATTACAGAGCAGTCTCCCTGCTGTCTGCCACAGGGAAAGTCATCGCAAGAAACCTCCTCAATCGCCTTCTCCCAGTGGCTGAAGAGCTACTCCCAGAATGGCAATGCGGATTACGCCCACGAAGGGGCACAATGGACATGATCTTCACCGCGCCTCAACTACAAGAGAAATTCAGGGAACAGCACCAACCGCTGTACATGGTCTTCTTTGACCTCATAAAGGCCTTCGACACCATCAACCGTGAGTGATTATGGAGTATCCTCCTCAAATTCAGCAGCCCTCAAAAGTTTGTCACCTTCCTCCGCCTGCTTCACGACAACATTCAAGCTGTAATCCTGACAAACAGATCCACCAGAGACCCAATTCATGTATGGACCGGGGTCAAGCAAGGCTGTGTCATCGCAACAACGCTCTTCTCGTTGTTCCTGGCTGCAATGCTCCATCTCACCCTCAGTAAGCTCCCCGCCGGAGTGGAGCTAATCTACAGAACAAATGGGAAACTGTTCAATCTCCATCGCCTCCAGTCCAGATCCAAGGTCGTTCCATCCTCTGTCATCGAATTACAGTATGCAGACGACACTTGCATCTGTGCTCACTCATCCTCGTTTCCGTGGGACTGCCTAAGAAGAAGACTCTGTGACTCCATCTGTGGAGTCCCTAAGTATAGACCCACTCTGTGACTCCCTCTGTGTGAGTGTGCAATTTATTCTGTTTCTGTCAGTCTCTGCTGCTGTGTATGAGCGTGCGATTCATTCTGTATCTGACAATCTCTGATACTGTGGGACCTCTTGCCTTGTCAGTCATTCCGAAACGCATAACCTCACAATTCTCCAGATTGAATCCCATTTGCCCCTTTTCTGCACAACTGACCAGTCCAGTGATTTCTTCCTGCATATATCATGCGTTATACACAGACTAAAGCTCGCATTAGACTGCCCAATCAGACAGTCAAAGGGCAGGTAAAGCACGGGTAAGATAGAGAGATGCAAAGTAAAGCTTCCTCTACAATGGAAACCCAAAACACTCTCTGGGCAGGCACGGAATGGGTGGCGTACAGAGTAAAGCTCCCACTAATTTGGTTCAGCTGAGCCTTATGCGAGATGTTGACCAGCTCCCAGTATCTGGTTAGACTCTCACATTGGATAAATCTTGGACTGATGGGATTCTCAGTAAATTTCCTCACCTTTCCAATCATTGTTGAAGCTTCCTGTTTTATCCCTTTTCCGAAAATGGGGATCTCGGTCCCGCCGGATCTGCTCTGTGAAACCAGCGACATTTCTCCAGTCCCAGTCAGTGAGGCGATGATTCGACTTCTCTCTCTCCACCTTCCTGAGATATTGCTCACTCCCAGAGACTGTCAACAGTAAGATGATTCATATTAATCCCAGAATCTGTAACTGGAATACAGTGGGACTGTTTTTTTATTCTGATTATATTTAATTTGACTAAACTCACTGCCAGTGTCAGCTGTCACTCCAACTCCTCCCACACCGACATCCCACTGATGGGCCGTAACCAGGGGCGAAAACCTGACTCCAGGTGACATCACAAAGGAACCGGGAGCCAATCACACAGCAGCCGGGAATAATGACACAAAGCAGCCATAGCCCCTCCAAAGTCAACATGGATTTACAAAAGGTAAATCGTGTTTGACTAATCCACTGGAATTTTTTGAGGATGTAACTGGTAAAATAGATAAGGGAGAACCAGTGGATGTGGTGTATTTGGACTTTCAAAAGGCTTTTGATAAGGTCCCATATAAGAGATTAGCGTGTAAAGTTAAGGCACATGGGATTGGGGGGCAAGGTATTGACTTGGATAGAGAACTGGTTGGCAGACAGAAAGCAGAGAGTAAGAATTAATGGGTCTTTTTCCGAGTGGTAGGCAGTGACTAGTGGGGATCGGTCCTTGGACCCCAGCTATTCACAATATATATTAAATGATCTAGGCGAGGGACCCAGATGTAATATCTCCAAGTTTGCAGACGACACAAAGCTGGGTGGGCGTGTGTGCTGTGAGGAGGATGCCGAGAAACTCCAGGATGATTTCGACAGTTTGGATGATTGGGCAGAAGCATGGCAGATGCAAGATAACGTGAATAAATGCGAGGTTATCCACTTTGGTGTCAAAAACAGGAAGGCAGATTATTATCTGAATGGCAATAGATTGAGAGAAGGGGAAGTGCAACGAGACCTGGGTGTCCTAGTGCACCAGTTGCTGAAGGTAAGCATGCAGGTGCAGCAGGCGGTTAAGGCAGCAAATGAATGTTGGCCTTCGGAGCGAGGGTTTGAGTACAGGAACAAGGATGTCTTGCTGCAGTTGTGCAGGGCCCTGGTGAGACCACATCTTGAGTATTGTGTGCAGTTTTGGTCGCCTTATCTGAGGAAGGAGGTTCTTGCCATGGAAGGAGTTCAGCGAAGATTCACCACGCGGATACCCGGGATGGCAGGAATGACGTATGAGGAGAGATTGGATCGATTGGGCTTATACTCGCTGGAGTTTAGAAGAATGAGAGGGGATCTCATTGAAACATATAAAATTCTGACAGGACTGGACAGACTAGATGCAGGAAGGATGTTCACGATGGCCGGGGAGTCCAGAACCAGGCGTCACAGTCTAAGGATAAGGGTCATGATGCGGAAATGCCGGTGTTGGACTGGGGATGACAAAAATGAGAAGTCGCACAACACCAGGTTATAGTCCAACAGATTTATTTAAAATTACAAGCTTTCGGAGCTGTTGTCCCTTCGTCAGGTAGAGTTACAATGAGGGAATCTACAATATATCACAGTATATAAACACCGAAAGCAATTTGTCTGCAGAGATACAATCTTTCAGGGAGGCCTTACATCAAAGACACACCAGAGCACAGCCAAGACAATGACATGGGTCACAGGGGGCCCAACGTGTCAAATCCTGCTGTCTGCAGTTCAGCTTTTAACTTTTTTTTTTGGTGTGTGTTTTTCTTTTAAAAACTGGAAAGACAGACAACGATGTCGAGTCACGTTCTCTAGCGTGACATGAACCCTATATCCCTATTGAGGCCATCCTCATGGGTGCGTAACTTGGCTATCTCGATGATTTTGCGTTGTCGTGTGTCTCGAAGGCCGCCTTGGAGAACGCTAAACCGCTGATCCGAGGCTGAATGTCCTTGACTGCTGAAGTGTTCCCCGACTGGGAGGCAACAATCCTGCCTGGCGATTGTTGTGCGGTGTCCGTTCATACGTTGTCTCAGTGTCTGCATGGTCTCGCCAATGTACCATGCTCTGGGGCATCCTTTCCTGCAATGTATCAGGTAGGAAGGATTTGACACGTTGGACCCCCTGTGACCCATCTCATTGTCTTGGCTGTGCTCTGGTGTGTCTTTGATGTAAGGCCTCCCTGAAAGATTGTGTCTCTGCAGACAAATTGCTTTCGGTGTTTATATACTGTGATATATTGTAGATTCCCTCATTGTAACTCTACCTGATGAAGGGGCAACAGCTCCGAAAGCTTGTAATTTTAAATAAATCTGTTGGACTATCACCTGATGTTGTGCGACTTCTCATTTTTAAGGATAAGGGGTAAGACATTTAGGACAGAAATGAGGAGGAATTTATTGTCCCAGAGACTGGTGAACCTGTGGAATTATCTACCATAGAAGGCAGTAGAGGCCAATTCATTAAATATATTCAAGAAGGATTTGGATATATTTCTTAAGGCTAAAGGGATCAAGGGATATGGGGAGAAGGCCGGGACAGGGTACTGAATTTGTATGATCAGCCATGATCGCATTGAATGGTGAAGCAGGCTCGAGGGGCCGAATGGCCTACTCCTGCTTCTATCTTCTCTGTTTCTCCCACTCCCGGGGAAGTTTCAATACAGAGCTCCCTCTACATTACCCTGACACTGTACCCCCACTTTATACCCAGTGTCAGCATCGTGCATTCCCGAGTAAGGTACAATACAGAGCTCCCTCTACATTACCCTGAGAGTGTACCCCCACTTTATACCCAGTGTCAGCATCGTGCACTCCCAGGGCAGGTACAGTACAGAGCTCCCTCTGCATTACCATGACAGTGTCCCCCCACTTTATACCCAGTGTCAGCATCATGCACTCCCAGGGTAGGTACAGTACAGAGCTCCCTTTACATTACCCTGACACTGCACCCCCACTTTATACCCAGTGTCAGCATCGTGTATTCCCGGGGAAGGTACAATACAGAGCTCCCTCTACATTACCCTGAGAGTGTACCCCCACTTTATACCCAGTGTCAGCATCGAGCAATCCCAGGGCAGGTACAATACAGAGATCCCTCTACATTACCCTGACAGAGTCCCTCCACTTTATACCCAGTGTCAGCATCGTGCACTCCCAGGGCAGGTACAATGCATAGCTCCCTGTACATTACCCTGACAGTGTACCCCACTTTATACCCAGTGTCAGCACCAGCATTCCCAGGGCAGGTACAATACAGAGCTCCCTCTACATTACCCTGAGAGTGTACCCCCACTTTATACTCAGTGTCAGCATCGTGCACACCCTGGGCAGGTATAATATAGAGCTCCCTCTACATTACACTGACATTACCACAGTTACCCCCTCCCGCTCCATACTATTTAAGTTCCTGACTCTGCTCCAGCTCGGGTTCCCCAGCCACAGTTCCTCTGCCGTTTGTTCCAGGTATTCCAGGGTCCACTTTGCTGGGCAGGTCACAGCGGGGTCTAAGGGTAGAGGAAGATTCAGAGGTCAAACACCATTTCAAGTGAAACAGTCAGAGCGACCGTAATCACCCTCAGGACCTTAACCACAATGCCCAGGGTCAGTGACCCTGTATCCATAATGCCCAGGGTCAGTGACCCTGTACCCACAATGCCCAGGGTCAGTGACCCTGTACCCACAATGCCCAGGGTAAGTGGCCCTGTACCCACAATGCCCAGTGTCAGTGACCCGGTACCCACAATGCCCAGGGTCAGTGACCCTGTGTCCATAATGCCCAGGGTCAGTGGCCCTGTGTCCATAATGGCCGGGTCAGTGACCCTGAACCCACAATGCCCAGTGGCAGTGACCCTGTACCCACAATGCCCAGGGTCAGTGGCCCTGTGTCCATAATGCCCAGGGTCAGTGGCCCTGTGTCCATAATGGCCGGGGTCAGGGACCCTGTACCCACAATGCCCATTGTCAGTGACCCTGTACCCACAATGCCCAGTGTCAGTGACCCTGTACCCACAATGCCCAGTGTCAGTGGCCCTGTACCCACAATGCCCAGGGTCAGTGACTCGGTGTCCACAATGCCCAGGGTCAGTGACCCTGTACCCACAATGCCCAGGGTCAGTGGCGATTTGTCCACAATGCCCAGTGAAATGTGACCCTGTATCCACAATGCCCAGGGTCAGTGACCCTGTACCCATAATGCCCGGGGTCAGTGGCCCTGTACCCACAATGCACAGGGACAGTGACCCTGTGTCCATAATGCGCAGCGTCAGTGACCCTGTACCCACAATGCCCTGGGTCAGTGGCCCTGTACCCACAATGCCCAATGTCCGTGACCCTGTACCCACATGCCCGGGGTCAGTGACCCTGTACCCACAATGCCCAGGTTCAGTGACACTGTGTCCACAAGGCCCAGGGTCAGTGACCCTGTACCCACAATGCCCAGTGTCAGTGACTCTGTGTCCACAATGCCCAGTGTCAGTGACCATGTACCCACAATGGCCAGGGTCAGTTACCCTGTACCCACAATGCCCAGGGTCAGTGACCCTGTGTCCACAATGCCCAGGTTCAGTGACCCTGTGTCCACAATGCCCAGGGTCAGTGACCCTGTGTCCACAATGCCCAGGGTCAGTGACCCTGTGTCCACAATGCCCAGGGTCAGGGACCCTGTACCCACAATGCCCAGGGTCAGTGACTCTGTACCCATAATGCCCGGGGTCAGTGACTCTGTAACCACAATGCCCAGGGTCAGTGACCCTGTGTCCATAATGCCCAGGGTCAGTGACTCTTTACCCACAATTCCCATGGTCAGTGACTCTGTACCCACAATGCCTAGGGTCAGTGACCCTGTGTCCACAATGCCCAGGGTCAGTGACTCTGTACCCACAATGCCCAGTGTCAGGGACCCTGTACCCACAATGCCCAGGTGAGTGACTCTGTACCCATAATGCCCGTGGTCAGTGACCCTGTGTCCACAATGCCAAGGGGCAGTGACTCTGTACCCATAATGCCCGGGCTCAGTGGCCCTGTACCCACAATGCCCAGGGTCAGTGACCCTGTACCCACAATGCCCAGTGTCAATGATACTGTACCAACAATGTCCAGTGTCAGTGACCTTGTACCCACAATGCCCAGTGTCAGTGACTCTTTACCCACAATTCCCGGGGTCAGTGGCCCTGTACCCATAATGCCCGGGGTCAGTGAACCTGTACCCACAATGCCCAGTGTCAATGATCCTGTACCAACAATGTCCAGTGTCAGTGACCTTGTACCCACAATGCCCAGTGTCAGTGACTCTTTACCCACAATTCCCGGGGTCAGTGGCCCTGTACCCACAATGCCGAGTGTCAGTGCCACTGTACCCACAATGCCCGGGGTCAGTGGCCCTGTACCCACAATGCCCAGTGTCAGTGACTCTGTACCCACAATTCCCGGGGTCAGTGGCCCTGTACCCACAATGCCCAGTGTCAGTGACCCTGTACCCACAATGCCCGGGGTCAGTGACTCTGTACCCACAATGCCCAGTGTCAGTGACTCTGTACCCACAATGCCCGGAGTCAGTGGCCCTGTACCCACAATGCCCAGTGTCAATGATCCTGTGCCCATAATGCCCGGGCTCAGTGACGCTGTACCCACAATGCTGAGTGGCCCGTCCACATACCTGTCACCTGGGCGATGAACTCCTTTGACCAATCGGCTGCACTGTCGGCCTGCGATATGTCTGCCGCCGTCTCGGTGGCCAGAAAGTCCTCGACTCATGTCCCCGACATCGCCAGCTCTGCCACAACGGGGGCTTGAGGTGTGGAAACAGGGCCTGAATCTGGGCAGGAAAGGCCCAGGGTCCATCCCCGGCCTGTGCTGATTTGACCCTCTGCACCCAGGGGTGATCTTACCTCGCTGCTAAGCATGTCAAAGCCTTCAGTTCTCAACCTCCTGCATCTCCCGCAGCAGGTCGTCCATCTTGAACGTGTGGGGTGCGCGGGGCAGCAGCGGGCCATTCTGCTCAGTCACGAACTCCGAGACTAACTGCAAGAGAGAGAGGCGGAATTAGACCCGTACAATGATGGGTGCTCACCCCTGAAATGTCCCCTCCCGGAGTGGGTACTGAGATCCCCCAAACACAGAGCAGGAAAGGCCCAGGCTCCATCCCCGGCCTGTGCTGAGTTAGCCTGATCTCCCCCGGTGAGGGACTGTGACGCCCACACACAGAGCATGAAAGGCCCAGGCTCGATCCCCTGCCTGTGCTGAGTTAGCCTGATTCTCGCCCGGTGAATGAAGCCTGGATTACAGGCTGACACAATAACCATCTTTGTCCTCTCAGGCAGATCCCAGTGGCTTGGAGACCTGGAATATGGCATGGACTGGTTGGGCCGAATGGCCTGTTATTGTCTAAGAGACGTTTTTTAATTCTGAGGGAGAGGGATTGAGAGAGAGAGGCACAGGAGGCGTAAATATTATATTTATAGTCATAGATTTGCATTACTGATTGATATTATTTATTATCTATTTCTAATAGCTCTTTAATGGGCATATAATTGGCAAATGAAATTTAACACAGATGAACCTGAGGTGTTACATTTTGTGAAGAAATGTAGAGAGGTCACATATTACTTCGAAAATAAGAATCTAAATGGGGTAGAGGAGCAAAGGAATCTCGGAGTACAAATACACAAATCACTGAAAGTAGCGACACAGGTTAATAAGGCCATAAAAAGCAAACCAATCACTCGGGTTTATATCTGGAAAGGTAGAATTGAAAAGTAGTGAATTGATGCTAAACTTGTATCGAACCTTGGTTAGACCACACTTGGAAAACTGTGTACAGTTCTGGTCGCTGTATTATAAAGAGGATAGAGGCACTGGAGAGGGTGCAGAGAAGATTTACATGGATAATACCAGAAAAGCTAGGGTGACTTAGAAGTATATCGCCGATCCTTCATCGTCGCTGGGTTAAAATCCTGGAACTCCCTACCTAACAACACTGTGGGAGTACCATCACCACACGGACTGCAGCGGTTCAAGAAGGCGGCTCACCACCACCTTCTCAAGGGCAACTCGGAATGGGCAATAAATGCTGGCCTTGCCAGCGGTGCCCAGATCCCTTAAACGAATAAAACAAAATACATATCAGGAACGGATGAAAACGTTGGGTCTCCTTTATCTTGAAGGCTGAGGGGTGATCTAATAAAGCTCTTTAAAATGAGGAAAGGTTTTGATGGAGTGGATACAGAGAGCATGTTTCCACTTGTGGGGAACAGCAAAATTAGAGGCCATCAATATAAGGTAGTAACCAAGAAATCAAATGGGGAATTCAGAAGAAACTTCTTTATCCCGAGAGTGGTGAGAATGTGGAACTCGCTACAACAGGGAGTGGTTGAAGCGAATAGTATAGATGCATTTAAGGGGCAGTTAGATAAGCATATGTGGGAGAAGGGAATAGAGGGTTATGCTGATAGAATTAGATGAGGTAAGACGGGAGGTGTCTCGAGTGGAGCATAAACGCTGGCATGGACTGGTTGGGCCGATGGCCTGGTTCTGTGCTGTATACCCCATGTAATCCTCTGTTACAGAGTAAAGCTGTCATCAAATAGCTCCAGGACAGGTACAGTGGGTTAGATACAAAATGCAGCTCCCTCTACACTGTCCCATCAAACACTCCCAGGGCAGTTACAGCACGGGTTAAATACAGAGTAAAGCTCCCTCTACACTGTCCCATCAAACACTCCCAGGGCAGGTACAGCACGGGTTAGATACAAAGTAAAGCTCCCTCTACACTGCCCCACCAAACACTCCCAGGGCAGGAACAGCACGGGTTAGATACAGAGTAAAGCTCCCTCAACAGTTCCCACCAAACATTCCCAGGGCAGGTACACCACGGGTTAGATACAGAGTAAAGCTCCCTCTGCACTCTCCCATCAAACACTCACAGGGCAGGTACAGCACGGGTTAGATACAGAGTAAAGCTCCCTCTACACTGTCCCATCAAACACTCCCAGGGCAGGTACAGCACGGGTAAGATACAGAGCAAAGCTCCCTCTACACTGTTCCATCAAACAGTCGCAGGGCAAGTACAGCACGGGTTAGACACAGAGTAAAGCTCCCTCAACACTGTCCCATCAAACACTCCCAGGGCAGGTACAGCACGGGTTAGATACAGAGTAAAGCTCCCTCCAATTTGGTTCATCAACACAACTGACTCAGGTGTAGCACGACATGAATCTGTCATTCATGACTTATGAAATTATACTGAGTGGCCTGTGGGTGGCGCTGTCCAAGGAGAGTATCAATACACGGGCACGGGCCCAGCTTGCGCGGGACATACTTAACCGGAACTAGTGAAGGACACAACTCGATCTCCATGTTGTAAAACAGTTGATTAAAGCGTTGTTTAACGATTAGACCAGGTGCCTAGTCGTTATCTGACGTAACAGCATGTGTTCAATGCAGCGTACAGCTCCCTTGACATTGCCCAATGAAGCACAACCAGCTCAGGTACAGCACGGGGTCAATACAGAATAAAGATCCCTCTACATGTAAATGTCAAACACTCCCGGGTGAGTTACAGGCAAGGTTTATCTCCGAGTTAAGCTCCGCTCAACTTGCCACATCAAAGGCCGAGCCTGACGGCAGATGTTGAACAGCTCCCAGTATCTGGTTAGACTCTCACCTCAGCAAATTCATGGACTGCTGGAATTCTCAGTAAAGTTCCTCCCCTTTGCAATCATTGTTGAAGCTTCCCGTTTTATCCCGTCTCCGACACGGGGGGTCTCGATCCCACCAGATCTGCTCTGTGAAACCAGCGACATTTCTCTAGTCCCAGTGAGTTTGGCGATGATTCGACTTCTCTCTCTTCACCTTCCTGAGATATTGCTCACTCCCAGAGACTGTCAATAGAAAAATGAGACATATTAGTCCCAGAATCTCTACCTGTAATACAGCAGGACTGTTTTTGTGTCTGTGATTGTATCTATTATGAAGATATTTGCAATTAATGAGTGCTTGAATTACTGTAGATAATATTAAATAGTTCTTTTCGGCCCTTTGCCCTGTTTATTGGGACTAAACACTCCCAGTGTCAGCAGTCACTCCAGCTCCTCCCACCCTGACACCCCACTGATGGGCCGTAACCAGGGGTGGGGCCCTGTCTCCAGGTGACATCACACAGGAACCGGGAGCCAATCACACAGCAGCTTGGAA
Organism: Squalus acanthias; assembly: GCA_030390025.1. Taxonomy (NCBI): domain Eukaryota; kingdom Metazoa; phylum Chordata; class Chondrichthyes; order Squaliformes; family Squalidae; genus Squalus; species Squalus acanthias. The sequence goes on along the minus strand of JASTWF010000034.1, from coordinate 5,665,415 downwards.
CAATGTCACAAAGTAGCCGTAGCCCCTCCCACTCGCGGGGCAGGTACAGTACAGAGCTCTCTCTGCTTTACTCCGACAGTGTACCCCCACTTTATACCCAGTGTCAGCATCGAGTGCTCCCAGGGCAGGTACAATACAGAGCTCCCTCTACATTACTCCGACAGTGTACCCCCACTTTATACCCAGTGTCAGCATCGAGCACTCCCAGGGCAGATACAATACAGAACTCCCTCTACATTACCCTGACAGTGTACCCCCCACTTTATACCCAGTGTCAGCATCGAGTGCTCCCAGGGCTGGTACAATACAGAGTTCCCTCTACATTACCCTGACAGTGTACCCCCACTTTATACCCAGTATAAGCAGCAAGCACTCCCGCGGCAGGTACAATAAGGAGCTCGCTCTACAATACCCTGACAGTGACCTCCACTTTATACCCAGTGTCAGCATCGAGTGATCCCAGGGCAGGTACAATACAGAGCTCCCTCTACATTACCCTGACAGTGTACCCCCACTTTATACCCAGTGTCAGCATCGAGCACTCCCAGGACAGGTACAATACAGAGCTCCATCTACATTACCCTGAGAGTGTACCCCCAATTTATATCCTTTGTCAGCATCGAGCGCTCCTAGGGCTGGTACAATACAGAGTTCCCTCTACATTTCTCTGACAGAGTATCCCCACTTTATACCCAGTATAAGCAGCAAGCACTGCCGGGGCAGGTACAATGAGGAGCTCCCTCTACAATACCCTGACAGTGTCCCCCCACTTTATACCCAGTGTCAGCATGGAGCGCTCCCGGGGCAGGTACAATAAAGAGCTCCATCTATATTACCCTGACATTAACATTATTACTACCTCCCTCTCCCCGCTCCGTACCAATTCCGTTCCAGACTGTGCTCCAGCTCGTGTTCCCCCAGCTACAGTTTCTCTTCTGTATGTTGCAGGTATTCCTGGGTCCACTTCGCTGGGCAGGACACAGCAGGTTCTGCGGGGGGACAGGAAGTGTCAGAGGTCAAACACCATTTAAAGTTATACACCCACAGGCCGCTGTAATCACCCTCCGGACCTTTCCCACAATGCCCAGTGTCAGTGACGCTGTATCCACAATTCCCAGGGGCAATGACCCTGTACCCACAATGCCCAGGGGCAGTGACCATTTACCGACAATATCCAGGGTCATTGAGCTTACCCACAATGCCCAGTGTAAGTCGCTTGTTCCCACAATGCCCAGGGTCAGTAACGCTGCATCCATAATGCCCAAGGGCAGTGACCCTGTACCCACAATGTCCAGGGGCAGTGATCATTTACCGAAAATGTCCAGGGTCATTGAGCTTACCCAAACTGCCCAGTGTCAGTCCCCTGTACCCACAATGCCCAGAGTCAGTGACATTCTACTCACTATTCCTGAGGGTCAGTTACCTTACCCACAATACCCAAGGTCATGACCCGTTCCCACAAGGGCCAGGGTCAGTGACCCAGTACCCACAAGATCCAGGATCAGTGATCTGTACCCACAATGCCCAGGATCAATCACCCAGTACCCACAAGGCCCAGGGTCAGTGATCTGTATCCACAATGCCCGAGTTCAGTGACCCACAAACAGAACCAACTCAGATACAGCACGTATTCAATGCAGCATACAGTTCCCTTGTCAGTGCCCAATGAAGCACAACCAGCTCAGGTACAGCATGGGGTGAATAAAGATCCCACTACCTGTAAGTGTCAAACACTCCCGGGTGAGGTACGGGCAATGTTTATCACTGAGTTAAGCTCTGCTCAACTTGCCGCTTGAGGCGAGCCTGAAAACAGATGTTGAACAGCTCCCAGTATGTGGTTAGATTCGCACCTCGGAAAATTCCTGGACTGGTGGGATTCTCAGTAAAGCTCCTCCCCTTTCCAATCATTGTTGAAGCTTCCCGTTTTTTCCCATCTCTGACACTGGGGGTCTCGAACCCACCAGTCTTGCTCTGTGAAGCCAGCGACATTTCTCCAGTCCCAGTCAGTGAGGCGATGATTCGACTTCTCTCTCTACACCTTCCTGAGGTATTGCTCACTCCCAGAGACTGTCAATAGAAACATGATTCATATTATTCCCAGAATCTATACCTGGAGTACAGTTTTTGTGACTGTGATTGTAACTAATTTGAATAAATTTGCAATTAATGAGTGGGTACGAATTACTTACTTTAATATCAAATTGTTCTATTCTGTTCTTTGCCCTGTTTATCGGGATCTGCACACTGCCAGTGTCAGCTGTCACTCCAGCTCCTCCCACACTGACATCCCACTGATGGGCCGTAACCAGAGGCGGGGCCCTGACTCCAGGTTACATCACAAAGGAACCGGGAGCCAATCACATGGCAGCCTGGAACAATGTCACAAAGTGGCCATCGCCCCTCCCACTACCGGAGCAGATACAAAACAGAGCTCCCTCTACATTACCCTGACAGTGTCCCCCCACTTTATACCCAGTGTCAGCATCGAGCACTCCCCGGGCAGGTACAATACAGAGCACCCTCTACACGACCCTGACACTGTACCCCCACTTTATACCCAGTGTCAGCATCGAGCATTCCCAGGGCAGGTATAATACAGAGCTCCCTCTACACGACCCTGACAGTGTCCCCCCACTTTATCCAAATGTCAGCATCCAGCACTCCCAGGGCAGGTATAATACAGAGCTCCCTCTACATTACCCTGACAGTGTCCCCCCACTTTATACCCAGTGTCAGCATCCAGCACTCCCAGGGCTGGTACAAGACAGAGCTCCCTCTACATTACCCTGACATTACCACAGTTACTCCCTCCCGCTCCATACCATTTCTGTTCCTGACCCTGCTCCAGCTCGGGTTCACCAGCTACAGTTCCTCTGCCGTTTGTTCCAGGTATTCCAGGGTCTACTTTGCTGGACAGGTCAACGCGGGGTCTAAGGGTAGAGGAAGGTTCAGAAGTCAAACATCATTTAAAGTGAAACAGTCAGAGCGGCCGTAATCACCCTCAGACCTTAACCACAATGCCCAGGGTCAGTGACCCTTTACCCATAATGCCATGGGGCAGTGACCCTGTACCCACAATGCTCGGGGTCAGTGGCCCTGTACCAACAATGCCCGGGGTCAGTGTCCCTGTACCCACAATGCCCGGGTTCAGTGAACCTATACCCACAATGCCCGGGGTCAGTGTCCCTGTACCCACAATGCCCGGGGTCAGTGAACATATACCCACAATGCCCAGGGTCAGTGTCCCTGTATCCACAATGCCCGGGGTCAGTGAACCTGTACCCACAATTCCCGTGGTCAGTGACCCTGTACCCACAATGCCATGGGGCAGTGGCCCTGTACCCACAATGCCCGGGGTCGGTGTCCCTGTACCCACAATGCCCGGGGTCAGTGAACCTATACCCACAATGCCCGTGGTCAGTGACCGTGCACCCACAATGCCCGTGGTCAGTGACCCTGTACCCACAATGCCATGGGGCAGAGGCCCTGTACCCACAATGCCCGGGGTCAGTGACCCTGTACCCCAATGCCCAGTGTCAGTGTCCCTGTACCTACAATGCCCGGGGTCAGTGACTCTGTACCCACAATGCCCGGGGTCAGTGTCCCTGTACCCACAATGCCCGGGGTCAGTGAACCTATACCCACAATGCCCGGGGTCAGTGACCCTGTACCCACAATGCCCGGCGTCAGTGACCCTGTACCCACAATGCCCGGGGTCAGTGACCCTGTACCCACAATACCCGTGGTCAGTGTCTCTGTACCCACAAAGCCCGTGGTCAGTCACACACATACACGGAAAGGCCCAGGCTCTATCCCCGGACTGTGCTGAGTTGTTTCCCTGCTCTACCCTCTACTCCCAGGGGTGATCTTACCTCGCTGCGGAGCGTGGCGAAGTCTCGAGGTCTCAATCTGCTGCATCTCCGCCAGCAGGTCGTCCATTTTGAATGTGTGAGATGCCCGGGTCAGCAGCCGCCCATTCTGCTCAGTCACAAACTCCGAAACTAACTGTGAGAGAGAGAGGCGGCAATTAGACCCACACAATGATATGTGCCCCAATCCTCAAATGTCCCCACCCGGAGTGGGTACTGAGAGCCCCCACACACGCAGAGCAGGAAAGGCCCAGGATCCATCCTCGGCCTGTGCTGAGTTACCCTGATCCTCACACGGTGAATGGAGCCTGGATTACAGGCTGACACGATAACTGTGTTTGTCCTCCTCACCTACTCCTCTGCAACAGATCCCGGTGGCTTGGAGACCTGCAATAAAGCCTGGACTGCTTTGGCTGAATGACCTGTTTCAGTGCCGTGTATCCTATGTAAAGAGACTTTTTATAATTCTGAGTGAGAGAGGGAGAGGGACACAAAGGGGGAGGAGGAGAGACCGATGGAGAGAGCGGGAGAGAGGAGATGGGGAGACATAAATATTATAGTTACAGTCATATATTTGCATTATTGTTTGATACTATTTATTATGCATTCGTAACACATCTTTAATTGGCATATAATTGGCAAATGAAATTCAACAGATAAATGTGAGGTATTTCATTTTGGTAAGAAAAATAACGAGGCCATATATCACTTGGAAACCAAGAATTTAAATGGAGTGGAGATCTCGGAGTACAAATACACACCGCACTGAAAATAGCGACACAGATTAACGAGGCCATAAAAAAGCAAACCAAGCCTGTGGGTTTATTCCGAGGGGGATCGAATTGAAAAGTAGTGAAGTTCTGCTAAACCTGTATCAAACTTTGGTTAGACCACACTTGGAGTACTGCATACAGTTCTGGTCACCAGATTATAAAAAGGATAGAGAGAGGCTGGAGAGGGTGCAGAGCAGATTTACAAGGATAATACAGGAAATGCGAGGGTACCTCTATCAGGAAAGGATGAACAGGCTTTTCTCTTGAAAAGAGAAGGCTGAGGGGTAACATAACAAAGATCTTTAAAATAATGAAAGGTTTTGAAAGAAAAGATACAGAGAGAGTGTTTCCACTTGTGGGGAAGAGCAAGATTAGAGGCCATCATTATACGATAGTCACCAAGAAAACAAATAGGGAATTCAGAAGAAAATTCTTCACCCAGAGAGTGGTGAGAATGTGGAACTCACTTCCACAGGGAGCGGTTGAAGCAAACAGTATTGATGCATTTAAGGGGAGGCTAGATAAGCATATGAGGGAAAAGGCAAAAGAGGGTTACTCTAATACAGGTGGATGAGGAAAGACGGGAGGAGGCTCAAGTGGAGCATAAACCCCAGGGTGGACTGGTTGAGCCGAATGGCCTCTTGCCCTGCCGTGCATCCTAAAAAATTCCAGCTGCTGCAGCGACCCCTCTGGCAGGAGTGGGAACCACAGCTTGACATGTTTACATAGGATCTCCCATTGGGAAGCCCAGAGGCGGGAATTTCCACCGGAGCGGAGGGGAGGGGGTGCTCCAGGCCCCCAAATCTCTTCTCCCTCCCTGGGTTTTCTGGCCTTCTCTCCCCGATTCACCATCCTCTTCCTCCTCCAGATGGAGGCTTGATGCCTAATCCCGGGCAGTGCCGTGGTGGGGATTGGGAACATTAGCTGCCGGTGTGACCGCCTGTTCTGGGCTCTGGGCTGAGGTGGACCCTCCTCTTGCTCCGCCTGCCCAATCCCGGGGCTTTGCCGCCGCTTCAGGCGCTGACTCTCGTCCCCCTGCCCCGCCCACTGAAGGGGCCGCTGACCAATCGCAGCCGCCCGTTGCTTGACCGACAGCCGCCCCAACCAATAGCTAGTGCCGCTCTGGGGGATCCGCCGACTCGCTCGACGATGGACAGCTCGCCAACCAATCAAACGGTCGCTCCAGCACCTGAGCCTCTCAGCTCCCGCCTCCCCGGCCACACGCTGATGGACATTTGAGTGAACCAATCACTGGGTGGCGCCGCTGCGCTTCCACCAATCGGAGTGCAGCCTTTGTCCTCAATCCCCGCCCAGCAGCGTTCCGTAATTACCCGCCCAGCGTGATTGCATCTTCCGCTTCAGCGGCGAGTTTGCGCACTGGAATCAATGAGAGACCTTAAAGCGGAGACGCATCCCGCTAATTATGGTTGTGCAACTATATTTCACAGCGGTCTCTTAAAGCGGTGTCTCTGTTACTGCACCCACTTTACAATTGTACCATTTCGTTAATATACATAACCTATTTCCCCAATACTGACCCATTACTGATATAAGAGGCATTTATACTGTCAATACTCTCTCTCCAACACTCAGTGCCCATTAAGACTGACAGGACTGAAGGTGCAGGCCCGGACCGCGTAGTGAGGGACTGGAGTCAGGTGTAGGCCCAGACCGGGTATTGAGGGACTGGAGTGAGGTATAGACCCAGACCGGGTAGAGAGGGACTGGATTCAGGTGTCGGCCCAGACTGGGTAGTGAGGGACTGGAGTCAGGAGTATACCCAGACTGGGTAGTGAGGGACTGGATTCAGGTGTAGGCCCAGACCAGGTAGTGAGGGACTGGAGTGAGGTGAAGGACCAGACCAGGTATTGAGGGACCGGAGTCAGGTGTAGGCCAAGACCGGGTAGTGAGGGACTGGAGTCAGGTGTAGGCCCAGACCGGGTTTAGAGGGACTGGAGTCAGGTATAGGCCCAGACCGGGTAGTGAGGAACTGGAGTCAGGTGTAGACCCAGACCGGGTAGTGAGGGACTGGAGTCAGGTGTGGGCCCAGACCGGGTAGTGAGGGAATGGAGTCAGGTGTATACCAAGACCGCGTAGTGCGGGACTGGAGTCAGGTGTAGGCCCAGACCAGGTAGTGAGGGACTGGTGTCATGTGGAGGCCCAGACCGGGTAGTGAGGGACTGGAATCAGGTGTAGGCCCAGACCGGGTAGTGAGGGACTGGAGTCGGGTGTAGGCCAAGACCGGGTAGTGAGGGACTGGAATCAGGTGTAGGCCCAGACTGGGTAGTGAGGGATTGGAGTCAGTTGTAGCCCAGACCGGGTAGTGAGGGACTGGAGTTAGGTGTATGACCAGAACGGGCTGTGAGGGTCTGGAGTCAGGTGTCGATCCAAACCGGGTATTGAGGGACTGGAGTCAGGTGTCGGCTCAGACGGATAGTGAGGGACTGGAGTGATGTATCGACCCAGACCAGATAGTGAGGGACTGGAGTCTGGTGTGGGACCAGACCAGGTATTGGGGGACCGGAGTCAGGTGTGGGCCCAGACCAGGTATTGAGGGATCGGACTCAGGTGTAGGACCAGACCGGGTAGTGAGGGACTGGAGTCAGGTGTATACCCAGACCAGGTAGTGAGGGATTAGAGTGAGGTATAGACCCAGACCGGGTAGTGAGGGACTGGAGTCAGGTGGTGGCACAGACAAGGTAGTGAGAGACTGGAGTCAGGTATAGGCCCAGACCGAGTAGTGAGGGACTGGAATGAGGAATAGACCCAGACCGGGTAGTGAGGGACTGGAGTCAGGTGTAGGCCCAGACCGGGTAGTGAGGGACTGGATTCAGGTGTAGGCCCAGACTGGGTAGTGAGGGACTGGATTCAGGTGTAGGCCCAGACTGGGTAGTGAGGGACTGGAGTCAGGAGTAAACCCAGACTGGGTAGTGAGGGATCGGAGACAGGTGTTTATCCAGACCGGATAGTGAGGTACTGGAGCCAGGTGCAGGCCCAGACGAGGTAGTGAGGGACCGGAGTCAGCTGTAGGCCAAGAACGGGTAGTGAGGGACTGGAGACAGATGTAGGCCCAGACCGGTTTTAGAGCGACTGGAGTCAGGTGTAGGCCCAGACCGGGTAGTGAGGAACTGGAGTCAGGTGTAGGCCCAGACCGGGTAGTGAGGGACTGGAGTCAGGTGTAGGCCCAGACTATGTAGTGAGGGACTGGAGTCAGGTGTAGACCCAGACCGGGTAGTGAGGGACTGGAGTCAGGTGTAGGCCCAGACCGGGTAGTGAGGGACTGGAGTCAGGTGTAGGCCCAGACCGGGTAGTGAGGGAATGGAGTCAGGTGTATACCAAGACTGCGTAGTGAGGGACTGGAGTTAGGTGTAGACCCAGACCAGGTAGTGGGGGACTGGAGTCGGGTGTAGGCCAAGACCGGGTAGTGAGGGAAGGTGTCCGCTGTAGGCCCAGACCGGGTAGTGAGGGACTGGAGTCAGGTTTCGGCCCAGACCAGGTAGTGAGGGATTGGAGTCGGGTGTAGGCTAAGAGGGGGTAGTGAGGGACTGGAGTCAGGTGTAGACCCAGCCTGTGTTGTGAGGGACAGGAGTCAGGTGTAGACCCAGACCGGGTAATGAGGGACTGGAGTCAGGTGTGGGCCCAGACCGGGTAGTGGGGGACTGGAGTCGGGTGTAGGACCAGACCAGGTATTGAGGGACCGGATTCAGGTGTGGGCCCAGACCAGGTATTGAGGGATCGGACTTAGGTGTAGGACCAGACCTGGTAGTGAGGGACTGGAGTCAGGTGTATACCCAGACCAGGTAGTGAGGGATTGGAGTGAGGTATAGACCCAGACCGGGAAGTGAGGGACTGGAGTCAGGTGCCGGCACAGACCAGGTAGTGAGAGATTGGAGTCAGGTATAGGCCCAGACCGAGTAGTGTGGGACTGGAGTGAGGAATAGACCCAGACCGGGTAGTGAGGGACTGGAGTCAGGTGTAGGCCCAGACCGAGTAGTGAGAGACTGGATTCAGGTGTAGGCCCAGACTGGGTAGTGAGGGACTGGAGTCAGGAGTAAACCCAGACTGGGTAGTGAGGGATCGGAGACAGGTGTTTATCCAGACCGGATAGTGAGGTACTGGAGCCAGGTGCAGGCCCAGACGAGGTAGTGAGGGACCGGAGTCAGCTGTAGGCCAAGAACGGGTAGTGAGGGACTGGAGACAGATGTAGGCCCAGACCGGTTTTAGAGCGACTGGAGTCAGGTGTAGGCCCAGACCGGGTAGTGAGGAACTGGAGTCAGGTGTAGGCCCAGACCGGGTAGTGAGGGACTGGAGTCAGGTGTAGGCCCAGACTAGGTAGTGAGGGACTGGAGTCAGGTGTAGACCCAGACCGGGTAGTGAGGGACTGGAGTCAGGTGTAGGCCCAGACCGGGTAGTGAGGGACTGGAGTCAGGTGTAGGCCCAGACCGGGTAGTGAGGGAATGGAGTCAGGTGTATACCAAGACTGCGTAGTGAGGGACTGGAGTTAGGTGTAGACCCAGACCAGGTAGTGGGGGACTGGAGTCGGGTGTAGGCCAAGACCGGGTAGTGAGGGAAGGTGTCCGCTGTAGGCCCAGACCGGGTAGTGAGGGACTGGAGTCAGGTTTCGGCCCAGACCAGGTAGTGAGGGATTGGAGTCGGGTGTAGGCTAAGAGGGGGTAGTGAGGGACTGGAGTCAGGTGTAGACCCAGCCTGGGTTGTGAGGGACAGGAGTCAGGTGTAGACCCAGACCGGGTAATGAGGGACTGGAGTCAGGTGTGGGCCCAGACCGGGTAGTGGGGGACTGGAGTCGGGTGTAGGACCAGACCAGGTATTGAGGGACCGGATTCAGGTGTGGGCCCAGACCAGGTATTGAGGGATCGGACTTAGGTGTAGGACCAGACCTGGTAGTGAGGGACTGGAGTCAGGTGTATACCCAGACCAGGTAGTGAGGGATTGGAGTGAGGTATAGACCCAGACCGGGAAGTGAGGGACTGGAGTCAGGTGCCGGCACAGACCAGGTAGTGAGAGATTGGAGTCAGGTATAGGCCCAGACCGAGTAGTGTGGGACTGGAGTGAGGAATAGACCCAGACCGGGTAGTGAGGGACTGGAGTCAGGTGTAGGCCCAGACCGGGTAGTGAGAGACTGGATTCAGGTGTAGGCCCAGACTGGGTAGTGAGGGACTGGAGTCAGGAGTATACCCAGACTGGGTTGTGAGGGACAGGAGTCAGGTGTAGGACCAGACCAGGTATTGAGGGACCGGAGTCAGGTGTATATCCAGACCCGATAGTGAGGTACTGGAGCCAGTTGCAGGCCCAGACCAGGTAGTGGGGGACCGGAGTCAGGTGCAGGCCAAGAACGGGTAGTGAGGGCTGGAGTCAGAAATAGGCCCATACCGGGTTTAGAGGGACTGGAGTCAGCTATAGGCCCAGACTGGGTAGTGAGGGACTGGAGTCAGGTGTAGGCCCAGACAGGGTAGTGAGGGACTGGAGTCAGGTGTAGGCCCAGACCGGGTAGTGAGGGACTGAAGTCAGGTGTAGACTCAGACCGGGTATTGAGGGACTGGAGTCAGGTTTCGGCCCAGACCAGGTAGTGAGGGATTGGAGTCGGGTGTAGGCTAAGAGGGGGTAGTGAGGGACTGGAGTCAGGTGTAGACCCAGCCTGGGTTGTGAGGGACTGGAGTCAGGTGTAGACTCAGACCAGGTAATGAGGGACTGGAGTCAGGTGTGGGCCCAGACCGGGTAGTGAGGGACTGGAGTCAGGTGTAGGCCCAGACCGGGTAGTGAGGCAATGGAGTCAGGTGTATACCAAGACTGCGTAGTGAGGGATTGGAGTCAGGTGTAGGCCCAGAACGGGCCGTGAGGGACTGGAGTCAGGTGTAGATCCAAACCGGGTATTGAGGGACTGGAGTCAGGTGTCGGCTCAGATGGATAGTGAGGGACTGGAGTGAGGTACAGACCCAGACCGGGAAGTGAGGGACTGGAGTCAGGTGTAGGACCAGACCAGGTTTTGAGGGACCGGAGTCTGGTGTGGGCCCAGACCGGGTAGTGAGGGACTGGAGTCAGGTGTAGACACAGACCTGGTAATGAGGGACTGGAGTCAGATGTAGGCCCTGACCGGGTAGCGAGGGAGTGGAGTCAGATGTGGCCCAGACCGGGTAGTGAGGGAGAGGAGTCAGATGTAGACCCAGCCTGGGTAGTGAAGGACTGGAGTCATGTGTAGACCCAGACCGGGTAGTGAGGGACTGGAGTCAGGTGTAGACCCAGACCTGGTAATGAGGGACAGGAGTCAGGTGTCGGCCCAGACCTGGTAATGAGGGACTGGAGTCAGGTGTATACCCAGACCGGGTAGTGAGGGACTGGAGTCAGGTGTAGGGCCAGACCTGGTTTAGAGGGAATGGAGTCAGATGTCGGCCCAGACCGTGCAGTGAGGGACTGAAGTCAGCTGTAGGATCAGACCAGGTATTGAGGAACTGGATTCAGGTGTATACCCTGACCGGGTAGTGAGGGATTGGAGTCAAGTGCAGACCCAGACCGGATAGTGAGAGACTGGAGTCAGGTGTAGACCCAGACCAGGTATTGAGGGACCGGAGTCAGGTGTAGGGCCAGACCTGGTTTAGAGGGAATGGAGTCAGATGTAATCCCAGACCGTGCAGTGAGGGACTGAAGTCAGCTGTAGGACCAGACCAGGTATTGAGGAACTGGATTCAGGTGTATACCCAGACCGGGTAATGAGGGACTGGAGTCAGGTATGTGCCCAGACCGGGTAGTGGGGGACTGGAGTCGGGTGTAGGACCAGACCAGGTATTGAGGGACCGGAGTCAGGTGTGGGCCCAGACCAGGTAATGAGGGATCGGACTCAGGTGTAGGACCAGACCTGGTAGTGAGGGACTGGAGTCAGGTGTATACCCAGACCAGGTAGTGAGGGATTGGAGTGAGGTATAGACCCAGACCGGGAAGTGAGGGACTGGAGTCAGGTGCCGGCACAGACCAGGTAGTGAGAGATTGGAGTCAGGTATAGTCCCAGACCGAGTAGTGTGGGACTGGAGTGAGGAATAGACCCAGACCGGGTAGTGAGGGACCGGAGTCAGGTGTAGACCCAGACCAGGTAGTGAGGGACCGGAATCAGGTGTAGGCTAAGAGGGGGTAGTGAGGGACTGGAGTCAGGTGTAGACCCAGACCGAGTAATGAGGAACTGGATTCAGGTGTATACCCAGACCGGGTAGTGAGGGACTGGAGTCAGGTGCAGACCCAGACCGGATAGTGAGAGACTGGAGTCAGGTGTAGACCCAGACTGGGTAGTGAGGGACTGGAGTCAGGTGTAGGGTCAGACCTGGTTTAGAGGGAATGGAGTCAGATGTAGGCCCAGACCGTGCAGTGAGGGACTGAAGTCAGCTGTAGGACCAGACCAGGTGTTGAGGAACTGGATTCAGGTGTATACCCAGACCGGGTAATGAGGGACTGGAGTCAGGTGTGGGCCCAGACCGGGTAGTGGGGGACTGGAGTCGAGTGTAGGACCAGACCAGGTATTGAGGGATTGAAGTCCGGTGTGGGCCCAGACCAGGTAATGAGGGATCGGACTCAGGTGTAGGACCAGACCTGGTAGTGAGGGACTGGAGTCAGGTGTATACCCAGACCAGGTAGTGAGGGATTGGAATGAGGTATAGACCCAGACCGGGAAGTGAGGGACTGGAGTCAGTTGCCGGCACAGACCAGGAAGTGAGAGATTGGAGTCTGGTATAGGCCCAGACCGAGTAGTGTGGGACTGGAGTGAGGAATAGACCCAGACCGGGTAGTGAGGGACTGGAGTCAGGTGTAGGCCCAGACCGGGTAGTGAGAGACTGGATTCAGGTGTAGGCCCAGACTGGGTAGTGAGGGACTGGTGTCAGGAGTATACCCAGACTGGGTAGAGAGGGACTGGAGTCAGGTGTAGGACCAGACCAGGTATTGAGGGACCGGAGTCAGGTGTATATCCAGACCGGATAGTGAGGTACTGGAGCCAGGTGCAGGCCCAGACCAGGTATTGAGGGACCGGATTCAGGTGTGGGCCCAGACCAGGTATTGAGGGATCGGACTTAGGTGTAGGACCAGACCTGGTAGTGAGGGACTGGAGTCAGGTGTATACCCAGACCAGGTAGTGAGGGATTGGAGTGAGGTATAGACCCAGACCGGGAAGTGAGGGACTGGAGTCAGGTGCCGGCACAGACCAGGTAGTGAGAGATTGGAGTCAGGTATAGGCCCAGACCGAGTAGTGTGGGACTGGAGTGAGGAATAGACCCAGACCGGGTAGTGAGGGACTGGAGTCAGGTGTAGGCCCAGACCGAGTAGTGAGAGACTGGATTCAGGTGTAGGCCCAGACTGGGTAGTGAGGGACTGGAGTCAGGAGTATACCCAGACTGGGTTGTGAGGGACAGGAGTCAGGTGTAGGACCAGACCAGGTATTGAGGGACCGGAGTCAGGTGTATATCCAGACCCGATAGTGAGGTACTGGAGCCAGTTGCAGGCCCAGACCAGGTAGTGGGGGACCGGAGTCAGGTGCAGGCCAAGAACGGGTAGTGAGGGCTGGAGTCAGAAATAGGCCCATACCGGGTTTAGAGGGACTGGAGTCAGCTATAGGCCCAGACTGGGTAGTGAGGGACTGGAGTCAGGTGTAGGCCCAGACAGGGTAGTGAGGGACTGGAGTCAGGTGTAGGCCCAGACCGGGTAGTGAGGGACTGAAGTCAGGTGTAGACTCAGACCGGGTATTGAGGGACTGGAGTCAGGTTTCGGCCCAGACCAGGTAGTGAGGGATTGGAGTCGGGTGTAGGCTAAGAGGGGGTAGTGAGGGACTGGAGTCAGGTGTAGACCCAGCCTGGGTTGTGAGGGACTGGAGTCAGGTGTAGACTCAGACCAGGTAATGAGGGACTGGAGTCAGGTGTGGGCCCAGACCGGGTAGTGAGGGACTGGAGTCAGGTGTAGGCCCAGACCGGGTAGTGAGGCAATGGAGTCAGGTGTATACCAAGACTGCGTAGTGAGGGATTGGAGTCAGGTGTAGGCCCAGAACGGGCCGTGAGGGACTGGAGTCAGGTGTAGATCCAAACCGGGTATTGAGGGACTGGAGTCAGGTGTCGGCTCAGATGGATAGTGAGGGACTGGAGTGAGGTACAGACCCAGACCGGGAAGTGAGGGACTGGAGTCAGGTGTAGGACCAGACCAGGTTTTGAGGGACCGGAGTCTGGTGTGGGCCCAGACCGGGTAGTGAGGGACTGGAGTCAGGTGTAGACACAGACCTGGTAATGAGGGACTGGAGTCAGATGTAGGCCCTGACCGGGTAGCGAGGGAGTGGAGTCAGATGTGGCCCAGACCGGGTAGTGAGGGAGAGGAGTCAGATGTAGACCCAGCCTGGGTAGTGAAGGACTGGAGTCATGTGTAGACCCAGACCGGGTAGTGAGGGACTGGAGTCAGGTGTAGACCCAGACCTGGTAATGAGGGACAGGAGTCAGGTGTCGGCCCAGACCTGGTAATGAGGGACTGGAGTCAGGTGTATACCCAGACCGGGTAGTGAGGGACTGGAGTCAGGTGTAGGGCCAGACCTGGTTTAGAGGGAATGGAGTCAGATGTCGGCCCAGACCGTGCAGTGAGGGACTGAAGTCAGCTGTAGGATCAGACCAGGTATTGAGGAACTGGATTCAGGTGTATACCCTGACCGGGTAGTGAGGGATTGGAGTCAAGTGCAGACCCAGACCGGATAGTGAGAGACTGGAGTCAGGTGTAGACCCAGACCAGGTATTGAGGGACCGGAGTCAGGTGTAGGGCCAGACCTGGTTTAGAGGGAATGGAGTCAGATGTAATCCCAGACCGTGCAGTGAGGGACTGAAGTCAGCTGTAGGACCAGACCAGGTATTGAGGAACTGGATTCAGGTGTATACCCAGACCGGGTAATGAGGGACTGGAGTCAGGTATGTGCCCAGACCGGGTAGTGGGGGACTGGAGTCGGGTGTAGGACCAGACCAGGTATTGAGGGACCGGAGTCAGGTGTGGGCCCAGACCAGGTAATGAGGGATCGGACTCAGGTGTAGGACCAGACCTGGTAGTGAGGGACTGGAGTCAGGTGTATACCCAGACCAGGTAGTGAGGGATTGGAGTGAGGTATAGACCCAGACCGGGAAGTGAGGGACTGGAGTCAGGTGCCGGCACAGACCAGGTAGTGAGAGATTGGAGTCAGGTATAGTCCCAGACCGAGTAGTGTGGGACTGGAGTGAGGAATAGACCCAGACCGGGTAGTGAGGGACCGGAGTCAGGTGTAGACCCAGACCAGGTAGTGAGGGACCGGAATCAGGTGTAGGCTAAGAGGGGGTAGTGAGGGACTGGAGTCAGGTGTAGACCCAGACCGAGTAATGAGGAACTGGATTCAGGTGTATACCCAGACCGGGTAGTGAGGGACTGGAGTCAGGTGCAGACCCAGACCGGATAGTGAGAGACTGGAGTCAGGTGTAGACCCAGACTGGGTAGTGAGGGACTGGAGTCAGGTGTAGGGTCAGACCTGGTTTAGAGGGAATGGAGTCAGATGTAGGCCCAGACCGTGCAGTGAGGGACTGAAGTCAGCTGTAGGACCAGACCAGGTGTTGAGGAACTGGATTCAGGTGTATACCCAGACCGGGTAATGAGGGACTGGAGTCAGGTGTGGGCCCAGACCGGGTAGTGGGGGACTGGAGTCGAGTGTAGGACCAGACCAGGTATTGAGGGATTGAAGTCCGGTGTGGGCCCAGACCAGGTAATGAGGGATCGGACTCAGGTGTAGGACCAGACCTGGTAGTGAGGGACTGGAGTCAGGTGTATACCCAGACCAGGTAGTGAGGGATTGGAATGAGGTATAGACCCAGACCGGGAAGTGAGGGACTGGAGTCAGTTGCCGGCACAGACCAGGAAGTGAGAGATTGGAGTCTGGTATAGGCCCAGACCGAGTAGTGTGGGACTGGAGTGAGGAATAGACCCAGACCGGGTAGTGAGGGACTGGAGTCAGGTGTAGGCCCAGACCGGGTAGTGAGAGACTGGATTCAGGTGTAGGCCCAGACTGGGTAGTGAGGGACTGGTGTCAGGAGTATACCCAGACTGGGTAGAGAGGGACTGGAGTCAGGTGTAGGACCAGACCAGGTATTGAGGGACCGGAGTCAGGTGTATATCCAGACCGGATAGTGAGGTACTGGAGCCAGGTGCAGGCCCAGACCAGGTAGTGAGGGACCGGAGTCAGGTGCAGGCCAAGAATGGGTAGTGAGGGACTGGAGTCAGAAATAGGCCCAGACCGGGTTTAGAGGGGCTGGAGTCAGGTTTCGGCCCAGACCAGGTAGTGAGGGATTGGAGTCGGGTGTAGGCTAAGAGGGGGTAGTGAGGGACTGGAGTCAGGTGTAGACCCAGCCTGGGTTGTGAGGGACAGGAGTCAGGTGTAGACCCAGACCGGGTAATGAGGGACTGGAGTCAGGTGTGGGCCCAGACCGGGTAGTGGGGGACTGGAGTCGGGTGTAGGACCAGACCAGGTATTGAGGGACCGGATTCAGGTGTGGGCCCAGACCAGGTATTGAGGGATCGGACTTAGGTGTAGGACCAGACCTGGTAGTGAGGGACTGGAGTCAGGTGTAGGCTAAGAGGGGGTAGTGAGGGACTGGAGTCAGGTGTAGACCCAGACCGAGTAATGAGGGACTGGAGTCAGGTGTGGGCCCAGACCGGGTAGTGGGGGACTGGAGTCGGGTGTAGGCCAGGACCGGCTAGTGAGGGAAGGAATCAGGTGCATACCCAGACCGGGTAGTGAGGGACTGGATTCGGGTGTAGGCCAAGACCAGGTAGTGAGGGACTGGAGTCAGGTGTAGGCCCAGACTGGGTAGTGAGGGATTGGAGTCAGGTGTAGGCCCAGACTGGGTAGTGAGGGACTGGAGTCAGGTGTAGGGGCAGACCTGGTTTAGAGGGAATGGAGTCAGATGTAGGCCCAGACCGTGCAGTGAGAGACTGAAGTCAGCTGTAGGACCAGACCAGGTATTGAGGAACTGGATTCAGGTGTATACCCAGACCGGGTAGTGAGGGACTGGAGTCAGGTGCAGACCCAGACCGGATAGTGAGAGACTGGAGTCAGGTGTAGACCCAGACTGGGTAGTGAGGGACTGGAGTCAGGTGTAGGGTCAGACCTGGTTTAGAGGGAATGGAGTCAGATGTAGGCCCAGACCGTGCAGTGAGGGACTGAAGTCAGCTGTAGGACCAGACCAGGTGTTGAGGAACTGGATTCAGGTGTATACCCAGACCGGGTAATGTGGGACTGGAGTCAGGTGTGGGCCCAGACCGGGTAGTGGGGGACTGGAGTCGAGTGTAGGACCAGACCAGGTATTGAGGGATTGAAGTCCGGTGTGGGCCCAGACCAGGTAATGAGGGATCGGACTCAGGTGTAGGACCAGACCTGGTAGTGAGGGACTGGAGTCAGGTGTATACCCAGACCAGGTAGTGAGGGATTGGAATGAGGTATAGACCCAGACCGGGAAGTGAGGGACTGGAGTCAGTTGCCGGCACAGACCAGGAAGTGAGAGATTGGAGTCTGGTATAGGCCCAGACCGAGTAGTGTGGGACTGGAGTGAGGAATAGACCCAGACCGGGTAGTGAGGGACTGGAGTCAGGTGTAGGCCCAGACCGGGTAGTGAGAGACTGGATTCAGGTGTAGGCCCAGACTGGGTAGTGAGGGACTGGTGTCAGGAGTATACCCAGACTGGGTAGAGAGGGACTGGAGTCAGGTGTAGGACCAGACCAGGTATTGAGGGACCGGAGTCAGGTGTATATCCAGACCGGATAGTGAGGTACTGGAGCCAGGTGCAGGCCCAGACCAGGTAGTGAGGGACCGGAGTCAGGTGCAGGCCAAGAATGGGTAGTGAGGGACTGGAGTCAGAAATAGGCCCAGACCGGGTTTAGAGGGGCTGGAGTCAGGTTTCGGCCCAGACCAGGTAGTGAGGGATTGGAGTCGGGTGTAGGCTAAGAGGGGGTAGTGAGGGACTGGAGTCAGGTGTAGACCCAGCCTGGGTTGTGAGGGACAGGAGTCAGGTGTAGACCCAGACCGGGTAATGAGGGACTGGAGTCAGGTGTGGGCCCAGACCGGGTAGTGGGGGACTGGAGTCGGGTGTAGGACCAGACCAGGTATTGAGGGACCGGATTCAGGTGTGGGCCCAGACCAGGTATTGAGGGATCGGACTTAGGTGTAGGACCAGACCTGGTAGTGAGGGACTGGAGTCAGGTGTATACCCAGACCAGGTAGTGAGGGATTGGAGTGAGGTATAGACCCAGACCGGGAAGTGAGGGACTGGAGTCAGGTGCCGGCACAGACCAGGTAGTGAGAGATTGGAGTCAGGTATAGGCCCAGACCGAGTAGTGTGGGACTGGAGTGAGGAATAGACCCAGACCGGGTAGTGAGGGACTGGAGTCAGGTGTAGGCCCAGACCGAGTAGTGAGAGACTGGATTCAGGTGTAGGCCCAGACTGGGTAGTGAGGGACTGGAGTCAGGAGTATACCCAGACTGGGTTGTGAGGGACAGGAGTCAGGTGTAGGACCAGACCAGGTATTGAGGGACCGGAGTCAGGTGTATATCCAGACCCGATAGTGAGGTACTGGAGCCAGTTGCAGGCCCAGACCAGGTAGTGGGGGACCGGAGTCAGGTGCAGGCCAAGAACGGGTAGTGAGGGCTGGAGTCAGAAATAGGCCCATACCGGGTTTAGAGGGACTGGAGTCAGCTATAGGCCCAGACTGGGTAGTGAGGGACTGGAGTCAGGTGTAGGCCCAGACAGGGTAGTGAGGGACTGGAGTCAGGTGTAGGCCCAGACCGGGTAGTGAGGGACTGAAGTCAGGTGTAGACTCAGACCGGGTATTGAGGGACTGGAGTCAGGTTTCGGCCCAGACCAGGTAGTGAGGGATTGGAGTCGGGTGTAGGCTAAGAGGGGGTAGTGAGGGACTGGAGTCAGGTGTAGACCCAGCCTGGGTTGTGAGGGACTGGAGTCAGGTGTAGACTCAGACCAGGTAATGAGGGACTGGAGTCAGGTGTGGGCCCAGACCGGGTAGTGAGGGACTGGAGTCAGGTGTAGGCCCAGACCGGGTAGTGAGGCAATGGAGTCAGGTGTATACCAAGACTGCGTAGTGAGGGATTGGAGTCAGGTGTAGGCCCAGAACGGGCCGTGAGGGACTGGAGTCAGGTGTAGATCCAAACCGGGTATTGAGGGACTGGAGTCAGGTGTCGGCTCAGATGGATAGTGAGGGACTGGAGTGAGGTACAGACCCAGACCGGGAAGTGAGGGACTGGAGTCAGGTGTAGGACCAGACCAGGTTTTGAGGGACCGGAGTCTGGTGTGGGCCCAGACCGGGTAGTGAGGGACTGGAGTCAGGTGTAGACCCAGACCTGGTAATGAGGGACTGGAGTCAGGTGCAGACTCAGACCGGGTAGTGAGGGACTGGAGTCAGGTGTAGGGCCAGACCTGGTTTGGAGGGAATGGAGTCAGATGTAGGCCCTGACCGGGTAGCGAGGGAGTGGAGTCAGATGTGGCCCAGACCGGGTAGTGAGGGAGTGGAGTCAGATGTAGACCCAGCCTGGGTAGTGAAGGACTGGAGTCATGTGTAGACCCAGACCGGGTAGTGAGGGACTGGAGTCAGGTGTAGACCCAGACCTGGTAATGAGGGACAGGAGTCAGGTGTCGGCCCAGACCGGGTAGTGAGTGACTGGAGTCAGGTTTCGGCCCAGACAAGGTAGTGATCGACCGGAGTCAGGTGTAGGGCCAGACCTGGTATAGAGGGCCTGGAGTCAGGTATAGGCCCAGACTGGGTAGTGAGGGACTGCAGTCAGGTGTAGGCCCAGACCGGGTAGTGAGGGACTGGAGTCAGGTGTAGGCCCAGACCGGGTAGTGAGGGACTGGAGTCAGGTGTAGACTCAGACCGGGTAGTGAGGGACTGGAGTCAGGTTTCGGCCCAGACCAGGTAGTGAGGGATTGGAGTCGGGTGTAGGCTAAGAGGGGGTAGTGAGGGACTGGAGTCAGGTGTAGACCCAGCCTGGTAATGAGGGACAGGAGTCAGGTGTCGGCCCAGACCGGGTAGTGAGTAACCGGAGTCAGGTGTAGGGCCAGACCTGGTATAGAGGGACTGGAGTCAGGTATAGGCCCAGACTGGGTAGTGAGGGACTGCAGTCAGCTGTAGGCCCAGACTGGGTAGTGAGGGACTGGAGTCAGGTGTAGACCCAGACCGGGTAGTGAGGGACTGGAGTCAGGTGTAGACTCAGACCGGGTAGTGAGGGACTGGAGTCAGGTGTGGGCCCAGACCGGGTAGTGAGGGACTGTAGTCAGGTGTAGGCCCAGACCGGGTAGTGAGGGACTGGAGTCAGGTGTAGGCTCAGATGGATAGTGAGGGACTGGAGTGAGGTACAGACCCAGACCGGGAAGTGAGGGACTGGAGTCAGGTGTAGGACCAGACCAGGTTTTGAGGGACCGGAGTCTGGTGTGGGCCCAGACCGGGTAGTGAGGGACTGGAGTCAGGTGTAGACACAGACCTGGTAATGAGGGACTGGAGTCAGATGTAGGCCCTGACCGGGTAGCGAGGGAGTGGAGTCAGATGTGGCCCAGACCGGGTAGTGAGGGAGAGGAGTCAGATGTAGACCCAGCCTGGGTAGTGAAGGACTGGAGTCATGTGTAGACCCAGACCGGGTAGTGAGGGACTGGAGTCAGGTGTAGACCCAGACCTGGTAATGAGGGACAGGAGTCAGGTGTCGGCCCAGACCTGGTAATGAGGGACTGGAGTCAGGTGTATACCCAGACCGGGTAGTGAGGGACTGGAGTCAGGTGTAGGGCCAGACCTGGTTTAGAGGGAATGGAGTCAGATGTCGGCCCAGACCGTGCAGTGAGGGACTGAAGTCAGCTGTAGGATCAGACCAGGTATTGAGGAACTGGATTCAGGTGTATACCCAGACCGGGTAGTGAGGGATTGGAGTCAGGTGCAGACCCAGACCGGATAGTGAGAGACTGGAGTCAGGTGTAGACCCAGACCAGGTATTGAGGGACCGGAGTCAGGTGTAGGGCCAGACCTGGTTTAGAGGGAATGGAGTCAGATGTAATCCCAGACCGTGCAGTGAGGGACTGAAGTCAGCTGTAGGACCAGACCAGGTATTGAGGAACTGGATTCAGGTGTATACCCAGACCGGGTAATGAGGGACTGGAGTCAGGTATGTGCCCAGACCGGGTAGTGGGGGACTGGAGTCGGGTGTAGGACCAGACCAGGTATTGAGGGACCGGAGTCAGGTGTGGGCCCAGACCAGGTAATGAGGGATCGGACTCAGGTGTAGGACCAGACCTGGTAGTGAGGGACTGGAGTCAGGTGTATACCCAGACCAGGTAGTGAGGGATTGGAGTGAGGTATAGACCCAGACCGGGAAGTGAGGGACTGGAGTCAGGTGCCGGCACAGACCAGGTAGTGAGAGATTGGAGTCAGGTATAGTCCCAGACCGAGTAGTGTGGGACTGGAGTGAGGAATAGACCCAGACCGGGTAGTGAGGGACTGGAGTCAGGTGTAGGCCCAGACCGGGTAGTGAGAGACTGGATTCAGGTGTCGGCCCAGACTGGGTAGTGAGGGACTGGTGTCAGGAGTATACCCAGACTGGGTAGAGAGGGACTGGAGTCAGGTGTAGGACCAGACCAGGTATTGAGGGACCGGAGTCAGGTGTATATCCAGACCGGATAGTGAGGTACTGGAGCCAGGTGCAGGCCCAGACCAGGTAGTGAGGGACCGGAGTCAGGTGCAGGCCAAGAATGGGTAGTGAGGGACTGGAGTCAGAAATAGGCCCAGACCGGGTTTAGAGGGGCTGGAGTCAGGTTTCGGCCCAGACCAGGTAGTGAGGGATTGGAGTCGGGTGTAGGCTAAGAGGGGGTAGTGAGGGACTGGAGTCAGGTGTAGACCCAGCCTGGGTTGTGAGGGACAGGAGTCAGGTGTAGACCCAGACCGGGTAATGAGGGACTGGAGTCAGGTGTGGGCCCAGACCGGGTAGTGGGGGACTGGAGTCGGATGTAGGACCAGACCAGGTATTGAGGGACCGGATTCAGGTGTGGGCCCAGACCAGGTATTGAGGGATCGGACTTAGGTGTAGGACCAGACCTGGTAGTGAGGGACTGGAGTCAGGTGTAGGCTAAGAGGGGGTAGTGAGGGACTGGAGTCAGGTGTAGACCCAGACCGAGTAATGAGGGACTGGAGTCAGGTGTGGGCCCAGACCGGGTAGTGGGGGACTGGAGTCGGGTGTAGGCCAGGACCGGCTAGTGAGGGAAGGAATCAGGTGCATACCCAGACCGGGTAGTGAGGGACTGGATTCGGGTGTAGGCCAAGACCAGGTAGTGAGGGACTGGAGTCAGGTGTAGGCCCAGACTGGGTAGTGAGGGATTGGAGTCAGGTGTAGGCCCAGACTGGGTAGTGAGGGACTGGAGTCAGGTGTAGGGGCAGACCTGGTTTAGAGGGAATGGAGTCAGATGTAGGCCCAGACCGTGCAGTGAGAGACTGAAGTCAGCTGTAGGACCAGACCAGGTATTGAGGAACTGGATTCAGGTGTATACCCAGACCGGGTAGTGAGGGACTGAAGTCAGCTGTAGGGGCCCAGACCGGGTAGTGGGGGACTGGAGTCGGGTGGAGGACCAGACCAGGTATTGAGGGACCGGAGTCAGGTGTGGGCCCAGACCAGGTAATGAGGGATCGGACTCAGGTGTAGGACCAGACCTGGTAGTGAGGGACTGGAGTCAGGTGTATACCCAGACCAGGTAGTGAGGGATTGGAGTGAGGTATAGACCCAGACCGGGAAGTGAGGGACTGGAGTCAGGTGCCGGCACAGACCAGGTAGTGAGAGATTGGAGTCAGGTATAGTCCCAGACCGAGTAGTGTGGGACTGGAGTGAGGAATAGACCCAGACCGGGTAGTGAGGGACCGGAGTCAGGTGTAGACCCAGACCAGGTAGTGAGGGACCGGAATCAGGTGTAGGCTAAGAGGGGGTAGTGAGGGACTGGAGTCAGGTGTAGACCCAGACCGAGTAATGAGGAACTGGATTCAGGTGTATACCCAGACCGGGTAGTGAGGGACTGGAGTCAGGTGCAGACCCAGACCGGATAGTGAGAGACTGGAGTCAGGTGTAGACCCAGACTGGGTAGTGAGGGACTGGAGTCAGGTGTAGGGTCAGACCTGGTTTAGAGGGAATGGAGTCAGATGTAGGCCCAGACCGTGCAGTGAGGGACTGAAGTCAGCTGTAGGACCAGACCAGGTGTTGAGGAACTGGATTCAGGTGTATACCCAGACCGGGTAATGAGGGACTGGAGTCAGGTGTGGGCCCAGACCGGGTAGTGGGGGACTGGAGTCGAGTGTAGGACCAGACCAGGTATTGAGGGATTGAAGTCCGGTGTGGGCCCAGACCAGGTAATGAGGGATCGGACTCAGGTGTAGGACCAGACCTGGTAGTGAGGGGACTGGAGTCAGGTGTATACCCAGACCAGGTAGTGAGGGATTGGAATGAGGTATAGACCCAGACCGGGAAGTGAGGGACTGGAGTCAGTTGCCGGCACAGACCAGGAAGTGAGAGATTGGAGTCTGGTATAGGCCCAGACCGAGTAGTGTGGGACTGGAGTGAGGAATAGACCCAGACCGGGTAGTGAGGGACTGGAGTCAGGTGTAGGCCCAGACCGGGTAGTGAGAGACTGGATTCAGGTGTAGGCCCAGACTGGGTAGTGAGGGACTGGTGTCAGGAGTATACCCAGACTGGGTAGAGAGGGACTGGAGTCAGGTGTAGGACCAGACCAGGTATTGAGGGACCGGAGTCAGGTGTATATCCAGACCGGATAGTGAGGTACTGGAGCCAGGTGCAGGCCCAGACCAGGTAGTGAGGGACCGGAGTCAGGTGCAGGCCAAGAATGGGTAGTGAGGGACTGGAGTCAGAAATAGGCCCAGACCGGGTTTAGAGGGGCTGGAGTCAGGTTTCGGCCCAGACCAGGTAGTGAGGGATTGGAGTCGGGTGTAGGCTAAGAGGGGGTAGTGAGGGACTGGAGTCAGGTGTAGACCCAGCCTGGGTTGTGAGGGACAGGAGTCAGGTGTAGACCCAGACCGGGTAATGAGGGACTGGAGTCAGGTGTGGGCCCAGACCGGGTAGTGGGGGACTGGAGTCGGGTGTAGGACCAGACCAGGTATTGAGGGACCGGATTCAGGTGTGGGCCCAGACCAGGTATTGAGGGATCGGACTTAGGTGTAGGACCAGACCTGGTAGTGAGGGACTGGAGTCAGGTGTAGGCTAAGAGGGGGTAGTGAGGGACTGGAGTCAGGTGTAGACCCAGACCGAGTAATGAGGGACTGGAGTCAGGTGTGGGCCCAGACCGGGTAGTGGGGGACTGGAGTCGGGTGTAGGCCAGGACCGGCTAGTGAGGGAAGGAATCAGGTGCATACCCAGACCGGGTAGTGAGGGACTGGATTCGGGTGTAGGCCAAGACCAGGTAGTGAGGGACTGGAGTCAGGTGTAGGCCCAGACTGGGTAGTGAGGGATTGGAGTCAGGTGTAGGCCCAGACTGGGTAGTGAGGGACTGGAGTCAGGTGTAGGGGCAGACCTGGTTTAGAGGGAATGGAGTCAGATGTAGGCCCAGACCGTGCAGTGAGAGACTGAAGTCAGCTGTAGGACCAGACCAGGTATTGAGGAACTGGATTCAGGTGTATACCCAGACCGGGTAGTGAGGGACTGGAGTCAGGTGCAGACCCAGACCGGATAGTGAGAGACTGGAGTCAGGTGTAGACCCAGACTGGGTAGTGAGGGACTGGAGTCAGGTGTAGGGTCAGACCTGGTTTAGAGGGAATGGAGTCAGATGTAGGCCCAGACCGTGCAGTGAGGGACTGAAGTCAGCTGTAGGACCAGACCAGGTGTTGAGGAACTGGATTCAGGTGTATACCCAGACCGGGTAATGTGGGACTGGAGTCAGGTGTGGGCCCAGACCGGGTAGTGGGGGACTGGAGTCGAGTGTAGGACCAGACCAGGTATTGAGGGATTGAAGTCCGGTGTGGGCCCAGACCAGGTAATGAGGGATCGGACTCAGGTGTAGGACCAGACCTGGTAGTGAGGGACTGGAGTCAGGTGTATACCCAGACCAGGTAGTGAGGGATTGGAATGAGGTATAGACCCAGACCGGGAAGTGAGGGACTGGAGTCAGTTGCCGGCACAGACCAGGAAGTGAGAGATTGGAGTCTGGTATAGGCCCAGACCGAGTAGTGTGGGACTGGAGTGAGGAATAGACCCAGACCGGGTAGTGAGGGACTGGAGTCAGGTGTAGGCCCAGACCGGGTAGTGAGAGACTGGATTCAGGTGTAGGCCCAGACTGGGTAGTGAGGGACTGGTGTCAGGAGTATACCCAGACTGGGTAGAGAGGGACTGGAGTCAGGTGTAGGACCAGACCAGGTATTGAGGGACCGGAGTCAGGTGTATATCCAGACCGGATAGTGAGGTACTGGAGCCAGGTGCAGGCCCAGACCAGGTAGTGAGGGACCGGAGTCAGGTGCAGGCCAAGAATGGGTAGTGAGGGACTGGAGTCAGAAATAGGCCCAGACCGGGTTTAGAGGGGCTGGAGTCAGGTTTCGGCCCAGACCAGGTAGTGAGGGATTGGAGTCGGGTGTAGGCTAAGAGGGGGTAGTGAGGGACTGGAGTCAGGTGTAGACCCAGCCTGGGTTGTGAGGGACAGGAGTCAGGTGTAGACCCAGACCGGGTAATGAGGGACTGGAGTCAGGTGTGGGCCCAGACCGGGTAGTGGGGGACTGGAGTCGGGTGTAGGACCAGACCAGGTATTGAGGGACCGGATTCAGGTGTGGGCCCAGACCAGGTATTGAGGGATCGGACTTAGGTGTAGGACCAGACCTGGTAGTGAGGGACTGGAGTCAGGTGTATACCCAGACCAGGTAGTGAGGGATTGGAGTGAGGTATAGACCCAGACCGGGAAGTGAGGGACTGGAGTCAGGTGCCGGCACAGACCAGGTAGTGAGAGATTGGAGTCAGGTATAGGCCCAGACCGAGTAGTGTGGGACTGGAGTGAGGAATAGACCCAGACCGGGTAGTGAGGGACTGGAGTCAGGTGTAGGCCCAGACCGAGTAGTGAGAGACTGGATTCAGGTGTAGGCCCAGACTGGGTAGTGAGGGACTGGAGTCAGGAGTATACCCAGACTGGGTTGTGAGGGACAGGAGTCAGGTGTAGGACCAGACCAGGTATTGAGGGACCGGAGTCAGGTGTATATCCAGACCCGATAGTGAGGTACTGGAGCCAGTTGCAGGCCCAGACCAGGTAGTGGGGGACCGGAGTCAGGTGCAGGCCAAGAACGGGTAGTGAGGGCTGGAGTCAGAAATAGGCCCATATCGGGTTTAGAGGGACTGGAGTCAGCTATAGGCCCAGACTGGGTAGTGAGGGACTGGAGTCAGGTGTAGGCCCAGACAGGGTAGTGAGGGACTGGAGTCAGGTGTAGGCCCAGACCGGGTAGTGAGGGACTGAAGTCAGGTGTAGACTCAGACCGGGTATTGAGGGACTGGAGTCAGGTTTCGGCCCAGACCAGGTAGTGAGGGATTGGAGTCGGGTGTAGGCTAAGAGGGGGTAGTGAGGGACTGGAGTCAGGTGTAGACCCAGCCTGGGTAGTGAGGGACTGGAGTCAGGTGTAGACCCAGACCGGGTAGTGAGGGACTGGAGTCAGGTGTGGGCCCAGACCGGGTAGTGAGGGACTGGAGTCAGGTGTAGGCCCAGACCGGGTAGTGAGGCAATGGAGTCAGGTGTATACCAAGACTGCGTAGTGAGGGATTGGAGTCAGGTGTAGGCCCAGAACGGGCCGTGAGGGACTGGAGTCAGGTGTAGATCCAAACCGGGTATTGAGGGACTGGAGTCAGGTGTCGGCTCAGATGGATAGTGAGGGACTGGAGTGAGGTACAGACCCAGACCGGGAAGTGAGGGACTGGAGTCAGGTGTAGGACCAGACCAGGTTTTGAGGGACCGGAGTCTGGTGTGGGCCCAGACCGGGTAGTGAGGGACTGGAGTCAGGTGTAGGCCCAGACCTGGTAATGAGGGACTGGAGTCAGGTGTAGACCAGACCGGGTAGTGAGGGACTGGAGTCAGGTGTAGGGCCAGACCTGGTAGTGAGGGACTGGAGTCAGGTGTAGGCCCAGACCGGGTAGTGAGGAACTGGAGTCAGGTGTAGGCCCAGACCGGGTAGTGAGGGAGTGGAGTCAGATGTAGACCCAGCCTGGGTAGTGAGGGACTGGAGTCAGGTGTAGACCCAGACCGGGTAGTGAGGGACTGGAGTCAGGTGTAGACCCAGACCGGGTAGTGAGGGACTGGAGTCAGGTGTAGGCCCAGACCTGGTAGTGAGGGACTGGAGTCAGGTGTAGGCCCAGACAAGGTAGTGAGGGACCTGGAGTCAGGTGTAGGGCCAGACCTGGTATAGAGGGACTGGAGTCAGGTGTAGCCCAGACCTGGGTAGTGAGGGACTGAGTCAGGTGTAGGCCCAGACCGGGTAGTGAGGGACTGGAGTCAGGTGTAGGCCCAGACCGGGTAGTGAGGGACTGGAGTCAGGTGTAGACCCAGACCGGGTAGTGAGGGACTGGAGTCAGGTGTCGGCCCAGACCAGGTAGTGAGGGATTGGAGTCGGGTGTAGGCTAAGAGGGGGTAGTGAGGGACTGGAGTCAGGTGTAGACCCAGCCTGGTAAGTGAGGGACTGGAGTCAGGTGTAGGCCCAGACCGGGTAGTGAGTAACCGGAGTCAGGTGTAGGGCCAGACCTGGTATAGAGGGACTGGAGTCAGGTATAGGCCCAGACTGGGTAGTGAGGGACTGCAGTCAGCTGTAGGCCCAGACTGGGTAGTGAGGGACTGGAGTCAGGTGTAGACCCAGACCGGGTAGTGAGGGACTGGAGTCAGGTGTAGACCCAGACCGGGTAGTGAGGGACTGGAGTCAGGTGTGGGCCCAGACCGGGTAGTGAGGGACTGTAGTCAGGTGTAGGCCCAGACCGGGTAGTGAGGGACTGGAGTCAGGTGTAGGCTCAGATGGATAGTGAGGGACTGGAGTGAGGTACAGACCCAGACCGGGAAGTGAGGGACTGGAGTCAGGTGTAGGACCAGACCAGGTTTTGAGGGACCGGAGTCTGGTGTGGGCCCAGACCGGGTAGTGAGGGACTGGAGTCAGGTGTAGACACAGACCTGGTAATGAGGGACTGGAGTCAGATGTAGGCCCTGACCGGGTAGCGAGGGAGTGGAGTCAGATGTGGCCCAGACCGGGTAGTGAGGGAGAGGAGTCAGATGTAGACCCAGCCTGGGTAGTGAAGGACTGGAGTCATGTGTAGACCCAGACCGGGTAGTGAGGGACTGGAGTCAGGTGTAGACCCAGACCTGGTAATGAGGGACAGGAGTCAGGTGTCGGCCCAGACCTGGTAATGAGGGACTGGAGTCAGGTGTATACCCAGACCGGGTAGTGAGGGACTGGAGTCAGGTGTAGGGCCAGACCTGGTTTAGAGGGAATGGAGTCAGATGTCGGCCCAGACCGTGCAGTGAGGGACTGAAGTCAGCTGTAGGATCAGACCAGGTATTGAGGAACTGGATTCAGGTGTATACCCAGACCGGGTAGTGAGGGATTGGAGTCAGGTGCAGACCCAGACCGGATAGTGAGAGACTGGAGTCAGGTGTAGACCCAGACCAGGTATTGAGGGACCGGAGTCAGGTGTAGGGCCAGACCTGGTTTAGAGGGAATGGAGTCAGATGTAATCCCAGACCGTGCAGTGAGGGACTGAAGTCAGCTGTAGGACCAGACCAGGTATTGAGGAACTGGATTCAGGTGTATACCCAGACCGGGTAATGAGGGACTGGAGTCAGGTATGTGCCCAGACCGGGTAGTGGGGGACTGGAGTCGGGTGTAGGACCAGACCAGGTATTGAGGGACCGGAGTCAGGTGTGGGCCCAGACCAGGTAATGAGGGATCGGACTCAGGTGTAGGACCAGACCTGGTAGTGAGGGACTGGAGTCAGGTGTATACCCAGACCAGGTAGTGAGGGATTGGAGTGAGGTATAGACCCAGACCGGGAAGTGAGGGACTGGAGTCAGGTGCCGGCACAGACCAGGTAGTGAGAGATTGGAGTCAGGTATAGTCCCAGACCGAGTAGTGTGGGACTGGAGTGAGGAATAGACCCAGACCGGGTAGTGAGGGACTGGAGTCAGGTGTAGGCCCAGACCGGGTAGTGAGAGACTGGATTCAGGTGTAGGCCCAGACTGGGTAGTGAGGGACTGGTGTCAGGAGTATACCCAGACTGGGTAGAGAGGGACTGGAGTCAGGTGTAGGACCAGACCAGGTATTGAGGGACCGGAGTCAGGTGTATATCCAGACCGGATAGTGAGGTACTGGAGCCAGGTGCAGGCCCAGACCAGGTAGTGAGGGACCGGAGTCAGGTGCAGGCCAAGAATGGGTAGTGAGGGACTGGAGTCAGAAATAGGCCCAGACCGGGTTTAGAGGGGCTGGAGTCAGGTTTCGGCCCAGACCAGGTAGTGAGGGATTGGAGTCGGGTGTAGGCTAAGAGGGGGTAGTGAGGGACTGGAGTCAGGTGTAGACCCAGCCTGGGTTGTGAGGGACAGGAGTCAGGTGTAGACCCAGACCGGGTAATGAGGGACTGGAGTCAGGTGTGGGCCCAGACCGGGTAGTGGGGGACTGGAGTCGGGTGTAGGACCAGACCAGGTATTGAGGGACCGGATTCAGGTGTGGGCCCAGACCAGGTATTGAGGGATCGGACTTAGGTGTAGGACCAGACCTGGTAGTGAGGGACTGGAGTCAGGTGTAGGCTAAGAGGGGGTAGTGAGGGACTGGAGTCAGGTGTAGACCCAGACCGAGTAATGAGGGACTGGAGTCAGGTGTGGGCCCAGACCGGGTAGTGGGGGACTGGAGTCGGGTGTAGGCCAGGACCGGCTAGTGAGGGAAGGAATCAGGTGCATACCCAGACCGGGTAGTGAGGGACTGGATTCGGGTGTAGGCCAAGACCAGGTAGTGAGGGACTGGAGTCAGGTGTAGGCCCAGACTGGGTAGTGAGGGATTGGAGTCAGGTGTAGGCCCAGACTGGGTAGTGAGGGACTGGAGTCAGGTGTAGGGGCAGACCTGGTTTAGAGGGAATGGAGTCAGATGTAGGCCCAGACCGTGCAGTGAGAGACTGAAGTCAGCTGTAGGACCAGACCAGGTATTGAGGAACTGGATTCAGGTGTATACCCAGACCGGGTAGTGAGGGACTGGAGTCAGGTGCAGACCCAGACCGGATAGTGAGAGACTGGAGTCAGGTGTAGACCCAGACTGGGTAGTGAGGGACTGGAGTCAGGTGTAGGGTCAGACCTGGTTTAGAGGGAATGGAGTCAGATGTAGGCCCAGACCGTGCAGTGAGGGACTGAAGTCAGCTGTAGGACCAGACCAGGTGTTGAGGAACTGGATTCAGGTGTATACCCAGACCGGGTAATGAGGGACTGGAGTCAGGTGTGGGCCCAGACCGGGTAGTGGGGGACTGGAGTCGAGTGTAGGACCAGACCAGGTATTGAGGGATTGAAGTCCGGTGTGGGCCCAGACCAGGTAATGAGGGATCGGACTCAGGTGTAGGACCAGACCTGGTAGTGAGGGACTGGAGTCAGGTGTATACCCAGACCAGGTAGTGAGGGATTGGAATGAGGTATAGACCCAGACCGGGAAGTGAGGGACTGGAGTCAGTTGCCGGCACAGACCAGGAAGTGAGAGATTGGAGTCTGGTATAGGCCCAGACCGAGTAGTGTGGGACTGGAGTGAGGAATAGACCCAGACCGGGTAGTGAGGGACTGGAGTCAGGTGTAGGCCCAGACCGGGTAGTGAGAGACTGGATTCAGGTGTAGGCCCAGACTGGGTAGTGAGGGACTGGTGTCAGGAGTATACCCAGACTGGGTAGAGAGGGACTGGAGTCAGGTGTAGGACCAGACCAGGTATTGAGGGACCGGAGTCAGGTGTATATCCAGACCGGATAGTGAGGTACTGGAGCCAGGTGCAGGCCCAGACCAGGTAGTGAGGGACCGGAGTCAGGTGCAGGCCAAGAATGGGTAGTGAGGGACTGGAGTCAGAAATAGGCCCAGACCGGGTTTAGAGGGGCTGGAGTCAGGTTTCGGCCCAGACCAGGTAGTGAGGGATTGGAGTCGGGTGTAGGCTAAGAGGGGGTAGTGAGGGACTGGAGTCAGGTGTAGACCCAGCCTGGGTTGTGAGGGACAGGAGTCAGGTGTAGACCCAGACCGGGTAATGAGGGACTGGAGTCAGGTGTGGGCCCAGACCAGGTATTGAGGGATCGGACTTAGGTGTAGGACCAGACCTGGTAGTGAGGGACTGGAGTCAGGTGTATACCCAGACCAGGTAGTGAGGGATTGGAGTGAGGTATAGACCCAGACCGGGAAGTGAGGGACTGGAGTCAGGTGCCGGCACAGACCAGGTAGTGAGAGATTGGAGTCAGGTATAGGCCCAGACCGAGTAGTGTGGGACTGGAGTGAGGAATAGACCAGACCGGGTAGTGAGGGACTGGAGTCAGGTGTAGGCCCAGACCCA
This sequence comes from Squalus acanthias, assembly GCA_030390025.1. Taxonomy (NCBI): domain Eukaryota; kingdom Metazoa; phylum Chordata; class Chondrichthyes; order Squaliformes; family Squalidae; genus Squalus; species Squalus acanthias. The sequence goes on along the minus strand of JASTWF010000034.1, from coordinate 5,634,193 downwards.
GGTAGTGAGAGACTGGATTCAGGTGTAGGCCCAGACTGGGTAGTGAGGGACTGGAGTCAGGAGTATACCCAGACTGGGTTGTGAGGGACAGGAGTCAGGTGTAGGACCAGACCAGGTATTGAGGGACCGGAGTCAGGTGTATATCCAGACCCGATAGTGAGGTACTGGAGCCAGTTGTAGGCCCAGACCAGGTAGTGAGGGACCGGAGTCAGGTGCAGGCCAAGAACGGGTAGTGAGGGCTGGAGTCAGAAATAGGCCCATACCGGGTTAGAGGGACTGGAGTCAGGCTATAGGCCAGACTGGGTAGTGAGGGACTGGAGTCCAGGTGTAGGCCCAGACAGGTAGTGAGGGACTGGAGTCAGGGTAGGCCAGACCGGGTAGTGAGGGACTGAGTCAGGTGTAGACTCAGACCGGGTAGTGAGGGACTGGAGTCAGGTTTCGGCCCAGACCAGGTAGTGAGGGATTGGAGTCGGGTGTAGGCTAAGAGGGGGTAGTGAGGGACTGGAGTCAGGTGTAGACCCAGCCTGCGTAGTGAGGGATTGGAGTCAGGTGTAGGCCCAGAACGGGCAGTGAGGGACTGGAGTCAGGTGTAGATCCAAACCGGGTATTGAGGGACTGGAGTCAGGTGTCGGCTCAGATGGATAGTGAGGGACTGGAGTGAGGTACAGACCCAGACCGGGAAGTGAAGGACTGGAGTCAGGTGTAGGACCAGACCAGGTTTTGAGGGACCGGAGTCTGGTGTGGGCCCAGACCGGGTAGTGAGGGACTGGAGTCAGGTGTAGACCCAGACCTGGTAATGAGGGACTGGAGTCAGGTGCAGACTCAGACCGGGTAGTGAGGGACTGGAGTCAGGTGTAGGGCCAGACCTGGTATAGAGGGAATGGAGTCAGATGTAGGCCCTGACCGGGTAGCGAGGGAGTGGAGTCAGATGTGGCCCAGACCGGGTAGTGAGGGAGTGGAGTCAGATGTAGACCCAGCCTGGGTAGTGAAGGACTGGAGTCATGTGTAGACCCAGACCGGGTAGTGAGGGACTGGAGTCAGGTGTAGACCCAGACCTGGTAATGAGGGACAGGAGTCAGGTGTCGGCCCAGACCGGGTAGTGAGTGACTGGAGTCAGGTTTCGGCCCAGACAAGGTAGTGATCGACCGGAGTCAGGTGTAGGGCCAGACCTGGTATAGAGGGACTGGAGTCAGGTATAGGCCCAGACTGGGTAGTGAGGGACTGCAGTCAGGTGTAGGCCCAGACTGGGTAGTGAGGGACTGGAGTCAGGTGTAGGCCCAGACCGGGTAGTGAGGGACTGGAGTCAGGTGTAGACTCAGACCGGGTAGTGAGGGACTGGAGTCAGGTTTCGGCCCAGACCAGGTAGTGAGGGATTGGAGTCGGGTGTAGGCTAAGAGGGGGTAGTGAGGGACTGGAGTCAGGTGTAGACCCAGCCTGGTAATGAGGGACAGGAGTCAGGTGTCGGCCCAGACCGGGTAGTGAGTGACCGGAGTCAGGTGTAGGGCCAGACCTGGTATAGAGGGACTGGAGTCAGGTATAGGCCCAGACTGGGTAGTGAGGGACTGCAGTCAGCTGTAGGCCCAGACTGGGTAGTGAGGGACTGGAGTCAGGTGTAGACCCAGACCGGGTAGTGAGGGACTGGAGTCAGGTGTAGACTCAGACCGGGTAGTGAGGGACTGGAGTCAGGTTTCGGCCCAGACCAGGTAGTGAGGGATTGGAGTCAGGTGTAGACCCAGCCTGGGTTGTGAGGGACTGGAGTCAGGTGTAGACTCAGACCGGGTAATGAGGGACTGGAGTCAGGTGTGGGCCCAGACCGGGTAGTGAGGGACTGTAGTCAGGTGTAGGCCCAGACCGGGTAGTGAGGGAATGGAGTCAGGTGTATACCAAGACTGCGTAGTGAGGGATTGGAGTCAGGTGTAGGCCCAAAACGGGCCGTGAGGGACTGGAGTCAGGTGTAAATCCAAACCGGGTATTGAGGGACTGGAGTCAGGTGTAGGCTCAGATGGATAGTGAGGGACTGGAGTGAGGTACAGACCCAGACCGGGAAGTGAGGGACTGGAGTCAGGTGTAGGACCAGACCAGGTTTTGAGGGACCGGAGTCTGGTGTGGGCCCAGACCGGGTAGTGAGGGACTGGAGTCAGGTGTAGACACAGACCTGGTAATGAGGGACTGGAGTCAGATGTAGGCCCTGACCGGGTAGCGAGGGAGTGGAGTCAGATGTGGCCCAGACCGGGTAGTGAGGGAGAGGAGTCAGATGTAGACCCAGCCTGGGTAGTGAAGGACTGGAGTCATGTGTAGACCCAGACCGGGTAGTGAGGGACTGGAGTCAGGTGTAGACCCAGACCTGGTAATGAGGGACAGGAGTCAGGTGTCGGCCCAGACCGGGTAGTGAGGGACTGGAGTCAGGTGTAGACCCAGACCTGGTAATGAGGGACAGGAGTCAGGTGTCGGCCCAGACCGGGTAGTGAGTGACTGGAGTCAGGTTTCGGCCCAGACAAGGTAGTGATCGACCGGAGTCAGGTGTAGGGCCAGACCTGGTATAGAGGGACTGGAGTCAGGTATAGGCCCAGACTGGGTAGTGAGGGACTGCAGTCAGGTGTAGGCCCAGACTGGGTAGTGAGGGACTGGAGTCAGGTGTAGGCCCAGACCGGGTAGTGAGGGACTGGAGTCAGGTGTAGACTCAGACCGGGTAGTGAGGGACTGGAGTCAGGTTTCGGCCCAGACCAGGTAGTGAGGGATTGGAGTCGGGTGTAGGCTAAGAGGGGTAGTGAGGGACTGGAGTCAGGTGTAGACCCAGCCTGGTAATGAGGGACAGGAGTCAGGTGTCGGCCCAGACCGGGTAGTGAGTAACCGGAGTCAGGTGTAGGGCCAGACCTGGTATAGAGGGACTGGAGTCAGGTATAGGCCCAGACTGGGTAGTGAGGGACTGCAGTCAGCTGTAGGCCCAGACTGGGTAGTGAGGGACTGGAGTCAGGTGTAGACCCAGACCGGGTAGTGAGGGACTGGAGTCAGGTGTAGACTCAGACCGGGTAGTGAGGGACTGGAGTCAGGTGTGGGCCCAGACCGGGTAGTGAGGGACTGTAGTCAGGTGTAGGCCCAGACCGGGTAGTGAGGGACTGGAGTCAGGTGTAGGCTCAGATGGATAGTGAGGGACTGGAGTGAGGTACAGACCCAGACCGGGAAGTGAGGGACTGGAGTCAGGTGTAGGACCAGACCAGGTTTTGAGGGACCGGAGTCTGGTGTGGGCCCAGACCGGGTAGTGAGGGACTGGAGTCAGGTGTAGACACAGACCTGGTAATGAGGGACTGGAGTCAGATGTAGGCCCTGACCGGGTAGCGAGGGAGTGGAGTCAGATGTGGCCCAGACCGGGTAGTGAGGGAGAGGAGTCAGATGTAGACCCAGCCTGGGTAGTGAAGGACTGGAGTCATGTGTAGACCCAGACCGGGTAGTGAGGGACTGGAGTCAGGTGTAGACCCAGACCTGGTAATGAGGGACAGGAGTCAGGTGTCGGCCCAGACCTGGTAATGAGGGACTGGAGTCAGGTGTAGGGCCAGACCTGGTTTAGAGGGAATGGAGTCAGATGTCGGCCCAGACCGTGCAGTGAGGGACTGAAGTCAGCTGTAGGATCAGACCAGGTATTGAGGAACTGGATTCAGGTGTATACCCAGACCGGGTAGTGAGGGATTGGAGTCAGGTGCAGACCCAGACCGGATAGTGAGAGACTGGAGTCAGGTGTAGACCCAGACCAGGTATTGAGGGACCGGAGTCAGGTGTAGGGCCAGACCTGGTTTAGAGGGAATGGAGTCAGATGTAATCCCAGACCGTGCAGTGAGGGACTGAAGTCAGCTGTAGGACCAGACCAGGTATTGAGGAACTGGATTCAGGTGTATACCCAGACCGGGTAATGAGGGACTGGAGTCAGGTATGTGCCCAGACCGGGTAGTGGGGGACTGGAGTCGGGTGTAGGACCAGACCAGGTATTGAGGGACCGGAGTCAGGTGTGGGCCCAGACCAGGTAATGAGGGATCGGACTCAGGTGTAGGACCAGACCTGGTAGTGAGGGACTGGAGTCAGGTGTATACCCAGACCAGGTAGTGAGGGATTGGAGTGAGGTATAGACCCAGACCGGGAAGTGAGGGACTGGAGTCAGGTGCCGGCACAGACCAGGTAGTGAGAGATTGGAGTCAGGTATAGTCCCAGACCGAGTAGTGTGGGACTGGAGTGAGGAATAGACCCAGACCGGGTAGTGAGGGACTGGAGTCAGGTGTAGGCCCAGACCGGGTAGTGAGAGACTGGATTCAGGTGTAGGCCCAGACTGGGTAGTGAGGGACTGGTGTCAGGAGTATACCCAGACTGGGTAGAGAGGGACTGGAGTCAGGTGTAGGACCAGACCAGGTATTGAGGGACCGGAGTCAGGTGTATATCCAGACCGGATAGTGAGGTACTGGAGCCAGGTGCAGGCCCAGACCAGGTAGTGAGGGACCGGAGTCAGGTGCAGGCCAAGAATGGGTAGTGAGGGACTGGAGTCAGAAATAGGCCCAGACCGGGTTTAGAGGGGCTGGAGTCAGGTTTCGGCCCAGACCAGGTAGTGAGGGATTGGAGTCGGGTGTAGGCTAAGAGGGGGTAGTGAGGGACTGGAGTCAGGTGTAGACCCAGCCTGGGTTGTGAGGGACAGGAGTCAGGTGTAGACCCAGACCGGGTAATGAGGGACTGGAGTCAGGTGTGGGCCCAGACCGGGTAGTGGGGGACTGGAGTCGGGTGTAGGACCAGACCAGGTATTGAGGGACCGGATTCAGGTGTGGGCCCAGACCAGGTATTGAGGGATCGGACTTAGGTGTAGGACCAGACCTGGTAGTGAGGGACTGGAGTCAGGTGTAGGCTAAGAGGGGGTAGTGAGGGACTGGAGTCAGGTGTAGACCCAGACCGAGTAATGAGGGACTGGAGTCAGGTGTGGGCCCAGACCGGGTAGTGGGGGACTGGAGTCGGGTGTAGGCCAGGACCGGCTAGTGAGGGAAGGAATCAGGTGCATACCCAGACCGGGTAGTGAGGGACTGGATTCGGGTGTAGGCCAAGACCAGGTAGTGAGGGACTGGAGTCAGGTGTAGGCCCAGACTGGGTAGTGAGGGATTGGAGTCAGGTGTAGGCCCAGACTGGGTAGTGAGGGACTGGAGTCAGGTGTAGGGGCAGACCTGGTTTAGAGGGAATGGAGTCAGATGTAGGCCCAGACCGTGCAGTGAGAGACTGAAGTCAGCTGTAGGACCAGACCAGGTATTGAGGAACTGGATTCAGGTGTATACCCAGACCGGGTAGTGAGGGACTGGAGTCAGGTGCAGACCCAGACCGGATAGTGAGAGACTGGAGTCAGGTGTAGACCCAGACTGGGTAGTGAGGGACTGGAGTCAGGTGTAGGGTCAGACCTGGTTTAGAGGGAATGGAGTCAGATGTAGGCCCAGACCGTGCAGTGAGGGACTGAAGTCAGCTGTAGGACCAGACCAGGTGTTGAGGAACTGGATTCAGGTGTATACCCAGACCGGGTAATGAGGGACTGGAGTCAGGTGTGGGCCCAGACCGGGTAGTGGGGGACTGGAGTCGAGTGTAGGACCAGACCAGGTATTGAGGGATTGAAGTCCGGTGTGGGCCCAGACCAGGTAATGAGGGATCGGACTCAGGTGTAGGACCAGACCTGGTAGTGAGGGACTGGAGTCAGGTGTATACCCAGACCAGGTAGTGAGGGATTGGAATGAGGTATAGACCCAGACCGGGAAGTGAGGGACTGGAGTCAGTTGCCGGCACAGACCAGGAAGTGAGAGATTGGAGTCTGGTATAGGCCCAGACCGAGTAGTGTGGGACTGGAGTGAGGAATAGACCCAGACCGGGTAGTGAGGGACTGGAGTCAGGTGTAGGCCCAGACCGGGTAGTGAGAGACTGGATTCAGGTGTAGGCCCAGACTGGGTAGTGAGGGACTGGTGTCAGGAGTATACCCAGACTGGGTAGAGAGGGACTGGAGTCAGGTGTAGGACCAGACCAGGTATTGAGGGACCGGAGTCAGGTGTATATCCAGACCGGATAGTGAGGTACTGGAGCCAGGTGCAGGCCCAGACCAGGTAGTGAGGGACCGGAGTCAGGTGCAGGCCAAGAATGGGTAGTGAGGGACTGGAGTCAGAAATAGGCCCAGACCGGGTTTAGAGGGGCTGGAGTCAGGTTTCGGCCCAGACCAGGTAGTGAGGGATTGGAGTCGGGTGTAGGCTAAGAGGGGGTAGTGAGGGACTGGAGTCAGGTGTAGACCCAGCCTGGGTTGTGAGGGACAGGAGTCAGGTGTAGACCCAGACCGGGTAATGAGGGACTGGAGTCAGGTGTGGGCCCAGACCGGGTAGTGGGGGACTGGAGTCGGGTGTAGGACCAGACCAGGTATTGAGGGACCGGATTCAGGTGTGGGCCCAGACCAGGTATTGAGGGATCGGACTTAGGTGTAGGACCAGACCTGGTAGTGAGGGACTGGAGTCAGGTGTATACCCAGACCAGGTAGTGAGGGATTGGAGTGAGGTATAGACCCAGACCGGGAAGTGAGGGACTGGAGTCAGGTGCCGGCACAGACCAGGTAGTGAGAGATTGGAGTCAGGTATAGGCCCAGACCGAGTAGTGTGGGACTGGAGTGAGGAATAGACCCAGACCGGGTAGTGAGGGACTGGAGTCAGGTGTAGGCCCAGACCGAGTAGTGAGAGACTGGATTCAGGTGTAGGCCCAGACTGGGTAGTGAGGGACTGGAGTCAGGAGTATACCCAGACTGGGTTGTGAGGGACAGGAGTCAGGTGTAGGACCAGACCAGGTATTGAGGGACCGGAGTCAGGTGTATATCCAGACCCGATAGTGAGGTACTGGAGCCAGTTGCAGGCCCAGACCAGGTAGTGGGGGACCGGAGTCAGGTGCAGGCCAAGAACGGGTAGTGAGGGCTGGAGTCAGAAATAGGCCCATACCGGGTTTAGAGGGACTGGAGTCAGCTATAGGCCCAGACTGGGTAGTGAGGGACTGGAGTCAGGTGTAGGCCCAGACAGGGTAGTGAGGGACTGGAGTCAGGTGTAGGCCCAGACCGGGTAGTGAGGGACTGAAGTCAGGTGTAGACTCAGACCGGGTATTGAGGGACTGGAGTCAGGTTTCGGCCCAGACCAGGTAGTGAGGGATTGGAGTCGGGTGTAGGCTAAGAGGGGGTAGTGAGGGACTGGAGTCAGGTGTAGACCCAGCCTGGGTTGTGAGGGACTGGAGTCAGGTGTAGACTCAGACCAGGTAATGAGGGACTGGAGTCAGGTGTGGGCCCAGACCGGGTAGTGAGGGACTGGAGTCAGGTGTAGGCCCAGACCGGGTAGTGAGGCAATGGAGTCAGGTGTATACCAAGACTGCGTAGTGAGGGATTGGAGTCAGGTGTAGGCCCAGAACGGGCCGTGAGGGACTGGAGTCAGGTGTAGATCCAAACCGGGTATTGAGGGACTGGAGTCAGGTGTCGGCTCAGATGGATAGTGAGGGACTGGAGTGAGGTACAGACCCAGACCGGGAAGTGAAGGACTGGAGTCAGGTGTAGGACCAGACCAGGTTTTGAGGGACCGGAGTCTGGTGTGGGCCCAGACCGGGTAGTGAGGGACTGGAGTCAGGTGTAGACCCAGACCTGGTAATGAGGGACTGGAGTCAGGTGCAGACTCAGACCGGGTAGTGAGGGACTGGAGTCAGGTGTAGGGCCAGACCTGGTATAGAGGGAATGGAGTCAGATGTAGGCCCTGACCGGGTAGCGAGGGAGTGGAGTCAGATGTGGCCCAGACCGGGTAGTGAGGGAGTGGAGTCAGATGTAGACCCAGCCTGGGTAGTGAAGGACTGGAGTCATGTGTAGACCCAGACCGGGTAGTGAGGGACTGGAGTCAGGTGTAGACCCAGACCTGGTAATGAGGGACAGGAGTCAGGTGTCGGCCCAGACCGGGTAGTGAGTGACTGGAGTCAGGTTTCGGCCCAGACAAGGTAGTGATCGACCGGAGTCAGGTGTAGGGCCAGACCTGGTATAGAGGGACTGGAGTCAGGTATAGGCCCAGACTGGGTAGTGAGGGACTGCAGTCAGGTGTAGGCCCAGACTGGGTAGTGAGGGACTGGAGTCAGGTGTAGGCCCAGACCGGGTAGTGAGGGACTGGAGTCAGGTGTAGACTCAGACCGGGTAGTGAGGGACTGGAGTCAGGTTTCGGCCCAGACCAGGTAGTGAGGGATTGGAGTCGGGTGTAGGCTAAGAGGGGGTAGTGAGGGACTGGAGTCAGGTGTAGACCCAGCCTGGTAATGAGGGACAGGAGTCAGGTGTCGGCCCAGACCGGGTAGTGAGTGACCGGAGTCAGGTGTAGGGCCAGACCTGGTATAGAGGGACTGGAGTCAGGTATAGGCCCAGACTGGGTAGTGAGGGACTGCAGTCAGCTGTAGGCCCAGACTGGGTAGTGAGGGACTGGAGTCAGGTGTAGACCCAGACCGGGTAGTGAGGGACTGGAGTCAGGTGTAGACTCAGACCGGGTAGTGAGGGACTGGAGTCAGGTTTCGGCCCAGACCAGGTAGTGAGGGATTGGAGTCAGGTGTAGACCCAGCCTGGGTTGTGAGGGACTGGAGTCAGGTGTAGACTCAGACCGGGTAATGAGGGACTGGAGTCAGGTGTGGGCCCAGACCGGGTAGTGAGGGACTGTAGTCAGGTGTAGGCCCAGACCGGGTAGTGAGGGAATGGAGTCAGGTGTATACCAAGACTGCGTAGTGAGGGATTGGAGTCAGGTGTAGACCCAGCCTGGTAATGAGGGACAGGAGTCAGGTGTCGGCCCAGACCGGGTAGTGAGTGACCGGAGTCAGGTGTAGGGCCAGACCTGGTATAGAGGGACTGGAGTCAGGTATAGGCCCAGACTGGGTAGTGAGGGACTGCAGTCAGCTGTAGGCCCAGACTGGTAGTGAGGGACTGGAGTCAGGTGTAGACCCAGACCGGGTAGTGAGGGACTGGAGTCAGGTGTAGACTCAGACCAGGGTAGTGAGGGACTGGAGTCAGGTTTCGGCCCAGACAGGTAGTGAGGGATTGGAGTCAGGTGTCGACCCAGCCGGGTTGTGAGGGACTGGAGTCAGGTGTAGACTCAGACCGGGTAATGAGGGACTGGAGTCAGGTGTGGCCCAGACCGGGTAGTGAGGGACTGTAGTCAGGTGTAGGCCCAGACCGGGTAGTGAGGGAATGGAGTCAGTGTATACCAAGACTGCGTAGTGAGGGATTGGAGTCAGGTGTAGGCCCAAAACGGGCCGTGAGGGACTGGAGTCAGGTGTAATCCAAACCGGGTATTGAGGGACTGGAGTCAGGTGTAGGCTCAGATGGATAGTGAGGACTGGAGTGAGGTACAGACCCAGACCGGGAAGTGAGGGACTGGAGTCAGGTGTAGGACCAGACCAGGTTTGAGGGACCGGAGTCTGGTGTGGGCCCAGACCGGGTAGTGAGGGACTGGAGTCAGGTGTAGACACAGACCTGGTAATGAGGGACTGGAGTCAGATGTAGGCCCTGACCGGGTAGCGAGGGAGTGGAGTCAGATGTGGCCCAGACCGGGTAGTGAGGGAGAGGAGTCAGATGTAGACCCAGCCTGGGTAGTGAAGGACTGGAGTCATGTGTAGACCCAGACCGGGTAGTGAGGGACTGGAGTCAGGTGTAGACCCAGACCTGGTAATGAGGGACAGGAGTCAGGTGTCGGCCCAGACCTGGTAATGAGGGACTGGAGTCAGGTGTATACCCAGACCGGGTAGTGAGGGACTGGAGTCAGGTGTAGGGCCAGACCTGGTTTAGAGGGAATGGAGTCAGATGTCGGCCCAGACCGTGCAGTGAGGGACTGAAGTCAGCTGTAGGATCAGACCAGGTATTGAGGAACTGGATTCAGGTGTATACCCAGACCGGGTAGTGAGGGATTGGAGTCAGGTGCAGACCCAGACCGGATAGTGAGAGACTGGAGTCAGGTGTAGACCCAGACCAGGTATTGAGGGACCGGAGTCAGGTGTAGGGCCAGACCTGGTTTAGAGGGAATGGAGTCAGATGTAATCCCAGACCGTGCAGTGAGGGACTGAAGTCAGCTGTAGGACCAGACCAGGTATTGAGGAACTGGATTCAGGTGTATACCCAGACCGGGTAATGAGGGACTGGAGTCAGGTATGTGCCCAGACCGGGTAGTGGGGGACTGGAGTCGGGTGTAGGACCAGACCAGGTATTGAGGGACCGGAGTCAGGTGTGGGCCCAGACCAGGTAATGAGGGATCGGACTCAGGTGTAGGACCAGACCTGGTAGTGAGGGACTGGAGTCAGGTGTATACCCAGACCAGGTAGTGAGGGATTGGAGTGAGGTATAGACCCAGACCGGGAAGTGAGGGACTGGAGTCAGGTGCCGGCACAGACCAGGTAGTGAGAGATTGGAGTCAGGTATAGTCCCAGACCGAGTAGTGTGGGACTGGAGTGAGGAATAGACCCAGACCGGGTAGTGAGGGACTGGAGTCAGGTGTAGGCCCAGACCGGGTAGTGAGAGACTGGATTCAGGTGTAGGCCCAGACTGGGTAGTGAGGGACTGGTGTCAGGAGTATACCCAGACTGGGTAGAGAGGGACTGGAGTCAGGTGTAGGACCAGACCAGGTATTGAGGGACCGGAGTCAGGTGTATATCCAGACCGGATAGTGAGGTACTGGAGCCAGGTGCAGGCCCAGACCAGGTAGTGAGGGACCGGAGTCAGGTGCAGGCCAAGAATGGGTAGTGAGGGACTGGAGTCAGAAATAGGCCCAGACCGGGTTTAGAGGGGCTGGAGTCAGGTTTCGGCCCAGACCAGGTAGTGAGGGATTGGAGTCGGGTGTAGGCTAAGAGGGGGTAGTGAGGGACTGGAGTCAGGTGTAGACCCAGCCTGGGTTGTGAGGGACAGGAGTCAGGTGTAGACCCAGACCGGGTAATGAGGGACTGGAGTCAGGTGTGGGCCCAGACCGGGTAGTGGGGGACTGGAGTCGGGTGTAGGACCAGACCAGGTATTGAGGGACCGGATTCAGGTGTGGGCCCAGACCAGGTATTGAGGGATCGGACTTAGGTGTAGGACCAGACCTGGTAGTGAGGGACTGGAGTCAGGTGTAGGCTAAGAGGGGGTAGTGAGGGGACTGGAGTCAGGTGTAGACCCAGACCGAGTAATGAGGGACTGGAGTCAGGTGTGGGCCCAGACCGGTAGTGGGGGACTGGAGTCGGGTGTAGCCCAGGACCGGCTAGTGAGGGAAGGAATCAGGTGCATACCCAGACCGGGTAGTCGAGGGACTGGATTCGGGTGTAGGCCAAGACCAGGTAGTGAGGACTGGAGTCAGGTGTAGGCCCAGACAGGGTAGTGAGGGGATTGGAGTCAGGTGTAGGCCCAGACTGGGTAGTGAGGGACTGGAGTCAGGTGTAGGGGCAGACCTGGTTTAGAGGGAATGGAGTCAGATGTAGGCCCAGACCGTGCAGTGAGAGACTGAAGTCAGCTGTAGGACCAGACCAGGTATTGAGGAACTGGATTCAGGTGTATACCCAGACCGGGTAGTGAGGGACTGGAGTCAGGTGCAGACCCAGACCGGATAGTGAGAGACTGGAGTCAGGTGTAGACCCAGACTGGGTAGTGAGGGACTGGAGTCAGGTGTAGGGTCAGACCTGGTTTAGAGGGAATGGAGTCAGATGTAGGCCCAGACCGTGCAGTGAGGGACTGAAGTCAGCTGTAGGACCAGACCAGGTGTTGAGGAACTGGATTCAGGTGTATACCCAGACCGGGTAATGAGGGACTGGAGTCAGGTGTGGGCCCAGACCGGGTAGTGGGGGACTGGAGTCGAGTGTAGGACCAGACCAGGTATTGAGGGATTGAAGTCCGGTGTGGGCCCAGACCAGGTAATGAGGGATCGGACTCAGGTGTAGGACCAGACCTGGTAGTGAGGGACTGGAGTCAGGTGTATACCCAGACCAGGTAGTGAGGGATTGGAATGAGGTATAGACCCAGACCGGGAAGTGAGGGACTGGAGTCAGTTGCCGGCACAGACCAGGAAGTGAGAGATTGGAGTCTGGTATAGGCCCAGACCGAGTAGTGTGGGACTGGAGTGAGGAATAGACCCAGACCGGGTAGTGAGGGACTGGAGTCAGGTGTAGGCCCAGACCGGGTAGTGAGAGACTGGATTCAGGTGTAGGCCCAGACTGGGTAGTGAGGGACTGGTGTCAGGAGTATACCCAGACTGGGTAGAGAGGGACTGGAGTCAGGTGTAGGACCAGACCAGGTATTGAGGGACCGGAGTCAGGTGTATATCCAGACCGGATAGTGAGGTACTGGAGCCAGGTGCAGGCCCAGACCAGGTAGTGAGGGACCGGAGTCAGGTGCAGGCCAAGAATGGGTAGTGAGGGACTGGAGTCAGAAATAGGCCCAGACCGGGTTTAGAGGGGCTGGAGTCAGGTTTCGGCCCAGACCAGGTAGTGAGGGATTGGAGTCGGGTGTAGGCTAAGAGGGGGTAGTGAGGGACTGGAGTCAGGTGTAGACCCAGCCTGGGTTGTGAGGGACAGGAGTCAGGTGTAGACCCAGACCGGGTAATGAGGGACTGGAGTCAGGTGTGGGCCCAGACCGGGTAGTGGGGGACTGGAGTCGGGTGTAGGACCAGACCAGGTATTGAGGGACCGGATTCAGGTGTGGGCCCAGACCAGGTATTGAGGGATCGGACTTAGGTGTAGGACCAGACCTGGTAGTGAGGGACTGGAGTCAGGTGTATACCCAGACCAGGTAGTGAGGGATTGGAGTGAGGTATAGACCCAGACCGGGAAGTGAGGGACTGGAGTCAGGTGCCGGCACAGACCAGGTAGTGAGAGATTGGAGTCAGGTATAGGCCCAGACCGAGTAGTGTGGGACTGGAGTGAGGAATAGACCCAGACCGGGTAGTGAGGGACTGGAGTCAGGTGTAGGCCCAGACCGAGTAGTGAGAGACTGGATTCAGGTGTAGGCCCAGACTGGGTAGTGAGGGACTGGAGTCAGGAGTATACCCAGACTGGGTTGTGAGGGACAGGAGTCAGGTGTAGGACCAGACCAGGTATTGAGGGACCGGAGTCAGGTGTATATCCAGACCCGATAGTGAGGTACTGGAGCCAGTTGCAGGCCCAGACCAGGTAGTGGGGGACCGGAGTCAGGTGCAGGCCAAGAACGGGTAGTGAGGGCTGGAGTCAGAAATAGGCCCATACCGGGTTTAGAGGGACTGGAGTCAGCTATAGGCCCAGACTGGGTAGTGAGGGACTGGAGTCAGGTGTAGGCCCAGACAGGGTAGTGAGGGACTGGAGTCAGGTGTAGGCCCAGACCGGGTAGTGAGGGACTGAAGTCAGGTGTAGACTCAGACCGGGTATTGAGGGACTGGAGTCAGGTTTCGGCCCAGACCAGGTAGTGAGGGATTGGAGTCGGGTGTAGGCTAAGAGGGGGTAGTGAGGGACTGGAGTCAGGTGTAGACCCAGCCTGGGTTGTGAGGGACTGGAGTCAGGTGTAGACTCAGACCAGGTAATGAGGGACTGGAGTCAGGTGTGGGCCCAGACCGGGTAGTGAGGGACTGGAGTCAGGTGTAGACACAGACCTGGTAATGAGGGACTGGAGTCAGATGTAGGCCCTGACCGGGTAGCGAGGGAGTGGAGTCAGATGTGGCCCAGACCGGGTAGTGAGGGAGAGGAGTCAGATGTAGACCCAGCCTGGGTAGTGAAGGACTGGAGTCATGTGTAGACCCAGACCGGGTAGTGAGGGACTGGAGTCAGGTGTAGACCCAGACCTGGTAATGAGGGACAGGAGTCAGGTGTCGGCCCAGACCTGGTAATGAGGGACTGGAGTCAGGTGTATACCCAGACCGGGTAGTGAGGGACTGGAGTCAGGTGTAGGGCCAGACCTGGTTTAGAGGGAATGGAGTCAGATGTCGGCCCAGACCGTGCAGTGAGGGACTGAAGTCAGCTGTAGGATCAGACCAGGTATTGAGGAACTGGATTCAGGTGTATACCCAGACCGGGTAGTGAGGGATTGGAGTCAGGTGCAGACCCAGACCGGATAGTGAGAGACTGGAGTCAGGTGTAGACCCAGACCAGGTATTGAGGGACCGGAGTCAGGTGTAGGGCCAGACCTGGTTTAGAGGGAATGGAGTCAGATGTAATCCCAGACCGTGCAGTGAGGGACTGAAGTCAGCTGTAGGACCAGACCAGGTATTGAGGAACTGGATTCAGGTGTATACCCAGACCGGGTAATGAGGGACTGGAGTCAGGTATGTGCCCAGACCGGGTAGTGGGGGACTGGAGTCGGGTGTAGGACCAGACCAGGTATTGAGGGACCGGAGTCAGGTGTGGGCCCAGACCAGGTAATGAGGGATCGGACTCAGGTGTAGGACCAGACCTGGTAGTGAGGGACTGGAGTCAGGTGTATACCCAGACCAGGTAGTGAGGGATTGGAGTGAGGTATAGACCCAGACCGGGAAGTGAGGGACTGGAGTCAGGTGCCGGCACAGACCAGGTAGTGAGAGATTGGAGTCAGGTATAGTCCCAGACCGAGTAGTGTGGGACTGGAGTGAGGAATAGACCCAGACCGGGTAGTGAGGGACTGGAGTCAGGTGTAGGCCCAGACCGGGTAGTGAGAGACTGGATTCAGGTGTAGGCCCAGACTGGGTAGTGAGGGACTGGTGTCAGGAGTATACCCAGACTGGGTAGAGAGGGACTGGAGTCAGGTGTAGGACCAGACCAGGTATTGAGGGACCGGAGTCAGGTGTATATCCAGACCGGATAGTGAGGTACTGGAGCCAGGTGCAGGCCCAGACCAGGTAGTGAGGGACCGGAGTCAGGTGCAGGCCAAGAATGGGTAGTGAGGGACTGGAGTCAGAAATAGGCCCAGACCGGGTTTAGAGGGGCTGGAGTCAGGTTTCGGCCCAGACCAGGTAGTGAGGGATTGGAGTCGGGTGTAGGCTAAGAGGGGGTAGTGAGGGACTGGAGTCAGGTGTAGACCCAGCCTGGGTTGTGAGGGACAGGAGTCAGGTGTAGACCCAGACCGGGTAATGAGGGACTGGAGTCAGGTGTGGGCCCAGACCGGGTAGTGGGGGACTGGAGTCGGGTGTAGGACCAGACCAGGTATTGAGGGACCGGATTCAGGTGTGGGCCCAGACCAGGTATTGAGGGATCGGACTTAGGTGTAGGACCAGACCTGGTAGTGAGGGACTGGAGTCAGGTGTAGGCTAAGAGGGGGTAGTGAGGGACTGGAGTCAGGTGTAGACCCAGACCGAGTAATGAGGGACTGGAGTCAGGTGTGGGCCCAGACCGGGTAGTGGGGGACTGGAGTCGGGTGTAGGCCAGGACCGGCTAGTGAGGGAAGGAATCAGGTGCATACCCAGACCGGGTAGTGAGGGACTGGATTCGGGTGTAGGCCAAGACCAGGTAGTGAGGGACTGGAGTCAGGTGTAGGCCCAGACTGGGTAGTGAGGGATTGGAGTCAGGTGTAGGCCCAGACTGGGTAGTGAGGGACTGGAGTCAGGTGTAGGGGCAGACCTGGTTTAGAGGGAATGGAGTCAGATGTAGGCCCAGACCGTGCAGTGAGAGACTGAAGTCAGCTGTAGGACCAGACCAGGTATTGAGGAACTGGATTCAGGTGTATACCCAGACCGGGTAGTGAGGGACTGGAGTCAGGTGCAGACCCAGACCGGATAGTGAGAGACTGGAGTCAGGTGTAGACCCAGACTGGGTAGTGAGGGACTGGAGTCAGGTGTAGGGTCAGACCTGGTTTAGAGGGAATGGAGTCAGATGTAGGCCCAGACCGTGCAGTGAGGGACTGAAGTCAGCTGTAGGACCAGACCAGGTGTTGAGGAACTGGATTCAGGTGTATACCCAGACCGGGTAATGAGGGACTGGAGTCAGGTGTGGGCCCAGACCGGGTAGTGGGGGACTGGAGTCGAGTGTAGGACCAGACCAGGTATTGAGGGATTGAAGTCCGGTGTGGGCCCAGACCAGGTAATGAGGGATCGGACTCAGGTGTAGGACCAGACCTGGTAGTGAGGGACTGGAGTCAGGTGTATACCCAGACCAGGTAGTGAGGGATTGGAATGAGGTATAGACCCAGACCGGGAAGTGAGGGACTGGAGTCAGTTGCCGGCACAGACCAGGAAGTGAGAGATTGGAGTCTGGTATAGGCCCAGACCGAGTAGTGTGGGACTGGAGTGAGGAATAGACCCAGACCGGGTAGTGAGGGACTGGAGTCAGGTGTAGGCCCAGACCGGGTAGTGAGAGACTGGATTCAGGTGTAGGCCCAGACTGGGTAGTGAGGGACTGGTGTCAGGAGTATACCCAGACTGGGTAGAGAGGGACTGGAGTCAGGTGTAGGACCAGACCAGGTATTGAGGGACCGGAGTCAGGTGTATATCCAGACCGGATAGTGAGGTACTGGAGCCAGGTGCAGGCCCAGACCAGGTAGTGAGGGACCGGAGTCAGGTGCAGGCCAAGAATGGGTAGTGAGGGACTGGAGTCAGAAATAGGCCCAGACCGGGTTTAGAGGGGCTGGAGTCAGGTTTCGGCCCAGACCAGGTAGTGAGGGATTGGAGTCGGGTGTAGGCTAAGAGGGGGTAGTGAGGGACTGGAGTCAGGTGTAGACCCAGCCTGGGTTGTGAGGGACAGGAGTCAGGTGTAGACCCAGACCGGGTAATGAGGGACTGGAGTCAGGTGTGGGCCCAGACCGGGTAGTGGGGGACTGGAGTCGGGTGTAGGACCAGACCAGGTATTGAGGGACCGGATTCAGGTGTGGGCCCAGACCAGGTATTGAGGGATCGGACTTAGGTGTAGGACCAGACCTGGTAGTGAGGGACTGGAGTCAGGTGTATACCCAGACCAGGTAGTGAGGGATTGGAGTGAGGTATAGACCCAGACCGGGAAGTGAGGGACTGGAGTCAGGTGCCGGCACAGACCAGGTAGTGAGAGATTGGAGTCAGGTATAGGCCCAGACCGAGTAGTGTGGGACTGGAGTGAGGAATAGACCCAGACCGGGTAGTGAGGGACTGGAGTCAGGTGTAGGCCCAGACCGAGTAGTGAGAGACTGGATTCAGGTGTAGGCCCAGACTGGGTAGTGAGGGACTGGAGTCAGGAGTATACCCAGACTGGGTTGTGAGGGACAGGAGTCAGGTGTAGGACCAGACCAGGTATTGAGGGACCGGAGTCAGGTGTATATCCAGACCCGATAGTGAGGTACTGGAGCCAGTTGCAGGCCCAGACCAGGTAGTGGGGGACCGGAGTCAGGTGCAGGCCAAGAACGGGTAGTGAGGGCTGGAGTCAGAAATAGGCCCATACCGGGTTTAGAGGGACTGGAGTCAGCTATAGGCCCAGACTGGGTAGTGAGGGACTGGAGTCAGGTGTAGGCCCAGACAGGGTAGTGAGGGACTGGAGTCAGGTGTAGGCCCAGACCGGGTAGTGAGGGACTGAAGTCAGGTGTAGACTCAGACCGGGTATTGAGGGACTGGAGTCAGGTTTCGGCCCAGACCAGGTAGTGAGGGATTGGAGTCGGGTGTAGGCTAAGAGGGGGTAGTGAGGGACTGGAGTCAGGTGTAGACCCAGCCTGGGTTGTGAGGGACTGGAGTCAGGTGTAGACTCAGACCAGGTAATGAGGGACTGGAGTCAGGTGTGGGCCCAGACCGGGTAGTGAGGGACTGGAGTCAGGTGTAGGCCCAGACCGGGTAGTGAGGCAATGGAGTCAGGTGTATACCAAGACTGCGTAGTGAGGGATTGGAGTCAGGTGTAGGCCCAGAACGGGCCGTGAGGGACTGGAGTCAGGTGTAGATCCAAACCGGGTATTGAGGGACTGGAGTCAGGTGTCGGCTCAGATGGATAGTGAGGGACTGGAGTGAGGTACAGACCCAGACCGGGAAGTGAAGGACTGGAGTCAGGTGTAGGACCAGACCAGGTTTTGAGGGACCGGAGTCTGGTGTGGGCCCAGACCGGGTAGTGAGGGACTGGAGTCAGGTGTAGACCCAGACCTGGTAATGAGGGACTGGAGTCAGGTGCAGACTCAGACCGGGTAGTGAGGGACTGGAGTCAGGTGTAGGGCCAGACCTGGTATAGAGGGAATGGAGTCAGATGTAGGCCCTGACCGGGTAGCGAGGGAGTGGAGTCAGATGTGGCCCAGACCGGGTAGTGAGGGAGTGGAGTCAGATGTAGACCCAGCCTGGGTAGTGAAGGACTGGAGTCATGTGTAGACCCAGACCGGGTAGTGAGGGACTGGAGTCAGGTGTAGACCCAGACCTGGTAATGAGGGACAGGAGTCAGGTGTCGGCCCAGACCGGGTAGTGAGTGACTGGAGTCAGGTTTCGGCCCAGACAAGGTAGTGATCGACCGGAGTCAGGTGTAGGGCCAGACCTGGTATAGAGGGACTGGAGTCAGGTATAGGCCCAGACTGGGTAGTGAGGGACTGCAGTCAGGTGTAGGCCCAGACTGGGTAGTGAGGGACTGGAGTCAGGTGTAGGCCCAGACCGGGTAGTGAGGGACTGGAGTCAGGTGTAGACTCAGACCGGGTAGTGAGGGACTGGAGTCAGGTTTCGGCCCAGACCAGGTAGTGAGGGATTGGAGTCGGGTGTAGGCTAAGAGGGGGTAGTGAGGGACTGGAGTCAGGTGTAGACCCAGCCTGGTAATGAGGGACAGGAGTCAGGTGTCGGCCCAGACCGGGTAGTGAGTGACCGGAGTCAGGTGTAGGGCCAGACCTGGTATAGAGGGACTGGAGTCAGGTATAGGCCCAGACTGGGTAGTGAGGGACTGCAGTCAGCTGTAGGCCCAGACTGGGTAGTGAGGGACTGGAGTCAGGTGTAGACCCAGACCGGGTAGTGAGGGACTGGAGTCAGGTGTAGACTCAGACCGGGTAGTGAGGGACTGGAGTCAGGTTTCGGCCCAGACCAGGTAGTGAGGGATTGGAGTCAGGTGTAGACCCAGCCTGGGTTGTGAGGGACTGGAGTCAGGTGTAGACTCAGACCGGGTAATGAGGGACTGGAGTCAGGTGTGGGCCCAGACCGGGTAGTGAGGGACTGTAGTCAGGTGTAGGCCCAGACCGGGTAGTGAGGGAATGGAGTCAGGTGTATACCAAGACTGCGTAGTGAGGGATTGGAGTCAGGTGTAGGCCGAAAACGGGCCGTGAGGGACTGGAGTCAGGTGTAGATCCAAACCGGGTATTGAGGGACTGGAGTCAGGTGTAGGCTCAGATGGATAGTGAGGGACTGGAGTGAGGTACAGACCCAGACCGGGAAGTGAGGGACTGGAGTCAGGTGTAGGACCAGACCAGGTTTTGAGGGACCGGAGTCTGGTGTGGGCCCAGACCGGGTAGTGAGGGACTGGAGTCAGGTGTAGACACAGACCTGGTAATGAGGGACTGGAGTCAGATGTAGGCCCTGACCGGGTAGCGAGGGAGTGGAGTCAGATGTGGCCCAGACCGGGTAGTGAGGGAGAGGAGTCAGATGTAGACCCAGCCTGGGTAGTGAAGGACTGGAGTCATGTGTAGACCCAGACCGGGTAGTGAGGGACTGGAGTCAGGTGTAGACCCAGACCTGGTAATGAGGGACAGGAGTCAGGTGTCGGCCCAGACCTGGTAATGAGGGACTGGAGTCAGGTGTATACCCAGACCGGGTAGTGAGGGACTGGAGTCAGGTGTAGGGCCAGACCTGGTTTAGAGGGAATGGAGTCAGATGTCGGCCCAGACCGTGCAGTGAGGGACTGAAGTCAGCTGTAGGATCAGACCAGGTATTGAGGAACTGGATTCAGGTGTATACCCAGACCGGGTAGTGAGGGATTGGAGTCAGGTGCAGACCCAGACCGGATAGTGAGAGACTGGAGTCAGGTGTAGACCCAGACCAGGTATTGAGGGACCGGAGTCAGGTGTAGGGCCAGACCTGGTTTAGAGGGAATGGAGTCAGATGTAATCCCAGACCGTGCAGTGAGGGACTGAAGTCAGCTGTAGGACCAGACCAGGTATTGAGGAACTGGATTCAGGTGTATACCCAGACCGGGTAATGAGGGACTGGAGTCAGGTATGTGCCCAGACCGGGTAGTGGGGGACTGGAGTCGGGTGTAGGACCAGACCAGGTATTGAGGGACCGGAGTCAGGTGTGGGCCCAGACCAGGTAATGAGGGATCGGACTCAGGTGTAGGACCAGACCTGGTAGTGAGGGACTGGAGTCAGGTGTATACCCAGACCAGGTAGTGAGGGATTGGAGTGAGGTATAGACCCAGACCGGGAAGTGAGGGACTGGAGTCAGGTGCCGGCACAGACCAGGTAGTGAGAGATTGGAGTCAGGTATAGTCCCAGACCGAGTAGTGTGGGACTGGAGTGAGGAATAGACCCAGACCGGGTAGTGAGGGACTGGAGTCAGGTGTAGGCCCAGACCGGGTAGTGAGAGACTGGATTCAGGTGTAGGCCCAGACTGGGTAGTGAGGGACTGGTGTCAGGAGTATACCCAGACTGGGTAGAGAGGGACTGGAGTCAGGTGTAGGACCAGACCAGGTATTGAGGGACCGGAGTCAGGTGTATATCCAGACCGGATAGTGAGGTACTGGAGCCAGGTGCAGGCCCAGACCAGGTAGTGAGGGACCGGAGTCAGGTGCAGGCCAAGAATGGGTAGTGAGGGACTGGAGTCAGAAATAGGCCCAGACCGGGTTTAGAGGGGCTGGAGTCAGGTTTCGGCCCAGACCAGGTAGTGAGGGATTGGAGTCGGGTGTAGGCTAAGAGGGGGTAGTGAGGGACTGGAGTCAGGTGTAGACCCAGCCTGGGTTGTGAGGGACAGGAGTCAGGTGTAGACCCAGACCGGGTAATGAGGGACTGGAGTCAGGTGTGGGCCCAGACCGGGTAGTGGGGGACTGGAGTCGGGTGTAGGACCAGACCAGGTATTGAGGGACCGGATTCAGGTGTGGGCCCAGACCAGGTATTGAGGGATCGGACTTAGGTGTAGGACCAGACCTGGTAGTGAGGGACTGGAGTCAGGTGTAGGCTAAGAGGGGGTAGTGAGGGACTGGAGTCAGGTGTAGACCCAGACCGAGTAATGAGGGACTGGAGTCAGGTGTGGGCCCAGACCGGGTAGTGGGGGACTGGAGTCGGGTGTAGGCCAGGACCGGCTAGTGAGGGAAGGAATCAGGTGCATACCCAGACCGGGTAGTGAGGGACTGGATTCGGGTGTAGGCCAAGACCAGGTAGTGAGGGACTGGAGTCAGGTGTAGGCCCAGACTGGGTAGTGAGGGATTGGAGTCAGGTGTAGGCCCAGACTGGGTAGTGAGGGACTGGAGTCAGGTGTAGGGGCAGACCTGGTTTAGAGGGAATGGAGTCAGATGTAGGCCCAGACCGTGCAGTGAGAGACTGAAGTCAGCTGTAGGACCAGACCAGGTATTGAGGAACTGGATTCAGGTGTATACCCAGACCGGGTAGTGAGGGACTGGAGTCAGGTGCAGACCCAGACCGGATAGTGAGAGACTGGAGTCAGGTGTAGACCCAGACTGGGTAGTGAGGGACTGGAGTCAGGTGTAGGGTCAGACCTGGTTTAGAGGGAATGGAGTCAGATGTAGGCCCAGACCGTGCAGTGAGGGACTGAAGTCAGCTGTAGGACCAGACCAGGTGTTGAGGAACTGGATTCAGGTGTATACCCAGACCGGGTAATGAGGGACTGGAGTCAGGTGTGGGCCCAGACCGGGTAGTGGGGGACTGGAGTCGAGTGTAGGACCAGACCAGGTATTGAGGGATTGAAGTCCGGTGTGGGCCCAGACCAGGTAATGAGGGATCGGACTCAGGTGTAGGACCAGACCTGGTAGTGAGGGACTGGAGTCAGGTGTATACCCAGACCAGGTAGTGAGGGATTGGAATGAGGTATAGACCCAGACCGGGAAGTGAGGGACTGGAGTCAGTTGCCGGCACAGACCAGGAAGTGAGAGATTGGAGTCTGGTATAGGCCCAGACCGAGTAGTGTGGGACTGGAGTGAGGAATAGACCCAGACCGGGTAGTGAGGGACTGGAGTCAGGTGTAGGCCCAGACCGGGTAGTGAGAGACTGGATTCAGGTGTAGGCCCAGACTGGGTAGTGAGGGACTGGTGTCAGGAGTATACCCAGACTGGGTAGAGAGGGACTGGAGTCAGGTGTAGGACCAGACCAGGTATTGAGGGACCGGAGTCAGGTGTATATCCAGACCGGATAGTGAGGTACTGGAGCCAGGTGCAGGCCCAGACCAGGTAGTGAGGGACCGGAGTCAGGTGCAGGCCAAGAATGGGTAGTGAGGGACTGGAGTCAGAAATAGGCCCAGACCGGGTTTAGAGGGGCTGGAGTCAGGTTTCGGCCCAGACCAGGTAGTGAGGGATTGGAGTCGGGTGTAGGCTAAGAGGGGGTAGTGAGGGACTGGAGTCAGGTGTAGACCCAGCCTGGGTTGTGAGGGACAGGAGTCAGGTGTAGACCCAGACCGGGTAATGAGGGACTGGAGTCAGGTGTGGGCCCAGACCGGGTAGTGGGGGACTGGAGTCGGGTGTAGGACCAGACCAGGTATTGAGGGACCGGATTCAGGTGTGGGCCCAGACCAGGTATTGAGGGATCGGACTTAGGTGTAGGACCAGACCTGGTAGTGAGGGACTGGAGTCAGGTGTATACCCAGACCAGGTAGTGAGGGATTGGAGTGAGGTATAGACCCAGACCGGGAAGTGAGGGACTGGAGTCAGGTGCCGGCACAGACCAGGTAGTGAGAGATTGGAGTCAGGTATAGGCCCAGACCGAGTAGTGTGGGACTGGAGTGAGGAATAGACCCAGACCGGGTAGTGAGGGACTGGAGTCAGGTGTAGGCCCAGACCGAGTAGTGAGAGACTGGATTCAGGTGTAGGCCCAGACTGGGTAGTGAGGGACTGGAGTCAGGAGTATACCCAGACTGGGTTGTGAGGGACAGGAGTCAGGTGTAGGACCAGACCAGGTATTGAGGGACCGGAGTCAGGTGTATATCCAGACCCGATAGTGAGGTACTGGAGCCAGTTGCAGGCCCAGACCAGGTAGTGGGGGACCGGAGTCAGGTGCAGGCCAAGAACGGGTAGTGAGGGCTGGAGTCAGAAATAGGCCCATACCGGGTTTAGAGGGACTGGAGTCAGCTATAGGCCCAGACTGGGTAGTGAGGGACTGGAGTCAGGTGTAGGCCCAGACAGGGTAGTGAGGGACTGGAGTCAGGTGTAGGCCCAGACCGGGTAGTGAGGGACTGAAGTCAGGTGTAGACTCAGACCGGGTATTGAGGGACTGGAGTCAGGTTTCGGCCCAGACCAGGTAGTGAGGGATTGGAGTCGGGTGTAGGCTAAGAGGGGGTAGTGAGGGACTGGAGTCAGGTGTAGACCCAGCCTGGGTTGTGAGGGACTGGAGTCAGGTGTAGACTCAGACCAGGTAATGAGGGACTGGAGTCAGGTGTGGGCCCAGACCGGGTAGTGAGGGACTGGAGTCAGGTGTAGGCCCAGACCGGGTAGTGAGGCAATGGAGTCAGGTGTATACCAAGACTGCGTAGTGAGGGATTGGAGTCAGGTGTAGGCCCAGAACGGGCCGTGAGGGACTGGAGTCAGGTGTAGATCCAAACCGGGTATTGAGGGACTGGAGTCAGGTGTCGGCTCAGATGGATAGTGAGGGACTGGAGTGAGGTACAGACCCAGACCGGGAAGTGAAGGACTGGAGTCAGGTGTAGGACCAGACCAGGTTTTGAGGGACCGGAGTCTGGTGTGGGCCCAGACCGGGTAGTGAGGGACTGGAGTCAGGTGTAGACCCAGACCTGGTAATGAGGGACTGGAGTCAGGTGCAGACTCAGACCGGGTAGTGAGGGACTGGAGTCAGGTGTAGGGCCAGACCTGGTATAGAGGGAATGGAGTCAGATGTAGGCCCTGACCGGGTAGCGAGGGAGTGGAGTCAGATGTGGCCCAGACCGGGTAGTGAGGGAGTGGAGTCAGATGTAGACCCAGCCTGGGTAGTGAAGGACTGGAGTCATGTGTAGACCCAGACCGGGTAGTGAGGGACTGGAGTCAGGTGTAGACCCAGACCTGGTAATGAGGGACAGGAGTCAGGTGTCGGCCCAGACCGGGTAGTGAGTGACTGGAGTCAGGTTTCGGCCCAGACAAGGTAGTGATCGACCGGAGTCAGGTGTAGGGCCAGACCTGGTATAGAGGGACTGGAGTCAGGTATAGGCCCAGACTGGGTAGTGAGGGACTGCAGTCAGGTGTAGGCCCAGACTGGGTAGTGAGGGACTGGAGTCAGGTGTAGGCCCAGACCGGGTAGTGAGGGACTGGAGTCAGGTGTAGACTCAGACCGGGTAGTGAGGGACTGGAGTCAGGTTTCGGCCCAGACCAGGTAGTGAGGGATTGGAGTCGGGTGTAGGCTAAGAGGGGGTAGTGAGGGACTGGAGTCAGGTGTAGACCCAGCCTGGTAATGAGGGACAGGAGTCAGGTGTCGGCCCAGACCGGGTAGTGAGTGACCGGAGTCAGGTGTAGGGCCAGACCTGGTATAGAGGGACTGGAGTCAGGTATAGGCCCAGACTGGGTAGTGAGGGACTGCAGTCAGCTGTAGGCCCAGACTGGGTAGTGAGGGACTGGAGTCAGGTGTAGACCCAGACCGGGTAGTGAGGGACTGGAGTCAGGTGTAGACTCAGACCGGGTAGTGAGGGACTGGAGTCAGGTTTCGGCCCAGACCAGGTAGTGAGGGATTGGAGTCAGGTGTAGACCCAGCCTGGGTTGTGAGGGACTGGAGTCAGGTGTAGACTCAGACCGGGTAATGAGGGACTGGAGTCAGGTGTGGGCCCAGACCGGGTAGTGAGGGACTGTAGTCAGGTGTAGGCCCAGACCGGGTAGTGAGGGAATGGAGTCAGGTGTATACCAAGACTGCGTAGTGAGGGATTGGAGTCAGGTGTAGGCCCAAAACGGGCCGTGAGGGACTGGAGTCAGGTGTAGATCCAAACCGGGTATTGAGGGACTGGAGTCAGGTGTAGGCTCAGATGGATAGTGAGGGACTGGAGTGAGGTACAGACCCAGACCGGGAAGTGAGGGACTGGAGTCAGGTGTAGGACCAGACCAGGTTTTGAGGGACCGGAGTCTGGTGTGGGCCCAGACCGGGTAGTGAGGGACTGGAGTCAGGTGTAGACACAGACCTGGTAATGAGGGACTGGAGTCAGATGTAGGCCCTGACCGGGTAGCGAGGGAGTGGAGTCAGATGTGGCCCAGACCGGGTAGTGAGGGAGAGGAGTCAGATGTAGACCCAGCCTGGGTAGTGAAGGACTGGAGTCATGTGTAGACCCAGACCGGGTAGTGAGGGACTGGAGTCAGGTGTAGACCCAGACCTGGTAATGAGGGACAGGAGTCAGGTGTCGGCCCAGACCTGGTAATGAGGGACTGGAGTCAGGTGTATACCCAGACCGGGTAGTGAGGGACTGGAGTCAGGTGTAGGGCCAGACCTGGTTTAGAGGGAATGGAGTCAGATGTCGGCCCAGACCGTGCAGTGAGGGACTGAAGTCAGCTGTAGGATCAGACCAGGTATTGAGGAACTGGATTCAGGTGTATACCCAGACCGGGTAGTGAGGGATTGGAGTCAGGTGCAGACCCAGACCGGATAGTGAGAGACTGGAGTCAGGTGTAGACCCAGACCAGGTATTGAGGGACCGGAGTCAGGTGTAGGGCCAGACCTGGTTTAGAGGGAATGGAGTCAGATGTAATCCCAGACCGTGCAGTGAGGGACTGAAGTCAGCTGTAGGACCAGACCAGGTATTGAGGACCTGGATTCAGGTGTATACCCAGACCGGGTAATGAGGGACTGGAGTCAGGTATGTGCCCAGACCGGGTAGTGGGGGACTGGAGTCGGGTGTAGGACCAGACCAGGTATTGAGGGACCGGAGTCAGGTGTGGGCCCAGACCAGGTAATGAGGGATCGGACTCAGGTGTAGGACCAGACCTGGTAGTGAGGGACTGGAGTCAGGTGTATACCCAGACCAGGTAGTGAGGGATTGGAGTGAGGTATAGACCCAGACCGGGAAGTGAGGGACTGGAGTCAGGTGCCGGCACAGACCAGGTAGTGAGAGATTGGAGTCAGGTATAGTCCCAGACCGAGTAGTGTGGGACTGGAGTGAGGAATAGACCCAGACCGGGTAGTGAGGGACTGGAGTCAGGTGTAGGCCCAGACCGGGTAGTGAGAGACTGGATTCAGGTGTAGGCCCAGACTGGGTAGTGAGGGACTGGTGTCAGGAGTATACCCAGACTGGGTAGAGAGGGACTGGAGTCAGGTGTAGGACCAGACCAGGTATTGAGGGACCGGAGTCAGGTGTATATCCAGACCGGATAGTGAGGTACTGGAGCCAGGTGCAGGCCCAGACCAGGTAGTGAGGGACCGGAGTCAGGTGCAGGCCAAGAATGGGTAGTGAGGGACTGGCGTCAGAAATAGGCCCAGACCGGGTTTAGAGGGGCTGGAGTCAGGTTTCGGCCCAGACCAGGTAGTGAGGGATTGGAGTCGGGTGTAGGCTAAGAGGGGGTAGTGAGGGACTGGAGTCAGGTGTAGACCCAGCCTGGGTTGTGAGGGACAGGAGTCAGGTGTAGACCCAGACCGGGTAATGAGGGACTGGAGTCAGGTGTGGGCCCAGACCGGGTAGTGGGGGACTGGAGTCGGGTGTAGGACCAGACCAGGTATTGAGGGACCGGATTCAGGTGTGGGCCCAGACCAGGTATTGAGGGATCGGACTTAGGTGTAGGACCAGACCTGGTAGTGAGGGACTGGAGTCAGGTGTAGGCTAAGAGGGGGTAGTGAGGGACTGGAGTCAGGTGTAGACCCAGACCGAGTAATGAGGGACTGGAGTCAGGTGTGGGCCCAGACCGGGTAGTGGGGGACTGGAGTCGGGTGTAGGCCAGGACCGGCTAGTGAGGGAAGGAATCAGGTGCATACCCAGACCGGGTAGTGAGGGACTGGATTCGGGTGTAGGCCAAGACCAGGTAGTGAGGGACTGGAGTCAGGTGTAGGCCCAGACTGGGTAGTGAGGGATTGGAGTCAGGTGTAGGCCCAGACTGGGTAGTGAGGGACTGGAGTCAGGTGTAGGGGCAGACCTGGTTTAGAGGGAATGGAGTCAGATGTAGGCCCAGACCGTGCAGTGAGAGACTGAAGTCAGCTGTAGGACCAGACCAGGTATTGAGGAACTGGATTCAGGTGTATACCCAGACCGGGTAGTGAGGGACTGGAGTCAGGTGCAGACCCAGACCGGATAGTGAGAGACTGGAGTCAGGTGTAGACCCAGACTGGGTAGTGAGGGACTGGAGTCAGGTGTAGGGTCAGACCTGGTTTAGAGGGAATGGAGTCAGATGTAGGCCCAGACCGTGCAGTGAGGGACTGAAGTCAGCTGTAGGACCAGACCAGGTGTTGAGGAACTGGATTCAGGTGTATACCCAGACCGGGTAATGAGGGACTGGAGTCAGGTGTGGGCCCAGACCGGGTAGTGGGGGACTGGAGTCGAGTGTAGGACCAGACCAGGTATTGAGGGATTGAAGTCCGGTGTGGGCCCAGACCAGGTAATGAGGGATCGGACTCAGGTGTAGGACCAGACCTGGTAGTGAGGGACTGGAGTCAGGTGTATACCCAGACCAGGTAGTGAGGGATTGGAATGAGGTATAGACCCAGACCGGGAAGTGAGGGACTGGAGTCAGTTGCCGGCACAGACCAGGAAGTGAGAGATTGGAGTCTGGTATAGGCCCAGACCGAGTAGTGTGGGACTGGAGTGAGGAATAGACCCAGACCGGGTAGTGAGGGACTGGAGTCAGGTGTAGGCCCAGACCGGGTAGTGAGAGACTGGATTCAGGTGTAGGCCCAGACTGGGTAGTGAGGGACTGGTGTCAGGAGTATACCCAGACTGGGTAGAGAGGGACTGGAGTCAGGTGTAGGACCAGACCAGGTATTGAGGGACCGGAGTCAGGTGTATATCCAGACCGGATAGTGAGGTACTGGAGCCAGGTGCAGGCCCAGACCAGGTAGTGAGGGACCGGAGTCAGGTGCAGGCCAAGAATGGGTAGTGAGGGACTGGAGTCAGAAATAGGCCCAGACCGGGTTTAGAGGGGCTGGAGTCAGGTTTCGGCCCAGACCAGGTAGTGAGGGATTGGAGTCGGGTGTAGGCTAAGAGGGGGTAGTGAGGGACTGGAGTCAGGTGTAGACCCAGCCTGGGTTGTGAGGGACAGGAGTCAGGTGTAGACCCAGACCGGGTAATGAGGGACTGGAGTCAGGTGTGGGCCCAGACCGGGTAGTGGGGGACTGGAGTCGGGTGTAGGACCAGACCAGGTATTGAGGGACCGGATTCAGGTGTGGGCCCAGACCAGGTATTGAGGGATCGGACTTAGGTGTAGGACCAGACCTGGTAGTGAGGGACTGGAGTCAGGTGTATACCCAGACCAGGTAGTGAGGGATTGGAGTGAGGTATAGACCCAGACCGGGAAGTGAGGGACTGGAGTCAGGTGCCGGCACAGACCAGGTAGTGAGAGATTGGAGTCAGGTATAGGCCCAGACCGAGTAGTGTGGGACTGGAGTGAGGAATAGACCCAGACCGGGTAGTGAGGGACTGGAGTCAGGTGTAGGCCCAGACCGAGTAGTGAGAGACTGGATTCAGGTGTAGGCCCAGACTGGGTAGTGAGGGACTGGAGTCAGGAGTATACCCAGACTGGGTTGTGAGGGACAGGAGTCAGGTGTAGGACCAGACCAGGTATTGAGGGACCGGAGTCAGGTGTATATCCAGACCCGATAGTGAGGTACTGGAGCCAGTTGCAGGCCCAGACCAGGTAGTGGGGGACCGGAGTCAGGTGCAGGCCAAGAACGGGTAGTGAGGGCTGGAGTCAGAAATAGGCCCATACCGGGTTTAGAGGGACTGGAGTCAGCTATAGGCCCAGACTGGGTAGTGAGGGACTGGAGTCAGGTGTAGGCCCAGACAGGGTAGTGAGGGACTGGAGTCAGGTGTAGGCCCAGACCGGGTAGTGAGGGACTGAAGTCAGGTGTAGACTCAGACCGGGTATTGAGGGACTGGAGTCAGGTTTCGGCCCAGACCAGGTAGTGAGGGATTGGAGTCGGGTGTAGGCTAAGAGGGGGTAGTGAGGGACTGGAGTCAGGTGTAGACCCAGCCTGGGTTGTGAGGGACTGGAGTCAGGTGTAGACTCAGACCAGGTAATGAGGGACTGGAGTCAGGTGTGGGCCCAGACCGGGTAGTGAGGGACTGGAGTCAGGTGTAGGCCCAGACCGGGTAGTGAGGCAATGGAGTCAGGTGTATACCAAGACTGCGTAGTGAGGGATTGGAGTCAGGTGTAGGCCCAGAACGGGCCGTGAGGGACTGGAGTCAGGTGTAGATCCAAACCGGGTATTGAGGGACTGGAGTCAGGTGTCGGCTCAGATGGATAGTGAGGGACTGGAGTGAGGTACAGACCCAGACCGGGAAGTGAAGGACTGGAGTCAGGTGTAGGACCAGACCAGGTTTTGAGGGACCGGAGTCTGGTGTGGGCCCAGACCGGGTAGTGAGGGACTGGAGTCAGGTGTAGACCCAGACCTGGTAATGAGGGACTGGAGTCAGGTGCAGACTCAGACCGGGTAGTGAGGGACTGGAGTCAGGTGTAGGGCCAGACCTGGTATAGAGGGAATGGAGTCAGATGTAGGCCCTGACCGGGTAGCGAGGGAGTGGAGTCAGATGTGGCCCAGACCGGGTAGTGAGGGAGTGGAGTCAGATGTAGACCCAGCCTGGGTAGTGAAGGACTGGAGTCATGTGTAGACCCAGACCGGGTAGTGAGGGACTGGAGTCAGGTGTAGACCCAGACCTGGTAATGAGGGACAGGAGTCAGGTGTCGGCCCAGACCGGGTAGTGAGTGACTGGAGTCAGGTTTCGGCCCAGACAAGGTAGTGATCGACCGGAGTCAGGTGTAGGGCCAGACCTGGTATAGAGGGACTGGAGTCAGGTATAGGCCCAGACTGGGTAGTGAGGGACTGCAGTCAGGTGTAGGCCCAGACTGGGTAGTGAGGGACTGGAGTCAGGTGTAGGCCCAGACCGGGTAGTGAGGGACTGGAGTCAGGTGTAGACTCAGACCGGGTAGTGAGGGACTGGAGTCAGGTTTCGGCCCAGACCAGGTAGTGAGGGATTGGAGTCGGGTGTAGGCTAAGAGGGGGTAGTGAGGGACTGGAGTCAGGTGTAGACCCAGCCTGGTAATGAGGGACAGGAGTCAGGTGTCGGCCCAGACCGGGTAGTGAGTGACCGGAGTCAGGTGTAGGGCCAGACCTGGTATAGAGGGACTGGAGTCAGGTATAGGCCCAGACTGGGTAGTGAGGGACTGCAGTCAGCTGTAGGCCCAGACTGGGTAGTGAGGGACTGGAGTCAGGTGTAGACCCAGACCGGGTAGTGAGGGACTGGAGTCAGGTGTAGACTCAGACCGGGTAGTGAGGGACTGGAGTCAGGTTTCGGCCCAGACCAGGTAGTGAGGGATTGGAGTCAGGTGTAGACCCAGCCTGGGTTGTGAGGGACTGGAGTCAGGTGTAGACTCAGACCGGGTAATGAGGGACTGGAGTCAGGTGTGGGCCCAGACCGGGTAGTGAGGGACTGTAGTCAGGTGTAGGCCCAGACCGGGTAGTGAGGGAATGGAGTCAGGTGTATACCAAGACTGCGTAGTGAGGGATTGGAGTCAGGTGTAGGCCCAAAACGGGCCGTGAGGGACTGGAGTCAGGTGTAGATCCAAACCGGGTATTGAGGGACTGGAGTCAGGTGTAGGCTCAGATGGATAGTGAGGGACTGGAGTGAGGTACAGACCCAGACCGGGAAGTGAGGGACTGGAGTCAGGTGTAGGACCAGACCAGGTTTTGAGGGACCGGAGTCTGGTGTGGGCCCAGACCGGGTAGTGAGGGACTGGAGTCAGGTGTAGACACAGACCTGGTAATGAGGGACTGGAGTCAGATGTAGGCCCTGACCGGGTAGCGAGGGAGTGGAGTCAGATGTGGCCCAGACCGGGTAGTGAGGGAGAGGAGTCAGATGTAGACCCAGCCTGGGTAGTGAAGGACTGGAGTCATGTGTAGACCCAGACCGGGTAGTGAGGGACTGGAGTCAGGTGTAGACCCAGACCTGGTAATGAGGGACAGGAGTCAGGTGTCGGCCCAGACCTGGTAATGAGGGACTGGAGTCAGGTGTATACCCAGACCGGGTAGTGAGGGACTGGAGTCAGGTGTAGGGCCAGACCTGGTTTAGAGGGAATGGAGTCAGATGTCGGCCCAGACCGTGCAGTGAGGGACTGAAGTCAGCTGTAGGATCAGACCAGGTATTGAGGAACTGGATTCAGGTGTATACCCAGACCGGGTAGTGAGGGATTGGAGTCAGGTGCAGACCCAGACCGGATAGTGAGAGACTGGAGTCAGGTGTAGACCCAGACCAGGTATTGAGGGACCGGAGTCAGGTGTAGGGCCAGACCTGGTTTAGAGGGAATGGAGTCAGATGTAATCCCAGACCGTGCAGTGAGGGACTGAAGTCAGCTGTAGGACCAGACCAGGTATTGAGGACCTGGATTCAGGTGTATACCCAGACCGGGTAATGAGGGACTGGAGTCAGGTATGTGCCCAGACCGGGTAGTGGGGGACTGGAGTCGGGTGTAGGACCAGACCAGGTATTGAGGGACCGGAGTCAGGTGTGGGCCCAGACCAGGTAATGAGGGATCGGACTCAGGTGTAGGACCAGACCTGGTAGTGAGGGACTGGAGTCAGGTGTATACCCAGACCAGGTAGTGAGGGATTGGAGTGAGGTATAGACCCAGACCGGGAAGTGAGGGACTGGAGTCAGGTGCCGGCACAGACCAGGTAGTGAGAGATTGGAGTCAGGTATAGTCCCAGACCGAGTAGTGTGGGACTGGAGTGAGGAATAGACCCAGACCGGGTAGTGAGGGACCGGAGTCAGGTGTAGACCCAGACCAGGTAGTGAGGGACCGGAGTCAGGTGTAGGCTAAGAGGGGGTAGTGAGGGACTGGAGTCAGGTGTAGACCCAGACCGAGTAATGAGGGACTGGAGTCAGGTGTGGGCCCAGACCGGGTAGTGGGGGACTGGAGTCGGGTGTAGGCCAGGACCGGCTAGTGAGGGAAGGAATCAGGTGCATACCCAGACCGGGTAGTGAGGGACTGGATTCGGGTGTAGGCCAAGACCAGGTAGTGAGGGACTGGAGTCAGGTGTAGGCCCAGACTGGGTAGTGAGGGATTGGAGTCAGGTGTAGGCCCAGACTGGGTAGTGAGGGACTGGAGTCAGGTGTAGGGGCAGACCTGGTTTAGAGGGAATGGAGTCAGATGTAGGCCCAGACCGTGCAGTGAGAGACTGAAGTCAGCTGTAGGACCAGACCAGGTATTGAGGAACTGGATTCAGGTGTATACCCAGACCGGGTAGTGAGGGACTGGAGTCAGGTGCAGACCCAGACCGGATAGTGAGAGACTGGAGTCAGGTGTAGACCCAGACTGGGTAGTGAGGGACTGGAGTCAGGTGTAGGGTCAGACCTGGTTTAGAGGGAATGGAGTCAGATGTAGGCCCAGACCGTGCAGTGAGGGACTGAAGTCAGCTGTAGGACCAGACCAGGTGTTGAGGAACTGGATTCAGGTGTATACCCAGACCGGGTAATGAGGGACTGGAGTCAGGTGTGGGCCCAGACCGGGTAGTGGGGGACTGGAGTCGAGTGTAGGACCAGACCAGGTATTGAGGGATTGAAGTCCGGTGTGGGCCCAGACCAGGTAATGAGGGATCGGACTCAGGTGTAGGACCAGACCTGGTAGTGAGGGACTGGAGTCAGGTGTATACCCAGACCAGGTAGTGAGGGATTGGAATGAGGTATAGACCCAGACCGGGAAGTGAGGGACTGGAGTCAGGTGCCGGCACAGACCAGGAAGTGAGAGATTGGAGTCTGGTATAGGCCCAGACCGAGTAGTGTGGGACTGGAGTGAGGAATAGACCCAGACCGGGTAGTGAGGGACTGGAGTCAGGTGTAGGCCCAGACCGGGTAGTGAGAGACTGGATTCAGGTGTAGGCCCAGACTGGGTAGTGAGGGACTGGTGTCAGGAGTATACCCAGACTGGGTAGAGAGGGACTGGAGTCAGGTGTAGGACCAGACCAGGTATTGAGGGACCGGAGTCAGGTGTATATCCAGACCGGATAGTGAGGTACTGGAGCCAGGTGCAGGCCCAGACCAGGTAGTGAGGGACCGCAGTCAGGTGCAGGCCAAGAATGGGTAGTGAGGGACTGGAGTCAGAAATAGGCCCAGACCGGGTTTAGAGGGGCTGGAGTCAGGTATAGGCCCAGACCGGGTAGTGAGGAACTGGAGTCAGGTGTAGACTCAGACCGGGTAATGAGGGACTGGAGTCAGGTGTAGGCCCAGACCGGGTAGTGAGGGAATGGAGTCAGGTGTATACCAAGACTGCGTAGTGAGGGATTGGAATCAGGTATAGGCCCAGACCAGTTAGTGAGGGACTGGAGTTAGGTGTAGGACCAGAACGGGCGGTGAGGGACTGGTGTCAGGTGTAGATCCAAACCAGGTATTGAGGGACTGGAGTCAGGTGCATACCCAGACCATGTATTGAGGGACCGGAGTCAGGTGCAGGCCCAGACCGGGTAGTGAGGGACTGGAGTCAGGTGTATACCCAGACCAGGTAGTGAGGGACTGGATTCAGCTGTAGGACCAGACCAGGTATTGAGGGAGTGGAGTCAGATGTCGGCCCTGACCGGGTAGTGAGGGAGTGGAGTCAGATGTGGCCCAGACCGGGTAGTGAGGGAGTGGAGTCAGATTTAGACCCAGCCTGGGTAGTGAAGGACTGGAGTCATGTGTAGACCTAGACCAGGTAGTGAGGGACTGGAGTCAGGTGTAGACCGAGACCGGGTAGTGAGGGACTCGAGTCAGGTGTCGGCCCAGACCTGGTAATGAGGGACTGGAGTCAGGTGTATACCCAGACCGGGTCGTGAGGGACTGGAGTCAGGTGCAGACCCAGACCGGATAGTGAGGGACTGGAGTCAGGTGTAGACCCAGACCAGGTAGTGAGGGACCGGAGTCAGGTGTAGGCTAAGAGGGGGTAGTGAGGGACTGGAGTCAGGTGTAGACCCAGACCGAGTAATGAGGGACTGGAGTCAGGTGTGGGCCCAGACCGGGTAGTGGGGGACTGGAGTCGGGTGTAGGCCAAGACCGGCTAGTAAGGGAAGGAATCAGGTGCATACCCAGACCGGGTAGTGAGGGACTGGAATCGGGTGTAGGCCAAGACCAGGTAGTGAGGGACTGGAGTCAGGTGTAGGCCCAGACTGGGTAGTGAGGGATTGGAGTCAGGTGTAGGCTCAGACTGGGTAGTGAGGGACTGGAGTCAGGTGTAGGGCCAGACCTGGTTTAGAGGGAATAGAGTCAGATGTAGGCCCAGACCGTGCAGTGAGGGACTGAAGTCAGCTGCAGGACCAGACCAGGTATTGAGGAACTGGATTCAGGTGTATACCCAGACCGGGTAGTGAGGGACTGGAGTCAGGTGCAGACCCAGACCGGATAGTGATAGACTGGAGTCAGGTGTAGACCCAGACCAGGTAGTGAGGGATTGGAGTCAGGTGTAGACCCAGACCGGGTAATGAGGGACTGGAGTCAGGTGTGGGCCCAGACCGGGTAGTGGGGGACTGGAGTCGGGTGTAGGCCAAGACCAGCTATTGAGGGAAGGATTCAGGTGCATACCCAGACCGGGTAGTGAGGGACTGGATTCGGGTGCAGGCCAAGATCAGGTGGTGAGGGACTGGAGTCAGGTGTAGGCCCAGACTGGGTAGTGAGGGATTGGAGTCAGGTGTAGGCCCAGACTGGTTAGTGAGGGACTGGTGTCAGGTGCAGATCCAAACCGGGTATTGAGGGACTGGAGTCAGGTGTCGGCTCAGACGGATAGTGAGGGACTGGAGTCAGGTGTAGGCCCACACCGTGTATTGAGGGACCAGAGTCAGGTGTAGGCCCAGACCGGGTAGTGAGGGACTGGAGTCAGGTGTATACCCAGACCAGGTAGTGAGGGACTGGAGTCAGCTGTAGGACCAGACAAGGTATTGAGGGACCGGAGTCTGGTGTATACCCAGACCATGTATTGAGGGACCGGAGTCAGGTGCAGGCCCAGACCGGGTAGTGAGGGACTGGAGTCAGGTGTATACCCAGACCAGGTAGTGAGGGACTGGAGTCAGGTGTAGGGCCAGACCTGGTATAGAGGGAATGGAGTCAGATGTCGGCCCTGACCGGGTAGTGAGGGAGTGGAGTCAGATGTGGCCCAGACCGGGTAGTGAGGGAGTGGAGTCAGATGTAGACCCAGCCTGGTTAGTGAAGGACTGGAGTCAGGTGTAGACCCAGACCGGGTCGTGAGGGACTGGAGTCAGGTGTGGACCGAGACCGGGTAGTGAGGGACTCGAGTCAGGTGTCGGCCCAGACCTGGTAATGAGGGACTGGAGTCAGGTGTATACCCAGACCGGGTAGTGAGGGACTGGAGTCAGGTGCAGACCCAGACCGGATAGTGAGGGACTGGAGTCAGGTGTAGACCCAGACCAGGTAGTGAGGGACCGGAGTCAGGTGTAGGCTAAGAGGGGGTAGTGAGGGACTGGAGTCAGGTGTAGACCCAGACCGAGTAATGAGGGACTGGAGTCAGGTGTGGTCCCAGACCGGGTAGTGAGGGACTGGAGTCGGGTGTAGGCCAAGACCGGCTAGTAAGGGAAGGAATCAGGTGCATACCCAGACCGGGTAGTGAGGGACTGGATTCGGGTGTAGGTCAAGACCAGGTAGTGAGGGACTGGAGTCAGGTGTAGGCCCAGACTGGGTAGTGAGGGATTGGAGTCAGGTGTAGGCCCAGACTGGGTAGTGAGGGACTTGAGTCAGGTGTAGGGCCAGACCTGGTTTAGAGGGAATGGAGTCAGATGTAGGCCCAGACCGTGCAGTGAGGGACTGAAGTCAGCTGCAGGACCAGACCAGGTATTGAGGAACTGGATTCAGGTGTATACCCAGACCGGGTAGTGAGGGACTGGAGTCAGGTGCAGCCCCAGACCGGATAGTGATAGACTGGAGTCAGGTGTAGACCCAGACCGGGTAATGAGGGACTGGATTCAGGTGTGGGCCCAGACCGGGTAGTGGGGGACTGGAGTCGGGTGTCGGCCAAGACCGGCTATTGAGGGAAGGATTCAGGTGCATAACCAGACCGGGTAGTGAGGGACTGGATTCGGGTGCAGGCCAAGATCAGGTGGTGAGGGACTGGAGTCAGGTGTAGGCCCAGACTGGGTAGTGAGGGATTGGAGTCAGGTGTAGGCCCAGACTGGGTAGTGAGGGACTGGAGTCAGGTGTAGGCCCAGACCGGGTAGTGAGGGACTGGAGTCAGGTGTAGACTCAGACCGGGTAGTGAGGGACTGGAGTCAGGTTTCGGCCCAGACCAGGTAGTGAGGGATTGGAGTCGGGTGTAGGCTAAGAGGGGGTAGTGAGGGACTGGAGTCAGGTGTAGACCCAGCCTGGTAATGAGGGACAGGAGTCAGGTGTCGGCCCAGACCGGGTAGTGAGTGACCGGAGTCAGGTGTAGGGCCAGACCTGGTATAGAGGGACTGGAGTCAGGTATAGGCCCAGACTGGGTAGTGAGGGACTGCAGTCAGCTGTAGGCCCAGACTGGGTAGTGAGGGACTGGAGTCAGGTTTAGACCCAGACCGGGTAGTGAGGGACTGGAGTCAGGTGTAGACTCAGACCGGGTAGTGAGGGACTGGAGTCAGGTTTCGGCCCAGACCAGGTAGTGAGGGATTGGAGTCAGGTGTAGACCCAGCCTGGGTTGTGAGGGACTGGAGTCAGGTGTAGACTCAGACCGGGTAATGAGGGACTGGAGTCAGGTGTGGGCCCAGACCGGGTAGTGAGGGACTGTAGTCAGGTGTAGGCCCAGACCGGGTAGTGAGGGAATGGAGTCAGGTGTATACCAAGACTGCGTAGTGAGGGATTGGAGTCAGGTGTAGGCCCAAAACGGGCCGTGAGGGACTGGAGTCAGGTGTAGATCCAAACCGGGTATTGAGGGACTGGAGTCAGGTGTAGGCTCAGATGGATAGTGAGGGACTGGAGTGAGGTACAGACCCAGACCGGGAAGTGAGGGACTGGAGTCAGGTGTAGGACCAGACCAGGTTTTGAGGGACCGGAGTCTGGTGTGGGCCCAGACCGGGTAGTGAGGGACTGGAGTCAGGTGTAGACACAGACCTGGTAATGAGGGACTGGAGTCAGATGTAGGCCCTGACCGGGTAGCGAGGGAGTGGAGTCAGATGTGGCCCAGACCGGGTAGTGAGGGAGAGGAGTCAGATGTAGACCCAGCCTGGGTAGTGAAGGACTGGAGTCATGTGTAGACCCAGACCGGGTAGTGAGGGACTGGAGTCAGGTGTAGACCCAGACCTGGTAATGAGGGACAGGAGTCAGGTGTCGGCCCAGACCTGGTAATGAGGGACTGGAGTCAGGTGTATACCCAGACCGGGTAGTGAGGGACTGGAGTCAGGTGTTGGGCCAGACCTGGTTTAGAGGGAATGGAGTCAGATGTCGGCCCAGACCGTGCAGTGAGGACTGAAGTCAGCTGTAGGATCAGACCAGGTATTGAGGAACTGGATTCAGGTGTATACCCAGACCGGGTAGTGAGGGATTGGAGTCAGGTGCAGACCCAGACCGGATAGTGAGAGACTGGAGTCAGGTGTAGACCCAGACCAGGTATTGAGGGACCGGAGTCAGGTGTAGGGCCAGACCTGGTTTAGAGGGAATGGAGTCAGATGTAATCCCAGACCGTGCAGTGAGGGACTGAAGTCAGCTGTAGGACCAGACCAGGTATTGAGGACCTGGATTCAGGTGTATACCCAGACCGGGTAATGAGGGACTGGAGTCAGGTATGTGCCCAGACCGGGTAGTGGGGGACTGGAGTCGGGTGTAGGACCAGACCAGGTATTGAGGGACCGGAGTCAGGTGTGGGCCCAGACCAGGTAATGAGGGATCGGACTCAGGTGTAGGACCAGACCTGGTAGTGAGGGACTGGAGTCAGGTGTATACCCAGACCAGGTAGTGAGGGATTGGAGTGAGGTATAGACCCAGACCGGGAAGTGAGGGACTGGAGTCAGGTGCCGGCACAGACCAGGTAGTGAGAGATTGGAGTCAGTTATAGTCCCAGACCGAGTAGTGTGGGACTGGAGTGAGGAATAGACCCAGACCGGGTAGTGAGGGACCGGAGTCAGGTGTAGACCCAGACCAGGTAGTGAGGGACCGGAGTCAGGTGTAGGCTAAGAGGGGGTAGTGAGGGACTGGAGTCAGGTGTAGACCCAGACCAGGTAGTGAGGGACCGCAGTCAGGTGCAGGCCAAGAATGGGTAGTGAGGGACTGGAGTCAGAAATAGGCCCAGACCGGGTTTAGAGGGGCTGGAGTCAGGTATAGGCCCAGACCGGGTCGTGAGGAACTGGAGTCAGGTGTAGACTCAGACCGGGTAATGAGGGACTGGAGTCAGGTGTAGGCCCAGACCGGGTAGTGAGGGAATGGAGTCAGGTGTATACCAAGACTGCGTAGTGAGGGATTGGAATCAGGTATAGGCCCAGACCAGTTAGTGAGGGACTGGAGTTAGGTGTAGGACCAGAACGGGCGGTGAGGGACTGGTGTCAGGTGTAGATCCAAACCAGGTATTGAGGGACTGGAGTCAGGTGCATACCCAGACCATGTATTGAGGGACCGGAGTCAGGTGCAGGCCCAGACCGGGTAGTGAGGGACTGGAGTCAGGTGTATACCCAGACCAGGTAGTGAGGGACTGGATTCAGCTGTAGGACCAGACCAGGTATTGAGGGAGTGGAGTCAGATGTCGGCCCTGACCGGGTAGTGAGGGAGTGGAGTCAGATGTGGCCCAGACCGGGTAGTGAGGGAGTGGAGTCAGATTTAGACCCAGCCTGGGTAGTGAAGGACTGGAGTCATGTGTAGACCTAGACCAGGTAGTGAGGGACTGGAGTCAGGTGTAGACCGAGACCGGGTAGTGAGGGACTCGAGTCAGGTGTCGGCCCAGACCTGGTAATGAGGGACTGGAGTCAGGTGTATACCCAGACCGGGTCGTGAGGGACTGGAGTCAGGTGCAGACCCAGACCGGATAGTGAGGGACTGGAGTCAGGTGTAGACCCAGACCAGGTAGTGAGGGACCGGAGTCAGGTGTAGGCTAAGAGGGGGTAGTGAGGGACTGGAGTCAGGTGTAGACCCAGACCGAGTAATGAGGGACTGGAGTCAGGTGTGGGCCCAGACCGGGTAGTGGGGGACTGGAGTCGGGTGTAGGCCAAGACCGGCTAGTAAGGGAAGGAATCAGGTGCATACCCAGACCGGGTAGTGAGGGACTGGAATCGGGTGTAGGCCAAGACCAGGTAGTGAGGGACTGGAGTCAGGTGTAGGCCCAGACTGGGTAGTGAGGGATTGGAGTCAGGTGTAGGCTCAGACTGGGTAGTGAGGGACTGGAGTCAGGTGTAGGGCCAGACCTGGTTTAGAGGGAATAGAGTCAGATGTAGGCCCAGACCGTGCAGTGAGGGACTGAAGTCAGCTGCAGGACCAGACCAGGTATTGAGGAACTGGATTCAGGTGTATACCCAGACCGGGTAGTGAGGGACTGGAGTCAGGTGCAGACCCAGACCGGATAGTGATAGACTGGAGTCAGGTGTAGACCCAGACCAGGTAGTGAGGGATTGGAGTCAGGTGTAGACCCAGACCGGGTAATGAGGGACTGGAGTCAGGTGTGGGCCCAGACCGGGTAGTGGGGGACTGGAGTCGGGTGTAGGCCAAGACCAGCTATTGAGGGAAGGATTCAGGTGCATACCCAGACCGGGTAGTGAGGGACTGGATTCGGGTGCAGGCCAAGATCAGGTGGTGAGGGACTGGAGTCAGGTGTAGGCCCAGACTGGGTAGTGAGGGATTGGAGTCAGGTGTAGGCCCAGACTGGTTAGTGAGGGACTGGTGTCAGGTGCAGATCCAAACCGGGTATTGAGGGACTGGAGTCAGGTGTCGGCTCAGACGGATAGTGAGGGACTGGAGTCAGGTGTAGGCCCACACCGTGTATTGAGGGACCAGAGTCAGGTGTAGGCCCAGACCGGGTAGTGAGGGACTGGAGTCAGGTGTATACCCAGACCAGGTAGTGAGGGACTGGAGTCAGCTGTAGGACCAGACAAGGTATTGAGGGACCGGAGTCTGGTGTATACCCAGACCATGTATTGAGGGACCGGAGTCAGGTGCAGGCCCAGACCGGGTAGTGAGGGACTGGAGTCAGGTGTATACCCAGACCAGGTAGTGAGGGACTGGAGTCAGGTGTAGGGCCAGACCTGGTATAGAGGGAATGGAGTCAGATGTCGGCCCTGACCGGGTAGTGAGGGAGTGGAGTCAGATGTGGCCCAGACCGGGTAGTGAGGGAGTGGAGTCAGATGTAGACCCAGCCTGGTTAGTGAAGGACTGGAGTCAGGTGTAGACCCAGACCGGGTCGTGAGGGACTGGAGTCAGGTGTGGACCGAGACCGGGTAGTGAGGGACTCGAGTCAGGTGTCGGCCCAGACCTGGTAATGAGGGACTGGAGTCAGGTGTATACCCAGACCGGGTAGTGAGGGACTGGAGTCAGGTGCAGACCCAGACCGGATAGTGAGGGACTGGAGTCAGGTGTAGACCCAGACCAGGTAGTGAGGGACCGGAGTCAGGTGTAGGCTAAGAGGGGGTAGTGAGGGACTGGAGTCAGGTGTAGACCCAGACCGAGTAATGAGGGACTGGAGTCAGGTGTGGTCCCAGACCGGGTAGAGAGGGAATGGAGTCAGGTGTATACCAAGACTGCGTAGTGAGGGATTGGAATCAGGTATAGGCCCAGACCAGTTAGTGAGGGACTGGAGTTAGGTGTAGGACCAGAACGGGCGGTGAGGGACTGGTGTCAGGTGTAGATCCAAACCAGGTATTGAGGGACTGGAGTCAGGTGCATACCCAGACCATGTATTGAGGGACCGGAGTCAGGTGCAGGCCCAGACCGGGTAGTGAGGGACTGGAGTCAGGTGTATACCCAGACCAGGTAGTGAGGGACTGGATTCAGCTGTAGGACCAGACCAGGTATTGAGGGAGTGGAGTCAGATGTCGGCCCTGACCGGGTAGTGAGGGAGTGGAGTCAGATGTGGCCCAGACCGGGTAGTGAGGGAGTGGAGTCAGATTTAGACCCAGCCTGGGTAGTGAAGGACTGGAGTCATGTGTAGACCTAGACCAGGTAGTGAGGGACTGGAGTCAGGTGTAGACCGAGACCGGGTAGTGAGGGACTCGAGTCAGGTGTCGGCCCAGACCTGGTAATGAGGGACTGGAGTCAGGTGTATACCCAGACCGGGTAGTGAGGGACTGGAGTCAGGTGCAGACCCAGACCGGATAGTGAGGGACTGGAGTCAGGTGTAGACCCAGACCAGGTAGTGAGGGACCGGAGTCAGGTGTAGGCTAAGAGGGGGTAGTGAGGGACTGGAGTCAGGTGTAGACCCAGACCGAGTAATGAGGGACTGGAGTCAGGTGTGGGCCCAGACCGGGTAGTGGGGGACTGGAGTCGGGTGTAGGCCAAGACCGGCTAGTAAGGGAAGGAATCAGGTGCATACCCAGACCGGGTAGTGAGGGACTGGAATCGGGTGTAGGCCAAGACCAGGTAGTGAGGGACTGGAGTCAGGTGTAGGCCCAGACTGGGTAGTGAGGGATTGGAGTCAGGTGTAGGCTCAGACTGGGTAGTGAGGGACTGGAGTCAGGTGTAGGGCCAGACCTGGTTTAGAGGGAATAGAGTCAGATGTAGGCCCAGACCGTGCAGTGAGGGACTGAAGTCAGCTGCAGGACCAGACCAGGTATTGAGGAACTGGATTCAGGTGTATACCCAGACCGGGTAGTGAGGGACTGGAGTCAGGTGCAGACCCAGACCGGATAGTGATAGACTGGAGTCAGGTGTAGACCCAGACCAGGTAGTGAGGGATTGGAGTCAGGTGTAGACCCAGACCGGGTAATGAGGGACTGGAGTCAGGTGTGGGCCCAGACCGGGTAGTGGGGGACTGGAGTCGGGTGTAGGCCAAGACCAGCTATTGAGGGAAGGATTCAGGTGCATACCCAGACCGGGTAGTGAGGGACTGGATTCGGGTGCAGGCCAAGATCAGGTGGTGAGGGACTGGAGTCAGGTGTAGGCCCAGACTGGGTAGTGAGGGATTGGAGTCAGGTGTAGGCCCAGACTGGTTAGTGAGGGACTGGTGTCAGGTGCAGATCCAAACCGGGTATTGAGGGACTGGAGTCAGGTGTCGGCTCAGACGGATAGTGAGGGACTGGAGTCAGGTGTAGGCCCACACCGTGTATTGAGGGACCAGAGTCAGGTGTAGGCCCAGACCGGGTAGTGAGGGACTGGAGTCAGGTGTATACCCAGACCAGGTAGTGAGGGACTGGAGTCAGCTGTAGGACCAGACAAGGTATTGAGGGACCGGAGTCTGGTGTATACCCAGACCATGTATTGAGGGACCGGAGTCAGGTGCAGGCCCAGACCGGGTAGTGAGGGACTGGAGTCAGGTGTATACCCAGACCAGGTAGTGAGGGACTGGAGTCAGGTGTAGGGCCAGACCTGGTATAGAGGGAATGGAGTCAGATGTCGGCCCTGACCGGGTAGTGAGGGAGTGGAGTCAGATGTGGCCCAGACCGGGTAGTGAGGGAGTGGAGTCAGATGTAGACCCAGCCTGGTTAGTGAAGGACTGGAGTCAGGTGTAGACCCAGACCGGGTAGTGAGGGACTGGAGTCAGGTGTGGACCGAGACCGGGTAGTGAGGGACTCGAGTCAGGTGTCGGCCCAGACCTGGTAATGAGGGACTGGAGTCAGGTGTATACCCAGACCGGGTAGTGAGGGACTGGAGTCAGGTGCAGACCCAGACCGGATAGTGAGGGACTGGAGTCAGGTGTAGACCCAGACCAGGTAGTGAGGGACCGGAGTCAGGTGTAGGCTAAGAGGGGGTAGTGAGGGACTGGAGTCAGGTGTAGACCCAGACCGAGTAATGAGGGACTGGAGTCAGGTGTGGTCCCAGACCGGGTAGTGAGGGACTGGAGTCGGGTGTAGGCCAAGACCGGCTAGTAAGGGAAGGAATCAGGTGCATACCCAGACCGGGTAGTGAGGGACTGGATTCGGGTGTAGGTCAAGACCAGGTAATGAGGGACTGGAGTCAGGTGTAGGCCCAGACTGGGTAGTGAGGGATTGGAGTCAGGTGTAGGCCCAGACTGGGTAGTGAGGGACTTGAGTCAGGTGTAGGGCCAGACCTGGTTTAGAGGGAATGGAGTCAGATGTAGGCCCAGACCGTGCAGTGAGGGACTGAAGTCAGCTGCAGGACCAGACCAGGTATTGAGGAACTGGATTCAGGTGTATACCCAGACCGGGTAGTGAGGGACTGGAGTCAGGTGCAGCCCCAGACCGGATAGTGATAGACTGGAGTCAGGTGTAGACCCAGACCGGGTAATGAGGGACTGGAGTCAGGTGTGGGCCCAGACCGGGTAGTGGGGGACTGGAGTCGGGTGTCGGCCAAGACCGGCTATTGAGGGAAGGATTCAGGTGCATAACCAGACCGGGTAGTGAGGGACTGGATTCGGGTGCAGGCCAAGATCAGGTGGTGAGGGACTGGAGTCAGGTGTAGGCCCAGACTGGGTAGTGAGGGATTGGAGTCAGGTGTAGGCCCAGACTGGTTAGTGAGGGACTGGAGTCAGGTGAAAATCCAAACCAGGTATTGAGGGACTGGATCAGATGCCGGCCCAGACCGGGTAGTGAGGGACTGGTGTCAGGTGCAGATCCAAACCGGGTATTGAGGGACTGGAGTCAGGTGTCAGCTCAGACGGATAGTGAGCTACTGGAGTCAGGTGTAGGCCCACACCGTGTAGTGAGGGACTGGAGTCAGGTGTAGGCCAAGACCGGGTATTGAGGGAATGGTGTCAGGTGTAGACCCAGACCTGGTAATGAGGGACAGGAGTCAGGTGTCGGCCCAGACCTGGTAATGAGGGACTGGAGTCAGGTGTATACCCAGACCGGGTAGTGAGGGACTGGAGTCCGCTGTAGG
Organism: Squalus acanthias; assembly: GCA_030390025.1. Taxonomy (NCBI): domain Eukaryota; kingdom Metazoa; phylum Chordata; class Chondrichthyes; order Squaliformes; family Squalidae; genus Squalus; species Squalus acanthias. Next base: position 5,590,124 of record JASTWF010000034.1, on the reverse strand, counting down.
ACCAGACCAGGTATTGAGGGACCGGAGTCTGGTGTATACCCAGACCATGTATTGAGGGACCGGAGTCAGGTGCAGGCCCAGACCGGGTAGTGAGGGACTTGAGTCAGGTGTATACCCAGACCAGGTAGTGAGGGACCGGAGTCAGGTGCAGGCCCAGACCGGGAAGTGAGGGACTGGAGTCAGGTGTAGGGCCAGACCTGGTTTAGAGGGAATGGAGTCAGATGTAGGCCCAGACCGTGCAGTGAGGGACTGAAGTCAGCTGTAGGACCAGACCAGGTAGTGAGGGACTGGATTCAGTTGTATACCCAGACAGGGTAGTGAGGGACTGGAGTCAGGTGCAGACCCAGACCGGATAGTGAGGGACTGGAGTCAGGTGTACACACAGACCAGGTAGTGAGGGAACGGTGTCCGGTGTAGGCTAAGAGGGAGTAGTGAGGGACTGGAGTCGGGTGTAGGCCAAGACCGGCTAGTGAGGGAAGGAGTCTGGTGCATACCCAGACCGGGTAGTGAGGGAGTGGATTCGGGTGTAGGCCAAGACCAGGTACTTAGGGACTGGAGTCAGGTGTAGGCCCAGACTGTGTAGTGAGGGATTGGAGTCAGGTGTAGGCACAGACTGGGTAGTGAGGGACTGTAGTCAGGTGTAGGGCCCGACCTGGTTTAGAGGGAATGGAGTCAGATGTAGGGCCAGACCGTGCAGTGAGGGACTGAAGTCAGCTGTAGGACCAGACCAGGTATTGAGGAACTGGATTCAGGTGTATACCCAGACCGGGTAGTTAGGGACTGGAGTCAGGTGCAGACCCAGACCGGATAGTGAGAGACTGGAGTCAGGTGTAGACCCAGACCAGGTAGTGAGGGATTGGAGTCCGGTGCAGGCTAAGAGGGGGTAGTGAGGGACTGGAGTCAGGTGTAGACCCAGACCGGGTAATGAGGGACTGGAGTCAGGTGTAGGCCCAGACCGGGTAGTGGGGGACTGGAGTCGGGTGTAGGCCAAGGCCGGCTAGTGAGGGAAGGAGTCAGGTGCATACCCAGACCGGGTAGTGAGGGACTGGATTCGGGTGTAGGCCAAGACCAGGTAGTGAGGGACTGGAGTCAGGTGTAGGCCCAGACTGGGTAGTGAGGGATTGGAGTCAGGTGTAGGCCCAGACTGGGTAGTGAGGGACTGGAGTCAGGTGTAGGGCCAGACCTGGTTTAGAGGGAATGGAGTCAGATGTAGGCCCAGACCGTGCAGTGAGAGACTGAAGTCAGCTGTAGGACCAGACCAGGTATTGAGGAACTGGATTCAGGTGTATACCCAGACCGGGTAGTGAGGGACTGGAGTCAGGTGCAGACCCAGACCGGATAGTGAGAGACTGGAGTCAGGTGTAGACCCAGACTGGGTAGTGAGGGACTGGAGTCAGGTGTAGGGCCAGACCTGGTTTAGAGGGAATGGAGTCAGATGTAGGCCCAGACCGTGCAGTGAGGGACTGAAGTCAGCTGTCGGACCAGACCAGGTGTTGAGGAACTGGATTCAGGTGTATACCCAGACCGGGTAATGAGGGACTGGAGTCAGGTGTGGGCCCAGACCGGGTAGTGGGGGACTGGAGTCGAGTGTAGGACCAGACCAGGTATTGAGGAATCGGAGTCAGGTGTGGGCCCAGACCAGGTAATGAGGGATCGGACTCAGGTGTAGGACCAGACCTGGTAGTGAGGGACTGGAGTCAGGTGTATACCCAGACCAGGTAGTGAGGGATTGGAGTGAGGTATAGACCCAGACCGGGAAGTGAGGGACTGGAGTCAGGTGCCGGCACAGACCAGGTAGTGAGAGATTGGAGTCTGGTATAGGCCCAGACCGAGTAGTGTGGGACTGGAGTGAGGAATAGACCCAGACCGGGTAGTGAGGGACTGGAGTCAGGTGCAGACCCAGACCGGATAGTGAGGGACTGGAGTCAGGTGTAGACCCAGACCAGGTAGTGAGGGACCGGAGTCAGGTGTAGGCTAAGAGGGGGTAGTGAGGGACTGGAGTCAGGTGTAGACCCAGACCGAGTAATGAGGGACTGGAGTCAGGTGTGGGCCCAGACCGGGTAGTGGGGGACTGGAGTCGTGTGTAGGCCAAGACCGGCTAGTAAGGGAAGGAATCAGGTGCATACCCAGACCGGGTAGTGAGGGACTGGAATCGGGTGTAGGCCAAGACCAGGTAGTGAGGGACTGGAGTCAGGTGTAGGCCCAGACTGGGTAGTGAGGGATTGGAGTCAGGTGTAGGCTCAGACTGGGTAGTGAGGGACTGGAGTCAGGTGTAGGGCCAGACCTGGTTTAGAGGGAATGGAGTCAGATGTAGGCCCAGACCGTGCAGTGAGGGACTGAAGTCAGCTGCAGGACCAGACCAGGTATTGAGGAACTGGATTCAGGTGTATACCCAGACCGGGTAGTGAGGGACTGGAGTCAGGTGCAGACCCAGACCGGATAGTGATAGACTGGAGTCAGGTGTAGACCCAGACCAGGTAGTGAGGGATTGGAGTCAGGTGTAGACCCAGACCGGGTAATTAGGGACTGGAGTCAGGTGTGGGCCCAGACCGGGTAGTGGGGGACTGGAGTCGGGTGTAGGCCAAGACCAGCTATTGAGGGAAGGATTCAGGTGCATACCCAGACCGGGTAGTGAGGGACTGGATTCGGGTGCAGGCCAAGATCAGGTGGTGAGGGACTGGAGTCAGGTGTAGGCCCAGACTGGGTAGTGAGGGATTGGAGTCAGGTGTAGGCACAGACTGGTTAGTGAGGGACTGGAGTCAGGTGAAAATCCAAACCGGGTATTGAGGGACTGGATCAGATGCCGGCCCAGACCGGGTAGTGAGGGACTGGTGTCAGGTGCAGATCCAAACCGGGTATTGAGGGACTGGAGTCAGGTGTCGGCTCAGACGGATAGTGAGGGACTGGAGTCAGGTGTAGGCCCACACCGTGTATTGAGGGACCGGAGTCAGGTGTAGGCCCAGACCGGGTAGTGAGGGACTGGAGTCAGGTGTATACCCAGACCAGGTAGTGAGGGACTGGAGTCAGCTGTAGGACCAGACAAGGTATTGAGGGACCGGAGTCTGGTGTATACCCAGACCATGTATTGAGGGACCGGAGTCAGGTGCAGGCCCAGACCGGGTAGTGAGGGACTGGAGTCAGGTGTATACCCAGACCAGGTAGTGAGGGACTGGAGTCAGGTGTAGGGCCAGACCTGGTATAGAGGGAATGGAGTCAGATGTCGGCCCTGACCGGGTAGTGAGGGAGTGGAGTCAGATGTGGCCCAGACCGGGTAGTGAGGGAGTGGAGTCAGATGTAGACCCAGCCTGGTTAGTGAAGGACTGGAGTCATGTGTAGAACCAGACCGGGTACTGAGGGACTGGAGTCAGGTGTAGACCGAGACCGGGTAGTGAGGGACTCGAGTCAGGTGTCGGCCCAGACCTGGTAATGAGGGACTGGAGTCAGGTGTATACCCAGACCGGGTAGTGAGGGACTGGAGTCAGGTGCGGACCCAGACCGGATAGTGAGGGACTGGAGTCAGGTGTAGACCCAGACCAGGTAGTGAGGGACCGGAGTCAGGTGTAGGCTAAGAGGGGGTAGTGAGGGACTGGAGTCAGGTGTAGACCCAGACCGAGTAATGAGGGACTGGAGTCAGGTGTGGGCCCAGACCGGGTAGTGAGGGACTGGAGTCGGGTGTAGGCCAAGACCGGCTAGTAAGGGAAGGAATCAGGTGCATACCCAGACCGGGTAGTGAGGGACTGGATTCGGGTGTAGGCCAAGACCAGGTGGTGAGGGACTGGAGTCAGGTGTAGGCCCAGACTGGGTAGTGAGGGATTGGAGTCAGGTGTAGGCCCAGACTGGTTAGTGAGGGACTGGAGTCAGGTGAAAATCCAAACCAGGTATTGAGGGACTGGATCAGATGCCGGCCCAGACCGGGTAGTGTGGGACTGGTGTCAGGTGCAGATCCAAACCGGGTATTGAGGGACTGGAGTCAGGTGTCGGCTCAGACGGATAGTGAGGTACTGGAGTCAGGTGTAGGCCCACACCGTGTAGTGAGGACCTGGAGTCAGGTGTAGGCCAAGACCGGGTATTGAGGGAATGGTGTCAGGTGTAGACCCAGACCTGGTAATGAGGGACAGGAGTCAGGTGTCGGCCCAGACCTGGTAATGAGGGACTGGAGTCAGGTGTATACCCAGACCGGGTAGTGAGGGACTGGAGTCAGCTGTAGGACCAGACCAGGTATTGAGGGACCGGAGTCTGGTGTATACCCAGACCATGTATTGAGGGACCGGAGTCAGGTGCAGGCCCAGACCGGGTAGTGAGGGACTGGAGTCAGGTGTATACCCAGACCAGGTTGTGAGGGACCGGAGTCAGGTGCAGGTCCAGACCGGGAAGTGAGGGACTGGAGTCAGGTGTAGGGCCAGACATGGTTTAGAGGGAATGGAGTCAGATGTAGGCCCAGACCGTGCAGTGAGGGACTGAAGTCAGCTGTAGGACCAGACCAGGTAGTGAGGGACTGGATTCAGTTGTATACCCAGACAGGGTAGTGAGGGACTGGAGTCAGGTGCAGACCCAGACTGGATAGTGAGGGACTGGAGTCAGGTGTACACCCAGACCAGGCAGTGAGGGAACGGTGTCCGGTGTAGGCTAAGAGGGGTAGTGAGCGACTGGAGTCGGGTGTAGGCCAAGACCGGCTAGTGAGGGAAGGAGTCAGGTGCATACCCAGACCGGGTAGTGAGGGAGTGGATTCGGGTGTAGGCCAAGACCAGGTACTTAGGGACTGGAGTCAGGTGTAGGCCCAGACTGTGTAGTGAGGGATTGGAGTCAGGTGTAGGCAGAGACTGGGTAGTGAGGGACTGTAGTCAGGTGTAGGGCCCGACCTGGTTTAGAGGGAATGGAGTCAGATGTAGGCCCAGACCGTGCAGTGAGGGACTGAAGTCAGCTGTAGGACCAGACCAGGTATTGAGGAACTGGATTCAGGTGTATACCCAGACCGGGTAGTTAGGGACTGGAGTCAGGTGTAGACCCAGACCGGATAGTGAGAGACTGGAGTCAGGTGTAGACCCAGACCAGGTAGTGAGGGATTGGAGTCAGGTGCAGGCTAAGAGGGGGTAGTGAGGGACTGGAGTCAGGTGTAGACCCAGACCGGGTAATGAGGGACTGGAGTCAGGTGTAGGCCCAGACCGGGTAGTGGGGGACTGGAGTCGGGTGTAGGCCAAGACCGGCTAGTGAGGGACTGGAGTCAGGTGTAGGGCCAGACCTGGTTTAGAGGGAATGGAGTCAGATGTAGGCCCAGACCGTGCAGTGAGAGACTGAAGTCAGCTGTAGGACCAGACCAGGTATTGAGGAACTGGATTCAGGTGTATATCCAGACCGGGTAGTGAGGGACTGGAGTCAGGTGCAGACCCAGACCGGATAGTGAGAGACTGGAGTCAGGTGTAGACCCAGACTGGGTAGTGAGGGACTGGAGTCAGGTGTGGGCCCAGACCGGGTAGTGGGGGACTGGAGTCGAGTGTAGCACCAGACCAGGTATTGAGGGATCGGAGTCAGGTGTGGGCCCAGACCAGGTAATGAGGGATCGGACTCAGGTGTAGGACCAGACCTGGTAGTGAGGGACTGGAGTCAGATGTATACCCAGACCAGGTAGTGAGGGATTGGAGTGAGGTATAGACCCAGACCGGGAAGTGAGGGACTGGAGTCAGGTGCCGGCACAGACCAGGTAGTGAGAGATTGGAGTCTGGTATAGGCCCAGACCGAGTAGTGTGGGACTGGAGTGAGGAATAGACCCAGACCGGGTAGTGAGGGACTGGAGTCAGGTGTAGGCCCAGACCGGGTAGTGAGTGACTGGACTCAGGTGTAGGCCCAGACTGGGTAGTGAGGGACTGGTGTCAGGAGTATACCCAGACTGGGTAGAGAGGGACTGGAGTCAGGTGTAGGACCAGACCAGGTATTGAGGGACCGGAGTCAGGTGTATATCCAGACCGGATAGTGAGGTACTGGAGCCAGGTGCAGGCCCAGACCAGGTAGAGAGGGACCGGAGTCAGGTGCAGGCCAAGAATGGGTAGTGAGGGACTGGAGTCAGAAATAGGCCCAGACCGGGTTTAGAGGGGCTGGAGTCAGGTATAGGCCCAGACCGGGTAGTGAGGAATGGAGTCAGGTGTAGACTCAGACCGGGTAATGAGGGACTGGAGTCAGGTGTAGGCCCAGACCGGGTAGTGAGGGAATGGAGTCAGGTGTATACCAAGACTGCGTAGTGAGGGATTGGAATCAGGTATCGGCCCAGACCAGTTAGTGAGGGACTGGAGTTAGGTGTAGGACCAGAACGGGCGGTGAGGGACTGGAGTCAGGTGTAGATCCAAACCGGGTATTGAGGGACTGGAGTCAGGTGTATACCCAGACCATGTATTGAGGGACCGGAGTCAGGTGCAAGCCCAGACCGGGTAGTGAGGGACTGGAGTCAGGTGTATACCCAGACCAGGTAGTGAGGGACTGGAGTCAGGTGTAGGGCCAGACCTGGTTTAGAGGGAATGGAGTCAGATGTAGGCCCAGACCGTGCAGTGAGGGACTGAAGTCAGCTGCAGGACCAGACCAGGTATTGAGGAACTGGATTCAGGTGTATACACAGACCGGGTAGTGAGGGACTGGAGTCAGGTGCAGATCCAGACCGGATAGTGATAGACTGGAGTCAGGTGTAGACCCAGACCAGGTAGTGAGGGATTGGAGTCTGGTATAGGCCCAGACCGAGTAGTGTGGGACTGGAGTGAGGAATAGACCCAGACCGGGTAGTGAGGGACTGGAGTCAGGTGTAGGCCCAGACCGGGTAGTGAGAGACTGGACTCAGGTGTAGGCCCAGACTGGGTAGTGAGGGACTGGTGTCAGGAGTATACCCAGACTGGGTAGAGAGGGACTGGAGTCAGGTGTAGGACCAGACCAGGTATTGAGGGACCGGAGTCAGGTGTATATCCAGACCGGATAGTGAGGTACTGGAGCCAGGTGCAGGCCCAGACCAGGTAGTGAGGGACCGGAGTCAGGTGCAGGCCAAGAATGGGTAGTGAGGGACTGGAGTCAGAAATAGGCCCAGACCGGGTTTAGAGGGGCTGGAGTCAGGTATAGGCCCAGACCGGGTAGTGAGGAATGGAGTCAGGTGTAGACTCAGACCGGGTAATGAGGGACTGGAGTCAGGTGTAGGCCCAGACCGGGTAGTGAGGGAATGGAGTCAGGTGTATACCAAGACTGCGTAGTGAGGGATTGGAATCAGGTATAGGCCCAGACCAGTTAGTGAGGGACTGGAGTTAGGTGTAGGACCAGAACGGGCGGTGAGGGACTGGAGTCAGGTGTAGATCCAAACCGGGTATTGAGGGACTGGAGTCAGGTGTATACCCAGACCATGTATTGAGGGACCGGAGTCAGGTGCAAGCCCAGACCGGGTAGTGAGGGACTGGAGTCAGGTGTATACCCAGACCAGGTAGTGAGGGACTGGAGTCAGGTGTAGGGCCAGACCTGATTTAGAGGGAATGGAGTCAGATGTAGGCCCAGACCGTGCAGTGAGGGACTGAAGTCAGCTGCAGGACCAGACCAGGTATTGAGGAACTGGATTCAGGTGTATACCCAGACCGGGTAGTGAGGGACTGGAGTCAGGTGCAGATCCAGACCGGATAGTGATAGACTGGAGTCAGGTGTAGACCCAGACCAGGTAGTGAGGGATTGGAGTCTGGTATAGGCCCAGACCGAGTAGTGTGGGACTGGAGTGAGGAATAGACCCAGACCAGGTAGTGAGGGACTGGAGTCAGGTGTAGGCCCAGACCGGGTAGTGAGAGACTGGACTCAGGTGTAGGCCCAGACTGGGTAGTGAGGGACTGGTGTCAGGAGTATACCCAGACTGGGTAGAGAGGGACTGGAGTCAGCTGTAGGACCAGACCAGGTATTGAGGTACCGGAGTCAGGTGTATATCCAGACCGGATAGTGAGGTACTGGAGCCAGGTGCAGGCCCAGACCAGGTAGTGAGGGACCGGAGTCAGGTGCAGGCCAAGAATGGGTAGTGAGGGACTGGAGTCAGAAATAGGCCCAGACCGGGTTTAGAGGGGCTGGAGTCAGGTATAGGCACAGACCGGGTAGTGAGGAACTGGAGTCAGGTGTAGACTCAGACCGGGTAATGAGGGACTGGAGTCAGGTGTAGGCCCAGACCGGGTAGTGAGGGAATGGAGTCAGGTGTATACCAAGACTGCGTAGTGAGGGATTGGAATCAGGTATAGGCCCAGACCAGTTAGTGAGGGACTGGAGTTAGGTGTAGGACCAGAACGGGCGGTGAGGGACTGGAGTCAGGTGTAGATCCAAACCGGGTATTGAGGGACTGGAGTCAGGTGTATACCCAGACCATGTATTGAGGGACCGGAGTCAGGTGCAAGCCCAGACCGGGTAGTGAGGGACTGGAGTCAGGTGTATACCCAGACCAGGTAGTGAGGGACTGGAGTCAGGTGTAGGGCCAGACCTGGTTTAGAGGTAATGGAGTCAGATGTAGGCCCAGACCGTGCAGTGAGGGACTGAAGTCAGCTGCAGGACCAGACCAGGTATTGAGGAACTGGATTCAGGTGTATACCCAGACCGGGTAGTGAGGGACTGGAGTCAGGTGCAGACCCAGACCGGATAGTGATAGACTGGAGTCAGGTGTAGACCCAGACCAGGTAGTGAGGGATTGGAGTCAGGTGTAGACCCAGACCGGGTAATGAGGGACTGGAGTCAGGTGTGGGCCCAGACCGGGTAGTGGGGGACTGGAGTCGGGTGTAGGCCAAGACCAGCTATTGAGGGAAGGATTCAGGTGCAGGCCCAGACTGGGTAGTGAGGGATTGGAGTCAGGTGTAGGCACAGACTGGTTAGTGAGGGACTGGAGTCAGGTGAAAATCCAAACCGGGTATTGAGGGACTGGATCAGATGCCGGCCCAGACCGGGTAGTGAGGGACTGGTGTCAGGTGCAGATCCAAACCGGGTATTGAGGGACTGGAGTCAGGTTTCGGATCAGACGGATAGTGAGGGACTGGAGTCAGGTGTAGGCCCACACCGTGTATTGAGGGACCGGAGTCAGGTGTAGGCCCAGACCGGGTAGTGAGGGACTGGAGTCAGGTGTATACCCAGACCAGGTAGTGAGGGACTGGAGTCAGGTGTAGGGCCAGACCTGGTATAGAGGGAATGGAGTCAGATGTCGCCCCTGACCGGGTAGTGAGGGAGTGGAGTCAGATGTGGCCCAGACCGGGTAGTGAGGGAGTGGAGTCAGATGTAGACCCAGCCTGGGTAGTGAAGGACTGGAGTCATGTGTAGACCCAGACCGGGTAGTGAGGGACTGGAGTCAGGTGTAGACCGAGACCGGGTAGTGAGGGACTCGAGTCAGGTGTCGGCCATGACCTGGTAATGAGGGACTGGAGTCAGGTGTATACCCAGACCGGATAGTGAGGGACTGGAGTCAGGTGTAGACCCAGACCAGGTAGTGAGGGACCGGAGTCAGGTGCAGGCTAAGAGGGGGTAGTGAGGGACTGGAGTCAGGTGTAGACCCAGACCGAGTAATGAGGGACTGGAGTCAGGTGTGGGCCCAGACCGGGTAGTGAGGGACTGGAGTCGGGTGTAGGCCAAGACCGGCTAGTAAGGGAAGGAATCAGGTGCATACCCAGACCGGGTAGTGAGGGACTGGATTCGGGTGTAGGCCAAGACCAGGTAGTGAGGGACTGGAGTCAGGTGAAGGCCCAGACTGGGTAGTGAGGGATTGGAGTCAGGTGTAGGCCCAGACTGGGTAGTGAGGGACTGGAGTCAGGTGTAGGGCCAGACCTGGTTAGAGGGAATGGAGTCAGATGTAGGCCCAGACCGTGCAGTGTGGGACTGAAGTCAGCTGCTGGACCAGACCAGGTATTGAGGAACTGGATTCAGGTGTATACCCAGACCGGGTAGTGAGGGACTGGAGTCAGGTGCAGACCCAGACCGGATAGTGAGAGACTGGAGTCAGGTGTAGACCCAGACCAGGTAGTGATGGATTGGAGTCAGGTGTAGACCCAGACCGGGTAATGAGGGACTGGAGTCAGGTGTGGGCCCAGACCGGGTAGTGGGGGACTGGAGTCGGGTGTCGGCCAAGACCGGCTATTGAGGGAAGGATTCAGGTGCATACCCAGACCGGGTAGTGAGGGACTGGATTCGGGTGCAGGCCAAGATCAGGTGGTGAGGGACTGGAGTCAGGTGTAGGCCCAGACTGGGTAGTGAGGGATTGGAGTCAGGTGTAGGCCCAGACTGGTTAGTGAGGGACTGGAGTCAGGTGAAAATCCAAACCAGGTATTGAGGGACTGGATCAGATGCCGGCCCAGACCGGGTAGTGAGGGACTGGTGTCAGGTGCAGATCCAAACCGGGTATTGAGGGGCTGGAGTCAGGTGTCGGCTCAGATGGATAGTGAGGGACTGGAGTCAGGTGTAGGCCCACACCGTGTAGTGAGGGACTGGAGTCAGGTGTAGGCCAAGACCGGGTATTGAGGGAATGGTGTCAGGTGTAGACCCAGACCTGGTAATGAGGGACAGGAGTCAGGTGTCGGCCCAGACCTGGTAATGAGGGACTGGAGTCAGGTGTATACCCAGACCGGGTAGTGAGGGACTGGAGTCAGGTGTAGGGCCAGACCTGGTTTAGAGGGAATGGAGTCAGATGTAGGCCCAGACCGTGCAGTGAGGGACTGGAGTCAGCTGTAGGACCAGACCAGGTATTGAGGGACCGGAGTCTGGTGTATACCCAGACCATGTATTGAGGGAACGGAGTCAGGTGCAGGCCCAGACCGGGTAGTGAGGGACTGGAGTCAGGTGTATACCCAGACCAGGTAGTGAGGGACTGGAGTCAGGTGTAGGGCCAGACCTGGTACAGAGGGAATGGAGTCAGATGTCGGCCCTGACCGGGTAGTGAGGGAGTGGAGTCAGATGTGGCCCAGACCGGGTAGTGAGGGAGTGGAGTCAGATGTAGACCCAGCCTGGGTAGTGAAGGACTGGAGTCATGTGTATACCCAGACCGGGTAGTGAGGGACTGGAGTCAGGTGTAGACCGAGACCGGGTAGTGAGGGACTCGAGTCAGGTGTCGGCCCAGACCTGGTAATGAGGGACTGGAGTCAGGTGTATACCCAGACCGGGTAGTGAGGGACTGGAGTCAGGTGTAGACCCAGACCAGGATGTGAGGGACCGGAGTCAGGTGTAGGCTAAGAGGGGGTAGTGAGGGACTGGAGTCAGGTGTAGACCCAGACCGAGTAATGAGGGACTGGAGTCAGGTGTGGGCCCAGACCGGGTAGTGGGGGACGAGAGTCGGGTGTAGGCCAAGACCGGCTATTGAGGGAAGGATTCAGGTGCATACCCAGACCGGGTAGTGAGGGACTAGATTCGGGTGCAGGCCAAGATCAGGTGGTGAGGGACTGGAGTCAGGTGTAGGCCCAGACTGGGTAGTGAGGGATTGGAGTCAGGTGTAGGCCCAGACTGGTTAGTGAGGGACTGGAGTCAGGTGAAAATCCAAACCGGGTATTGAGGGACTGGATCAGATGCCGGCCCAGACCGGGTAGTGAGGGACTGGTGTCAGGTGCAGATCCAAACCGGGTATTGAGTGACTGGAGTCAGGTGTCAGCTCAGACGGATAGTGAGGGTCTGGAGTGAGGTATAGACCCAGACCGGGTAGTGAGGGACTGGAGTCAGGTGTAGGCCAAGACCGGGTGGTGAGGGACTGGAGTCAGGTGTAAGCCAAGACCGGGTATTGAGGGAATGGTGTCAGGTGTAGGCCCAGACCGGGTACTGAGGGACCGGAGTCAGGTTTGGGCCCAGACCGGGTATTGAGGGAATGGTGGCAGGTGTAGGCCCAGACCGGGTAATGAGGGACCGGATTCAGGTGCAGGACCAGACCAGGTATTGAGGGACCGGAGTCAGGTGTGGGGTCAGACTCGGTAGTGAGGGACTGGAGTCAGGTATAGGCCGAGACCGGGTATTGAGGGACCGGAGTCAGGTTTGGGCCCAGACCGGGTAGTGAGGGTCTGGAGTCAGGTGTAGACCCAGACCAGGTAGTGAGGGACTGGAGTCAGGTGTAGACCCAGACCGGGTAGTGAGGGACTGGAGTCAGGTGTAGAACCAGACCGGGTAGTGAGGGACTGGAGTCAGATGTAGGCCCAGACCGGGTAGTGAGGGAATGGAGTCAGGTGTATACCAAGACTGCGTAGTGAGGGATTGGAGTCAGGTGTAGGCCCAGACCGGTTAGTGAGGGACTGGAGTTAGGTGTAGGACCAGAACGGGCCGTGAGGGACTGGAGTCAGGTGTAGATCCAAACCGGGTATTGAGGGACTGGATTCAGGTGTCGGCTCAGACGGATAGTGAGGGGCTGGATTGAGGTATAGACCCAGACCAGGTAGTGAGGGACCGGAGTCAGGTGCAGGCCCAGACCGGGAAGTGAGGGACCGGAGTCAGGTGTAGGGCCAGACCTGGTTTAGAGGGAATGGAGTCAGATGTAGGCCCAGACCGTGCAGTGAGAGACTGAAGTCAGCTGTAGGACCAGACCAGTTATTGAGGGACTGGATTCAGGTATAGGCCCAGACCGGGTAGTGAGGGACTGGAGTCAGGTGTAGACCCAGCCTGGGTTGTGAGGGACTGGAGTCAGGTGTAGACTCAGACCGGGTAATGAGGAACTGGAGTCAGGTGTAGACTCAGACCGGGTAATAAGGGACTGGTGTCAGGTGTAGGCCCAGACCGGGTAGTGAGGGACTGGGGTCAGCTGTTGATCCAAACCGGGTATTGAGGGACTGGAGTCAGGTGTCGGCTCAGACGGATAGTGAGGGTCTGGAGTGAGGTATAGACCCAGACCAGGTAGTGAGGGACTGGAGTCAGGTGTAGGACCAGACCAGGTATTGAGGGACTGGAGTCTGGTGTGGGCCCAGAGCAGGTATTGAGGGACTGGGTAGTGAGGGATTGGAGTCATTGTAGACCCAGACTGGGTAGTGAGGGACTGGAGTCAGGTGAAAATCCAAACCGGGTAGTGAGGGACTGGAGTCAGGTGTCGGGCCAGACCTGGTATAGAGGGTGTCATAAATCGCAAGTAACAACTCAGGAAGTACTACTGGGTGGCCAGCTGGGGCGCCGTCCAGGGAGTATAAATACTCAGGCATGGGCCCACCTTGGGCAGAGACAATCTGGAAACAGGAAGCTAGTGACTGCTAACTGGACCTCCATGTTTTGTTACAAGTTGATTAAAGCCTTGCTTTATGTTCAAGTGCGTAGTGAGTCTTTATTACGTCAATTTAATCAACTTGATATCGTCTCCACGCTTTGGGTGATTCAGAACAACCAGCTGCAACTCAAACCACAGAAGGGAACTTGGGCAAGAAACTGATCCATCATGGAAAAACTCCTTAGACCCGCTCGTCTCGACCTGGACCCGAATGCACCTGCGGCAGCAAAGGTATGGAAGCATTGGTTTCGTACCTTTAGCAACTTTCTTGAAGAATGTGGGGCGGATGTCCCTAATAAGTTACGAATGCTTATCAACTACGTGTCTCATCATGTGTATGATTATATTGAGGACTGCATAGACTATGACACTGCTATCGAAATCTTACAGCAGCTATATGTCAAGTCCCCAAATGAAATCTTTGCTCGACACCTACTGGCCACAACTCGGCAGCAGCCTGGGGAATCACTCGATGAATTTCTCCAGAAACTTCGCAGGCTCAGCAAGGATTGTAACCTTAAAGCAGTTTCAGCTGAACAGTATCAAGAAGAACTAATCCGCGATTCCTTTATCAATGGAATCGCGTCCCCTTTTATACGTCAGCGCCTGCTGGAAAATAAAACCCTCAATTTACGGGCTGCTTATGACCAGGCGTGTTCCTTGGACTTGGCCAAGAAAAATGCAGACACTTATCTCCCACCACGTGCACGGGCGGCGGCTATCTCCTTTAATGAGTCTTTCGGTTGGTCTCGGGCGGATGCCCCCACTGATGTTGACTCTACTCTAACAGACGACGACCCTACCCTAGAGGCCTTCGCTGATGATGACCCCGCCCTAGCAGCATCCTGGCAATCAGGAAGAAAGTGTTTCTTTTGTAGAGGGGCGTGCCATCACAGAAAATTTTGCCCGGCTCCTAATGTGACCTGCAATCATTGCAGCAAGAAAGGACACTTTTCCAAGGTATGCCAGTCACGGGCCTTTGCTAACAAGAAAGGCCGCTCCTCTAAAGTATACCGGTCGAGAGCTCCTGTTAGCTTCACAGCTGCTATCTATGGAGCTGCTCCTCCCCCAAGAACTACTGTTAAGGCTACAGTTGCCGAAGGGAAAATTGCCCCTCCTCCCATCACGGCTGTTTTTCCCCAAAGTTTGTCCCATGCAGCCACGAAGATTTCAGTAAATGGGCACACTCTAAGCGCGCTAATCGACTCCTGCAGCTCTGACAGCTTCATTAGTAAGCGGGCTGTCAACAGGTTAAAACTGCACATTTATCCCTCGGACAGGGAGATTGCAATGGCTCTGACGACTCTGACCACCAATTCTTCTGGCTTCTGTCTGGTCAACCTCATCCTCAACGGCCGCACGTATCTCTCCACCCGGCTCGGAGTACTCGCAAACTTATGCAGCGATGTGCTTCTGGGAGAGGACTTCCAGAAGCAGCACAAGAAGATCACTTTTGAGTTTGGAGCGTCAAGGCCGGAGCTTACCATTTCTAAGGTGCCGTTTTGTGCACTCTCGGCGGCCTTACTCGGTGAACCCTCCCTGTTTGCCAATCTTCCCCCCCGCTGTAAACCCATAGCCACCAAATCGCGGCGCTTTAGCCAAGATGATCGAGCGTTTATTGAGGCGGAAATCTCTCGCCTTTTAGTCGACGGTATTATCGAGCCATGTTCATCTCCCTGGCGGGCTCAGGTCGTCATCGTGAGGAATCCCTTAAAACAACATAAAAAACGTCTGTGTATCGATTATTCGCAGACTATTAATCTATATACCGATCTGGATGCCTACCCGCTGCCATGCATAGATGACATGGTCAACAACCTTGCCAAATACAAGGTATTCTCGACCTTCGATTTAAAAAGCGCGTACCATCAGGTGCCACTGCAAGACTCCGACAAGAAGTATACGGCCTTTGAGGCCAATGGTCGGCTTTTCCAGTTTCGCCGCCTTCCATTCGGGGTCACCACTGGGGTGGCCGTCTTCCAACGGGCCATGGATGGCCTAGTCCGGCAAGAGAACTTGACGGATACCTTTCCGTATTTAGACAATATCACTATTGCCGGCCATGATCAAAAGGAGCATGACGCCAATCTTCAGAGATTTTTTGACGTACTCCGCCGTCGCCACTTAACGTTAAACGAATCCAAATCGGTGAAGTCGGTGCCATCGGTGAACATTCTTGGCTACTGGGTGGGCAACGGTGTTATTAAACCGGACCCAGAGCGACTTCGTCCACTTCAGGAGCTCCCTCCCCCGACGAACCTCGGCTCTCTTCGTCGGGCACTTGGCATGTTTGCTTATTACGCAAAATGGATACCACACTTCTCCGATAAAATACAGCCCCTGCTCCATGCGAAGTCTTTTCCATTGGAAGCTACGGCTATTTCTGCCTTCAACCTTCTCAAACGACAGCTGGAGAAAGCCACGCTTCGCTCCATTGACGAAAATCTTCCTTTTGTGGTCGAATGCGATGCATCGGAGGTGGCGATCTCCGCTACCTTGAATCAAGGTGGCCGACCCGTGGCATTCCTATCCAGAACCTTGCAGGGTAGCGAGCTCCATTACCCCCCCGTCGAGAAGGAGGCTACGGCCATCATCGAGGCTGTACGCCAATGGGGTCATTTTCTTGCTCGGCGTCATTTTACGCTTATAACTGACCAGCGCTCTGTGGCCTTCATGTTGGATAACCGGAGGCGCACGAAAATCAAAAATAATAAAATTCAACTCTGGAGGATGGAGCTGGCTGCCTTTGGATATACTATCTGTTACCGACCCGGCAAACAGAACGTGGCCCCAGATACCTTCACACAGGCATTTTGCTCCTCAATGTCAACGTCGACTCTGGCGGATTTGCATATGGACTTATGCCATCCTGGTGTGACCCGCATGTTGCACTTTGTGCGCTCCAAAAATCTACCATTTTCAACCGAGGACGTAAAGAAAACATGCTCCTCCTGTAGGATTTGTGCAGAATTGAAACCACAATTCTTTCGCCCATCAGATGGCTTACTCATACATGCAATGCAGCCTATGCAGAGGCTCAGCATAGACTTTAAAGGGCCATTGCCTTCGTCGACAAGGAACACCTACCTACTTACGATGGTGGACGAGTATTCACGCTTTCCCTTCGCCTTCCCCTGCCCTAATATGCTTACCTCTACGGTAATTAAATGCCTCGATCAGGTCTTTTCCCTTTGCGGGACGGCCAATTTTATCCACACTGATCGGGGTCCCTCCTTTATGTCGAGTGAACTTAAAAGTTATCTCTCCCAACGGGGAATCGCCTCAAGTAAGACGACACCATATCACCCAATCGGTAACGGACAGGTTGAACGATACAATGCCATCATCTGGAACGCTGTCCGTCTGGCACTAAGGTCACGCAACCTTCCGGACCAGCAGTGGGAAACGGTGCTCCCCGACGCGTTACACTCTATCAGGTCTCTTCTCTCCACATCTACTAATGTCACGCCTCATGAGCGATTCTTCAAATTCCGACGTCGCTCTACACATGGGACGTCTCTACCGTCATGGTTGGTGGCTCCAGGCCCGGTGCTACTCCGGAGGTTCGTCCGGTCTGCCAAAAACGACCCTCTCGTTGACGAGGTGGAGTTAACGGAGGTAAACCCCACGTATGCGCACGTACGGTACCCTGATGGCCGGGAGACCACCGTCTCGCTCCGAGATCTGGCTCCCTGCCCAACCGGTCACACGGGCCCGAATGATGAAGGATCCCCCGACAATGATATCAACACTCCGCACCCCTATGAAAATGACGCCCCGCCTGGGACATCGGGGGATCTGCCGGCAACGCTACTGGATCAACTCAGGGAGCTGGACGCTCCCCGTAGGATGGCCACCCGAAACCAGGACGCCGGACAATCTCCAGCCACGACCCGGGATGAGGCCAGCTCAGCACCTGTGGGGACCCGCACCCGGAGTCATGATATTCCCAGTCCTCCGCAGGATGATCAAGATGACGCGGACTCTACTGACTTACCGGTACGGGCCAAGCGACCCAGGGACCAGGACACGGTCCGGGGAGACGTGCCTTCCAGTCACATGCAGTGACCTAAACGTCTGCGGCTATTTCTGGTCCGCCTAGTCCGTTAAAGGAAGACTGGACTTCCAAACCTTTTAGGGAGGAAGAATGTCATAAATCGCAAGAAACAACTCAGGAAGTACTACTGGGTGGCCAGCTGGGGCGCCGTCCAGGGAGTATAAATACTCAGGCATGGGCCCACCTTGGGCAGAGACAATCTGGAAACAGGAAGCTAGTGACTGCTAACTAGACCTCCATGTTTGTTACAAGTTGATTAAAGCCTTGCTTTATGTTCAAGTGCGTAGTGAGTCTTTATTACGTCAGAGGGAATGGAGTCAGATGTCGGCCCTGACCGGGTAGTGAGGGAGTGGTGTCAGATTTAGACCCAGCCTGGGTAGTGAAGGACTGGAGTCATGTGTAGACCCAGACCGGGTAGTGAGGGTCTGGAGTCAGGTGTAGACCGAGACCGGGTAGTGAGGGACTCGAGTCAGGTGTCGGCCCAGACCTGGTAATGAGGGACTGGAGTCAGGTGTATACCCAGACCGGGTAGTGAGGGACTGGAGTCAGGTGCAGACCCAGACCGGATAGTGAGGGACTGGAGTCAGGTGTAGACCCAGACCAGGTAGTGAGGGACCGGAGTCAGGTGTAGGCTAAGAGGGGGTAGAGAGGGACTGGAGTCAGGTGTAGACCCAGACCGAGTAATGAGGGACTGGAGTCAGGTGTGGGCCCAGACCGGGTAGTGGGGGACTGGAGTCGGGTGTAGGCCAAGACCGGCTAGTAAGGGAAGGAATCAGGTGCATACCCAGACCGGGTAGTGAGGGACTGGAATCGGGTGTAGGCCAAGACCAGGTAGTGAGGGACTGGAGTCAGGTGTAGGCCCAGACTGGGTAGTGAGGGATTGGAGTCAGGTGTAGGCCCAGACTGGGTAGTGAGGGACTGGAGTCAGGTGTAGGGCCAGACCTGCTTTAGAGGGAATGGAGTCAGATGCAGGCCCAGACCGTGCAGTGAGGGACTGAAGTCAGCTGCAGGACCAGACCAGGTATTGAGGAACTGGATTCAGGTGTATACCCAGACCGGGTAGTGAGGGACTGGAGTCAGGTGCAGACCCAGACCGGATAGTGATAGACTGGAGTCAGGTGTAGACCCAGACCTGGTAGTGAGGGATTGGAGTCAGGTGTAGACCCAGACCGGGTAATGAGGGACTGGAGTCAGGTGTGGGCCCAGACCGGGTAGTGGGGGACTGGAGTCGGGTGTAGGCCAAGACCAGCTATTGAGGGAAGGATTCAGGTGCATACCCAGACCGGGTAGTGAGGGACTGGATTCGGGTGCAGGCCAAGATCAGGAGGTGAGGGACTGGAGTCAGGTGTAGGGCCAGACTGGGTAGTGAGGGATTGGAGTCAGGTGTAGGCCCAGACTGGTTAGTGAGGGACTGGAGTCAGGTGAAAATCCAAACCGGGTATTGAGGGACTGGATCAGATGTCGGCCCAGACCGGGTAGTGAGGGACTGGTGTCAGGTGCAGATCCAAACCGGGTATTGAGGGACTGGAGTCAGGTGTCGGCTCAGACGGATAGTGAGGGTCTGGAGTGAGGTATAGACCCAGACCGGGTAGTGAGGGACTGGAGTCAGGTGTAGGCCAAGACCGGGTGGTGAGGGTCTGGAGTCAGGTGTAGGCCAAGACCGGGTATTGAGGGAATGGTGTCAGGTGTAGGCCCAGACCGGGTACTGAGGGACCGGAGTCAGGTATGGGCCCAGACCGGGTATTGAGGGAATGGTGCCAGGTGTAGGCCCAGACCGGGTAATGAGGGACCGGAGTCAGGTGCAGGACCAGACCAGGTATTGAGGGACCGGAGTCAGGTGTGGGCTCAGACTCGGTAGTGAGGGACTGGAGTCAGGTATAGGCCGAGACCGGGTATTGAGGGACCGGAGTCAGGTTTGGGCCCAGACCAGGTAGTGAGGGACTGGAGTCAGGTGTAGACCCAGACCGGGTAGTGAGTGACTGGAGTCAGGTGTAGGACCAGACCGGGTAGTGAGGGACTGGAGTCAGGTGTAGGCCCAGACCGGGTAATGAGGGAATGGAGTCAGGTGTATACCAAGACTGCGTAGTGAGGGATTGGAGTCAGGTGTAGGTCCAGACCGGTTAGTGAGGGACTGGAGATAGGTGTAGGACCAGAACGGGCCGAGAGGGACTGGAGTCAGGTGTAGATCCAAACCGGGTATTGAGGGACTGGATTCAGGTGTCGGCTCAGACGGATAGTGAGGGGCTGGATTGAGGTATAGACCCAGACCGGGTAGTGAGGGACTGGAGTCAGGTGTAGGACAAGACCAGGTAGTGAGGGACCGGAGTCAGGTGTGGGCCCAGACCAGGTATTGAGGGACCGGAGTCAGGTGCAGGCCCAGACCGGGAAGTGAGGGACCGGAGTCAGGTGTAGGGCCAGACCTGGTTTAGAGGGAATGGAGTCAGTTGTAGGCCCAGACCGTGCAGTGAGAGACTGAAGTCAGCTGTAGGACCAGACCAGTTATTGAGGGACTGGATTCAGGTATAGGCCCAGACCGGGTAGTGAGGGACTGGAGTCAGGTGTAGACCCAGCCTGGGTTGTGAGGGACTGGAGTCAGGTGTAGACTCAGACCGGGTAATGAGGAACTGGAGTCAGGTGTAGACTCAGACCGGGTAATGAGGAACTAGAATCAGGTGTAGACTCAGACCGGGTAATAAGGGACTGGTGTCAGGTGTAGGCCCAGACCGGGTAGTGAGGGACTGGGGTCAGGTGTCGATCCAAACGGGTATTGAGGGACTGGAGCCAGGTGTCGGCTCAGACGGATAGTGAGGGTCTGGAGTGAGGTATAGACCCAGACCGGGTAGTGAGGGACTGGAGTCAGGTGTAGGACCAGACCAGGTATTGAGGGACCGGAGTCTGGTGTGGGCCCAGAGCAGGTATTGAGGGACCGGAGTCAGGTGCAGGCCCAGACCGGTTAGTGAGGGTCTGGAGTCAGGTGTAGGCACAGACCAGGTAGTGAGGGACTGGAGTCAGGTGTAGGGCCAGTCCGGGTAGTGAGGGACTGGAGTCAGGTGTGGACCCAGACCGGGTAGTGAGGGACTGGAGTCAGGTGTAGGCCCAGACCTGGTAGTGAGGGACCGGAGTCAGGTGTACGGCCAGACCTGATATAGAGGGAATGGAGTCAGATGTAGGCCCTGACCGGGTAGTGAGGGAGTGGATTCAGATGTGGCCCAGACCGGGTAGTGAGGGAGTGGAGTCAGATGTAGACCCAGCCTGGGTAGTGAAGGACTGGAGTCATGTGTAGACCCAGACCGGGTAGTGAGGGACTGGAGTCAGGTGTAGACCCAGACCGGGTAGTGAGGGACTGGAGTCAGGTGTCGGCCCAGAACTGGCAATGAGGGACTGGAGTCAGGTGTATACCCAGACCGGGTAGTGAGGGACTGGAGTCAGGTGAAGGGCCAGACCTGGTTTAGAGGGAATGGAGTCAGATGTAGGCCCAGACCGTGCAGTGAGGGACTGGAGTCAGCTGTCGGACCAGACCAGTTATTGAGGGACTGGATTCAGTTGTATACCCAGACCGGGTAGTGAGGGACTGGATTCAGGTGCAGACCCAGACCAGATAGTGAGGGACTGGAGTCAGGTGTCGGCCCAGACCAGATAGTGAGGGACTGGAGTCAGGTGTCGGCCCAGACCAGGTAGTGAGGGACTGGAGTCAGGTGTAGGCCCAGACTGTGTAGTGAGGGATTGGAGTCAGGTGTAGGCTAAGAGGGGGTAGTGAGGGACTGGAGTCAGGTGTAGACCCAGACTGTGTAATGAGGGACTGGAGTCAGGTGTGGGCACAGACCGGGTAGTGGGGGACTGGAGTCGGGTGCAGGCCAAGACCGGCTTGTGAGGGAAGGAGTCATGTGCATACCCAGACCTGGTAATGAGGGACAGGAGTCAGGTGTCGGCCCAGACCTGGTAATGAGGGACTGGAGTCAGGTGTATACCCAGACCGGGTAGTGAGGGACTGGAGTCAGGTGTAGGGCCAGACCTGGTTTAGAGGGAATGGAGTCAGATGTAGGCCCAGACCGTGCAGTGAGGGACTGGAGTCAGCTGTAGGACCAGACCAGGTATTGAGGGACCGGAGTCTGGTGTATACCCAGACCATGTATTGAGGGACCGGAGTCAGGTGCAGGCCCAGACCGGGTAGTGAGGGACTGGAGTCAGGTGTATACCCAGACCAGGTAGTGAGGGACTGGAGTCAGGTGTAGGGCCAGACCTGGTATAGAGCGAATGGAGTCAGATGTCGGCCCTGACCGGGTAGTGAGGGAGTGGAGTGAGATGTGGCCCAGACCGGGTAGTGAGGGAGTGGAGTCAGATGTAGACCCAGCCTGGGTAGTGAAGAACTGGAGTCATGTGTATACCCAGACCGGGTAGTGAGGGACTGGAGTCAGGTGTAGGTCCAGACCGGTTAGTGAGGGACTGGAGATAGGTGTAGGACCAGAACGGGCCGAGAGGGACTGGAGTCAGGTGTAGATCCAAACCGGGTATTGAGGGACTGGATTCAGGTGTCGGCTCAGACGGATAGTGAGGGGCTGGATTGAGGTATAGACCCAGACCGGGTAGTGAGGGACTGGAGTCAGGTGTAGGACAAGACCAGGTATTGAGGGACCGGAGTCAGGTGCAGGCCCAGACCGGGAAGTGAGGGACCGGAGTCAGGTGTAGGGCCAGACCTGGTTTAGAGGGAATGGAGTCAGATGTAGGCCCAGACCGTGCAGTGAGAGACTGAAGTCAGCTGTAGGACCAGACCAGTTATTGAGGGACTGGATTCAGGTATAGGCCCAGACCGGGTAGTGAGGGACTGGAGTCCGGTGTAGACCCAGCCTGGGTTGTGAGGGACTGGAGTCAGGTGTAGACTCAGACCGGGTAATGAGGAACTGGAGTCAGGTGTAGACTCAGACCGGGTAATGAAGAACTAGAATCAGGTGTAGACTCAGACCGGGTAATAAGGGACTGGTGTCAGGTGTAGGCCCAGACCGGGTAGTGAGGGACTGGGGTCAGGTGTCGATCCAAACCGGGTATTGAGGGACTGGAGCCAGGTGTCGGCTCAGACGGATAGTGAGGGTCTGGAGTGAGGTATAGACCCAGACCGGGTAGTGAGGGACTGGAGTCAGGTGTAGGACCAGACCAGGTATTGAGGGACCGGAGTCTGGTGTGGGCCCAGAGCAGGTATTGAGGGACCGGAGTCAGGTGCAGGCCCAGACCGGTTAGTGAGGGTCTGGAGTCAGGTGTAGGCACAGACCAGGTAGTGAGGGACTGGAGTCAGGTGTAGGGCCAGTCCGGGTAGTGAGGGACTGGAGTCAGGTGTGGACCCAGACCGGGTAGTGAGGGACTGGAGTCAGGTGTAGGCCCAGACCTGGTAGTGAGGGACCGGAGTCAGGTGTACGGCCAGACCTGATATAGAGGGAATGGAGTCAGATGTAGGCCCTGACCGGGTAGTGAGGGAGTGGATTCAGATGTGGCCCCGACCGGGTAGTGAGGGAGTGGAGTCAGATGTAGACCCAGCCTGGGTAGTGAAGGACTGGAGTCATGTGTAGACCCAGACCGGGTAGTGAGGGACTGGAGTCAGGTGTAGACCCAGACCGGGTAGTGAGGGACTGGAGTCAGGTGTCGGCCCAGAACTGGCAATGAGGGACTGGAGTCAGGTGTATACCCAGACCGGGTAGTGAGGGACTGGAGTCAGGTGAAGGGCCAGACCTGGTTTAGAGGGAATGGAGTCAGATGTAGGCCCAGACCGTGCAGTGAGGGACTGGAGTCAGCTGTCGGACCAGACCAGTTATTGAGGGACTGGATTCAGTTGTATACCCAGACCGGGTAGTGAGGGACTGGATTCAGGTGCAGACCCAGACCAGATAGTGAGGGACTGGAGTCAGGTGTCGGCCCAGACCAGATAGTGAGGGACTGGAGTCAGGTGTCGGCCCAGACCAGGTAGTGAGGGACTGGAGTCAGGTGTAGGCCCAGACTGTGTAGTGAGGGATTGGAGTCAGGTGTAGGCTAAGAGGGGGTAGTGAGGGACTGGAGTCAGGTGTAGACCCAGACTGTGTAATGAGGGACTGGAGTCAGGTGTGGGCACAGACCGGGTAGTGGGGGACTGGAGTCGGGTGCAGGCCAAGACCGGCTTGTGAGGGAAGGAGTCATGTGCATACCCAGACCTGGTAATGAGGGACAGGAGTCAGGTGTCGGCCCAGACCTGGTAATGAGGGACTGGAGTCAGGTGTATACCCAGACCGGGTAGTGAGGGACTGGAGTCAGGTGTAGGGCCAGACCTGGTTTAGAGGGAATGGAGTCAGATGTAGGCCCAGACCGTGCAGTGAGGGACTGGAGTCAGCTGTAGGACCAGACCAGGTATTGAGGGACCGGAGTCTGGTGTATACCCAGACCATGTATTGAGGGACCGGAGTCAGGTGCAGGCCCAGACCGGGTAGTGAGGGACTGGAGTCAGGTGTATACCCAGACCAGGTAGTGAGGGACTGGAGTCAGGTGTAGGGCCAGACCTGGTATAGAGCGAATGGAGTCAGATGTCGGCCCTGACCGGGTAGTGAGGGAGTGGAGTGAGATGTGGCCCAGACCGGGTAGTGAGGGAGTGGAGTCAGATGTAGACCCAGCCTGGGTAGTGAAGAACTGGAGTCATGTGTATACCCAGACCGGGTAGTGAGGGACTGGAGTCAGGTGTAGACCGAGACCGGGTAGTGAGGGACTCGAGTCAGGTGTCGGCCCAGACCTGGTAATGAGGGACTGGAGTCAGTTGTATACCCAGGCCGGGTAGTGAGGGACTGGAGTCAGGTGTAGACCCAGACCAGGTTGTGAGGGACCGGAGTCTGGTGTAGGCTAAGAGGGGGTAGTGAGGGACTGGAGTCAGGTGTAGACCTAGACCGAGTAATGAGGGACTGGAGTCAGGTGTGGGCCCAGACCGGGTAGTGGGGGACTGGAGTCGGGTGTAGGCCAAGACCGGCTATTGAGGGAAGGATTCAGGTGCATACCCAGACCGGGTAGTGAGGGACTAGATTCGGGTGCAGGCCAAGATCAGGTGGTGAGGGACTGGAGTCAGGTGTATGCCCAGACTGGGTAGTGAGGGATTGGAGTCAGGTGTAGGCCCAGACTGGTTAGTGAGGGACTGGAGTCAGGTGAAAATCCAAACCGGGTATTGAGGGACTGGATCAGATGCCGGCCCAGACCGGGTAGTGAGGGACTGGTGTCAGGTGCAGATCCAAACCGGGTATTGAGGGACTGGAGTCAGGTGTCGGCTCAGACGGATAGTGAGGGTCTGGAGTGAGGTATAGACCCAGACCGGGTGGTGAGGGACTGGAGTCAGGTGTAGGCCAAGACCGGGTATTGAGGGAATGGTGTCAGGTGTAGGCCCAGACCGGGTACTGAGGGACCGGAGTCAGTTTTGGGCCCAGACCGGGTATTGAGGGAATGGTGCCAGGTGTAGGCCCAGACCGGGTAATGAGGGACCGGAGTCAGGTGCAGGACCAGACCAGGTATTGAGGGACCGGAGTCAGGTGTGGGCTCAGACTCGGTAGTGAGGGACTGGAGTCAGGTATAGGCCGAGACCGGGTATTGAGGGACCGGAGTCAGGTTTGGTCCCAGACCGGGTAGTGAGGGTCTGGAGTCAGGTGTAGACCCAGACCAGGTAGTGAGGGACTGGAGTCAGGTGTAGACCCAGACCGGGTAGTGAGGGACTGGAGTCAGGTGTAGAACCAGACCGGGTAGTGAGGGACTGGAGTCAGGTGTAGGCCCAGACCGGGTAGTGAGGGAATGGAGTCAGGTGTATACCAAGACTGCGTAGTGAGGGATTGGAGTCAGGTGTAGGCCCAGACCGGTTAGTGAGGGACTGGAGTTAGGTGTAGGACCAGAACGGGCCGTGAGGGACTGGAGTCAGGTGTAGATCCAAACCGGGTATTGAGGGACTGGATTCAGGTGTCGGCTCAGACGGATAGTGAGGGGCTGGATTGAGGTATAGACCCAGACCGGGTAGTGAGGGACTGGAGTCATGTGTAGGACAAGACCAGGTAGTGAGGGACCGGAGTCAGGTGTGGGCCCAGACCAGGTATTGAGGGACCGGAGTCAGGTGCAGGCCCAGACCGGGAAGTGAGGGACCGGAGTCAGGTGTAGGGCCAGACCTGGTTTAGAGGGAATGGAGTCAGATGTAGGCCCAGACCGTGCAGTGAGAGACTGAAGTCAGCTGTTGGACCAGACCAGTTATTGAGGGACTGGATTCAGGTATAGGCCGAGACCGGGTAGTGAGGGACTGGAGTCAGGTGTAGACCCAGCCTGGGTTGTGAGGGACTGGAGTCAGGTGTAGACTCAGACAGGGTAATGAGGAACTGGAGTCAGGTGTAGACTCAGACCGGGTAATAAGGGACTGGTGTCAGGTGTAGGCCCAGACCGGGTAGTGAGGGACCGGAGTCTGGTGTGGGCCCAGAGCAGGTATTGAGGGACTGGAGTCAGGTGCAGGCCCAGACCGGTTAGTGAGGGACTGGAGTCAGGTGTAGGGCCAGTCCGGGTAGTGAGGGACTGGAGTCAGATGTGGACCCAGACCGGGTAGTGAGGGACTGGAGTCAGGTGTAGGCCCAGACCTGGTAGTGAGGGACCGGAGTCTGGTGTGGGCCCAGAGCAGGTATTGAGGGACCGGAGTCAGGTGCAGGCCCAGACCGGTTAGTGAGGGACTGGAGTCAGGTGTAGGGCCAGTCCGGGTAGTGAGGGACTGGATTCAGATGTGGACCCAGACCGGGTAGTGAGGGACTGGAGTCAGGTGTCGTCTCAGACGGATAGTGAGGGTCTGGAGTGAGGTATAGACCCAGACCGGGTAGTGAGGGACTGGAGTCAGGTGTAGGACCAGACCAGGTATTGAGGGACCGGAGTCTGGTGTGGGCCCAGAGCAGGTATTGAGGGACCGGAGTCAGGTGCAGGCCCAGACCGGTTAGTGAGGGACTGGAGTCAGGTGTAGGGCCAGTCCGGGTAGTGAGGGACTGGAGTCAGATGTGGACCCAGATCGGGTAGTGAGGGACTGGAGTCAGGTGTAGGCCCAGACCTGGTAGTGAGGGACCGGAGTCAGGTGTACGGCCAGACCTGATATAGAGGGAATGGAGTCAGATGTAGGCCCTGACCGGGTAGTGAGGGAGTGGATTCAGATGTGGCCCAGACCGGGTAGTGAGGGAGTGGAGTCAGATGTAGACCCAGCCTGGGTAGTGCAGGACTGGAGTCATGTGTAGACCCAGGCCGGGTAGTGAGGGACTGGAGTCAGGTGTAGACCCAGACCGGGTAGTGAGGGACTGGAGTCAGGTGAAGGGCCAGACCTGGTTTAGAGGGAATGGAGTCAGATGTAGGCCCAGACCGTGCAGTGAGGGACTGGAGTCAGCTGTCGGACCAGACCAGTTATTGAGGGACTGGATTCAGGTGTATACCCAGACCGGGTAGTGAGGGACTGGAGTCAGGTGCAGACCCAGACCAGATAGTGAGGGACTGGAGTCAGGTGTCGGCCCAGACCAGATAGTGAGGGACTGGAGTCAGGTGTCGGCCCAGACCAGGTAGTGAGGGACTGGAGTCAGGTGTAGGCCCAGACTGTGTAGTGAGGGATTGGAGTCAGGTGTAGGCTACGATGGGGTAGTGAGGGACTGGAGTCAGGTGTAGACCCAGACTGTTTAATGAGGGACTGGAGTCAGGTGTGGGCCCAGACCGGGTAGTGGGGGACTGGAGTCGGGTGCAGGCCAAGACCGGCTTGTGAGAGAAGGAGTCATGTGCACACCCAGACCGGGTAGTGAGGGACTGGAGTCAGGTGTAGGGCCAGTCCGGGTAGTGAGGGACTGGATTCAGATGTGGACCCAGACCGGGTAGTGAGGGACTGGAGTCAGGTGTCGTCTCAGACGGATAGTGAGGGTCTGGAGTGAGGTATAGACCCAGACCGGGTAGTGAGGGACTGGAGTCAGGTGTAGGACCAGACCAGGTATTGAGGGACCGGAGTCTGGTGTGGGCCCAGAGCAGGTATTGAGGGACCGGAGTCAGGTGCAGGCCCAGACCAGTTAGTGAGGGACTGGAGTCAGGTGTAGGGCCAGTCCGGGTAGTGAGGGACTGGAGTCAGATGTGGACCCAGATCGGGTAGTGAGGGACTGGAGTCAGGTGTAGGCCCAGACCTGGTAGTGAGGGACCGGAGTCAGGTGTACGGCCAGACCTGATATAGAGGGAATGGAGTCAGATGTAGGCCCTGACCGGGTAGTGAGGGAGTGGATTCAGATGTGGCCCAGACCGGGTAGTGAGGGAGTGGAGTCAGATGTAGACCCAGCCTGGGTAGTGCAGGACTGGAGTCATGTGTAGACCCAGGCCGGGTAGTGAGGGACTGGAGTCAGGTGTAGACCCAGACCGGGTAGTGAGGGACTGGAGTCAGGTGAAGGGCCAGACCTGGTTTAGAGGGAATGGAGTCAGATGTAGGCCCAGACCGTGCAGTGAGGGACTGGAGTCAGCTGTCGGACCAGACCAGTTATTGAGGGACTGTATTCAGGTGTATACCCAGACCGGGTAGTGAGGGACTGGAGTCAGGTGCAGACCCAGACCAGATAGTGAGGGACTGGAGTCAGGTGTCGGCCCAGACCAGATAGTGAGGGACTGGAGTCAGGTGTCGGCCCAGACCAGGTAGTGAGGGACTGGAGTCAGGTGTAGGCCCAGACTGTGTAGTGAGGGATTGGAGTCAGGTGTAGGCTAAGATGGGGTAGTGAGGGACTGGAGTCAGGTGTAGACCCAGACTGTTTAATGAGGGACTGGAGTCAGGTGTGGGCCCAGACCGGGTAGTGGGGGACTGGAGTCGGGTGCAGGCCAAGACCGGCTTGTGAGAGAAGGAGTCATGTGCACACCCAGACCGGGTAGTGAGGGACTGGATTCGGGTGTAGGCCAAGACCAGGTAGTGAGGGACTGGAGTCAGGTGTAGGCCCAGACTGGGTAGTGAGGGATTGGAGTCAGGTGTAGGCCCAGACTGGGTAGTGAGGGACTGGAATCAGGTGTAGAGCCAGACCTGGTTTAGAGGGAATGGAGTCAGATGCAGGCCCAGACCGTGCAGTGAGGGACTGAAGTCAGCTGTAGGACCAGACCAGGTATTGAGGAACTGGGTTCAGGTGTGTAACCAGACCGGGTAGTGAGAGACTGGAATCAGGTGTAGACCCAGACCGAGTAATGAGGGACTGGAGTCAGGTGTGGGACCAGACCGGGTAGTGGGGGACTGGAGTCGGGTGTAGGCCAAGACCGGCTATTGAGGGAAGGAGTCAGGTGCATACCCAGACCGGGTAGTGAGGGACTGGATTCGGGTGTAGGCCAAGACCAGGTAGTGAGGGACTGGAGTCAGGTGTAGGCCCAGACTGGGTAGTGAGGGATTGGAGTCAGGTGTAGACCCAGACTGGGTAGTGAGGGACTGGAGTCAGGTGAAAATCCAAACCGGGTAGTGAGGGACTGGAGTCAGGTGTAGGGCCAGACCTGGTATAGAGGGTGTCATAAATCGCAAGTAACAACTCAGGAAGTACTACTGGGTGGCCAGCTGGGGCGCCGTCCAGGGAGTATAAATACTCAGGCATGGGCCCACCTTGGGCAGAGACATTCTGGAAACAGGAAGCTAGTGACTGCTAACTGCACCTCCATGTTTTGTTACAAGTTGATTAAAGCCTTGCTTTATGTTCAAGTGCGTAGTGAGTCTTTATTACGTCAATTTAATCAACTTGATATCGTCTCCACGCTTTGGGTGATTCAGAACAACCAGCTGCAACTCAAACCACAGAAGGGAACTTGGGCAAGAAACTGATCCATCATGGAAAAACTCCTTAGACCCGCTCGTCTCGACCTGGACCCGAATGCACCTGCGGCAGCAAAGGTATGGAAGCATTGGTTTCGTACCTTTAGCAACTTTCTTGAAGAATGTGGGGCGGATGTCCCTAATAAGTTACGAATGCTTATCAACTACGTGTCTCATCATGTGTATGATTATATTGAGGACTGCATAGACTATGACACTGCTATCGAAATCTTACAGCAGCTATATGTCAAGTCCCCAAATGAAATCTTTGCTCGACACCTACTGGCCATAACTCGGCAGCAGCCTGGGGAATCACTCGATGAATTTCTCCAGAAACTTCGCAGGCTCAGCAAGGATTGTAACCTTAAAGCAGTTTCAGCTGAACAGTATCAAGAGGAACTAATCCGCGATTCCTTTATCAATGGAATCGCGTCCCCTTTTATACGTCAGCGCCTGCTGGAAAATAAAACCCTCAATTTACGGGCTGCTTATGACCAGGCGTGTTCCTTGGACTTGGCCAAGAAAAATGCAGACACTTATCTCCCACCACGTGCATGGGCGGCGGCTATCTCCTTTAATGAGTCTTTCGGTAGGTCTCGGGCAGATGCCCCCACTGATGTTGACTCTACTCTAACAGACGACGACCCTATCCTAGAGGCCTTCGCTGATGATGACCCCGCCCTAGCAGCATCCTGGCAATCAGGAAGAAAGTGTTTCTTTTGTGGAGGGGCGTGCCATCACAGAAAATTTTGCCCGGCTCGTAATGTGACCTGCAATCATTGCAGCAAGAAAGGACACTTTTCCAAGGTATGCCAGTCACGGGCCTTTGCTAACAAGAAAGGCCGCTCCTCTAAAGTATACCGGTCGAGAGCTCCTGTTAGCTTCACAGCTGCTATCTATGGAGCTGCTCCTCCCCCAAGAACTACTGTTAAGGCTACAGTTGCCGAAGGGAAAATTGCCCCTCCTCCCATCACGGCTGTTTTTCCCCAAAGTTTGTCCCATGCAGCCACGAAGGTTTCAGTAAATGGGCACACTCTAAGCGCGCTAATCGACTCCTGCAGCTCTGACAGCTTCATTAGTAAGCGGGCTGTCAACAGGTTAAAACTGCACATTTATCCCTCGGACAGGGAGATTGCAATGGCTCTGACGACTCTGACCACCAATTCTTCTGGCTTCTGTCTGGTCAACCTCATCCTCAACGGCCGCACGTATCTCTCCACCCGGCTCGGAGTACTCGCAAACTTATGCAGCGATGTGCTTCTGGGACAGGACTTCCAGAAGCAGCACAAGAAGATCACTTTTGAGTTTGGAGGGTGAAGGCCGGGTCTTACCATTTCTAAGGTGCCGTTTTGTGCACTCTCGGCGGCCTTACTCGGTGAACCCTCCCTGTTTTCCAATCTTCCCCCCCGCTTTAAACCCATAGCCACCAAATCGCGGCGCTTTAGCCAAGATGATCGAGCGTTTATTGAGGCGGAAATCTCTCGCCTTTTAGTCGACGGTATTATCAAGCCATGTTCATCTCCCTGGCGGGCTCAGGTCGTCATCGTAAGGAATCCCTTAAAACAACATAAAAAACGTCTGTGTATCGATTATTCGCAGACTATTAATCTATATACCGATCTGGATGCCTACCCGCTGCCACGCATAGATGACATGGTCAACAACCTTGCCAAATACAAGGTATTCTCGACCTTCGATTTAAAAAGCGCGTACCATCAGGTGCCACTGCAAGACTCCGACAAGAAGTATACGGCCTTTGAGGCCAATGGTCGGCTTTTCCAGTTTCGCCGCCTTCCATTCGGGGTCACCACTGGGGTGGCCGTCTTCCAACGGGCCATGGATGGCCTAGTCCGGCAAGAGAACTTTACGGATACCTTTCCGTATTTAGACAATATCACTATTGCCGGCCATGATCAAAAGGAGCATGACGCCAATCTTCAGAGATTTTTTGACGTACTCCGCCGTCGCCACTTAACGTTAAACGAATCCAAATCGGTGAAGTCGGTGCCATCGGTGAACATTCTTGGCTACTGGGTGGGCAACGGTGTTATTAAACCGGACCCAGAGCGATTTCGTCCACTTCAGGAGCTCCCTCCCCCGACGAACCTCGGCTCTCTTCGTCGGGCACTTGGCATGTTTGCTTATTACGCAAAATGGATACCACACTTCTCCGATAAAATACAGCCCCTGCTCCATGCGAAGTCTTTTCCATTGGAAGCTACGGCTATTTCTGCCTTCAACCTCCTCAAACGACAGCTGGAGAAAGCCACGCTTCGCTCCATTGACGAAAATCTTCCTTTTGTGGTCGAATGCGATGCATCGGAGGTGGCGATCTCCGCTACCTTGAATCAAGGTGGCCGACCCGTGGCATTCCTATCCAGAACCTTGCAGGGTAGCGAGCTCCATTACCCCCCCGTCGAGAAGGAGGCTACGGCCATCATCGAGGCTGTACGCCAATGGGGTCATTTTCTTGCTCGGCGTCATTTTACACTTATAACTGACCAGCGCTCTGTGGCCTTCATGTTGGATAACCGGAGGCGCACGAAAATCAAAAATAATAAAATTCAACTCTGGAGGATGGAGCTGGCTGCCTTTGGATATACTATCTGTTACCGACCCGGCAAACAGAACGTGGCCCCAGATACCTTCACACAGGCATTTTGCTCCTCAATGTCAACGTCGACTCTGGCGGATTTGCATATGGACTTATGCCATCCTGGTGTGACCCGCATGTTGCACTTTGCGCGCTCCAAAAATCTACCATTTTCAACCGAGGACGTAAAGAAAACATGCTCCTCCTGTAGGATTTGTGCAGAATTGAAACCACAATTCTTTCGCCCATCAGATGGCTTACTCATACATGCAATGCAGCCTATGCAGAGGCTCAGCATAGACTTTAAAGGGCCATTGCCTTCGTCGACAAGGAACACCTACCTACTTACGATGGTGGACGAGTATTCACGCTTTCCCTTCGCCTTCCCCTGCCCTAATATGCTTACCTCTACGGTAATTAAATGCCTCGATCAGGTCTTTTCCCTTTGCGGGACGGCCAATTTTATCCACACTGATCGGGGTCCCTCCTTTATGTCGAGTGAACTTAAAAGTTATCTCTCCCAACGGGGAATCGCCTCAAGTAAGACGACACCATATCACCCAATCGGTAACGGACAGGTTGAACGATACAATGCCATCATCTGGAACGCTGTCCGTCTGGCACTAAGGTCACGCAACCTGCCGGACCAGCAGTGGGAAATGGTGCTCCCCGACGCGTTACACTCTATCAGGTCTCTTCTCTCCACATCTACTAATGTCACGCCTCATGAGCGATTCTTCAAATTCCGGCGTCGCTCTACACATGGGACGTCTCTACCGTCATGGTTGGTGGCTCCAGGCCCGGTGCTACTCCGGAGGTTCGTCCGGTCTGCCAAAAACGACCCTCTCGTTGACGAGGTGGAGTTAACGGAGGTAAACCCCACGTATGCGCACGTACGGTACCCTGATGGCCGGGAGACCACCGTCTCGCTCCGAGATCTGGCTCCCTGCCCAACCGGTCACACGGGCCCGAATGATGAAGGATCCCCCGACAATGATATCAACACTCCGCACCCCTATGAAAATGACGCCCCGCCTGGGACATCGGGGGATCTGCCGGCAACGCTACTGGATCAACTCAGGGAGCTGGACGCTCCCCGTAGGATGGCCACCCGAAACCAGGACGCCGGACAATCTCCAGCCACGACCCGGGATGAGGCCAGCTCAGCACCTGTGGGGACCCGCACCCGGAGTCATGATATTCCCAGTCCTCCACAGGATGATCAAGATGACGCGGACTCTACTGACTTACCGGTACGGGCCAAGCGACCCAGGGACCAGGACACGCTCCGGGGAGACGTGCCTTCCAGTCACAAGCAGTGACCTAAACGTCTGCGGCTATTTCTGGTCCGCCTAGTCCGTTAAAGGAAGACTGGACTTCCAAACCTTTTAGGGAGGAAGAATGTCATAAATCGCAAGTAACAACTCAGGAAGTACTACTGGGTGGCCAGCTGGGGCGCCGTCCAGGGAGTATAAATACTCAGGCATGGGCCCACCTTGGGCAGAGACAATCTGGAAACAGGAAGCTAGTGACTGCTAACTAGACCTCCATGTTTGTTACAAGTTGATTAAAGCCTTGCTTTATGTTCAAGTGCGTAGTGAGTCTTTATTACGTCAGAGGGAATGGAGTCAGATGTCGGCCCTGACCGGGTAGTGAGGGAGTGGAGTCAGATTTAGACCCAGCCTGGGTAGTGAAGGACTGGAGTCATGTGTAGACCCAGACCGGGTAGTGAGGGTCTGGAGTCAGGTGTAGACCGAGACCGGGTAGTGAGGGACTCGAGTCAGGTGTCGGCCCAGACCTGGTAATGAGGGACTGGAGTCAGGTGTATACCCAGACCGGGTAGAGAGGGACTGGAGTCAGGTGCAGACCCAGACCGGATAGTGAGGGACTGGAGTCAGGTGTAGACCCAGACCAGGTAGTGAGGGACCGGAGTCAGGTGTAGGCTAAGAGGGGGTAGAGAGGGACTGGAGTCAGGTGTAGACCCAGACCGAGTAATGAGGGACTGGAGTCAGGTGTGGGCCCAGACCGGGTAGTGGGGGACTGGAGTCGGGTGTAGGCCAAGACCGGCTAGTAAGGG
Source organism: Squalus acanthias (assembly GCA_030390025.1). Classification (NCBI taxonomy): domain Eukaryota; kingdom Metazoa; phylum Chordata; class Chondrichthyes; order Squaliformes; family Squalidae; genus Squalus; species Squalus acanthias. The sequence goes on along the minus strand of JASTWF010000034.1, from coordinate 5,556,417 downwards.
AAGGAATCAGGTGCATACCCAGACCGGGTAGTGAGGGACTGGAATCGGGTGTAGGCCAAGACCAGGTAGTGAGGGACTGGAGTCAGGTGTAGGCCCAGACTGGGTAGTGAGGGATTGGAGTCAGGTGTAGGCCCAGACTGGGTAGTGAGGGACTGGAGTCAGGTGTAGGGCCAGACCTGCTTTAGAGGGAATGGAGTCAGATGTAGGCCCAGACCGTGCAGTGAGGGACTGAAGTCAGCTGCAGGAACAGACCAGGTATTGAGGAACTGGATACAGGTGTATACCCAGACCGGGTAGTGAGGGACTGGAGTCAGGTGCAGACCCAGACCGGATAGTGATAGACTGGAGTCAGGTGTAGACCCAGACCAGGTAGTGAGGGATTGGAGTCAGGTGTAGACCCAGACCGGGTAATGAGGGACTGGAGTCAGGTGTGGGCCCAGACCGGGTAGTGGGGGACTGGAGTCGGGTGTAGGCCAAGACCAGCTATTGAGGGAAGGATTCAGGTGCATACCCAGACCGGGTAGTGAGGGACTGGATTCGGGTGCAGGCCAAGATCAGGTGGTGAGGGACTGGAGTCAGGTGTAGGCCCAGACTGGGTAGTGAGGGATTGGAGTCAGGTGTAGGCCCAGACTGGTTAGTGAGGGACTGGAGTCAGGTGAAAATGCAAACCGGGTATTGAGGGACTGGATCAGATGTCGGCCCAGACCGGGTAGTGAGGGACTGGTGTCAGGTGCAGATCCAAACCGGGTATTGCGGGACTGGAGTCAGGTGTCGGCTCAGACGGATAGTGAGGGACTGGAGTCAGGTGTATGCCCACAACATGTATTGAGGGACCGGAGTCAGGTGTAGGCCCAGACCGGGTAGTGAGGGACTGGAGTCAGGTGTATACCCAGACCAGGTAGTGAGGGACTGGAGTCAGCTGTAGGACCAGACCAGGTATTGAGGGACCGGAGTCTGGTGTATACCCAGACCATGTATTGAGGGACCGGAGTCAGGTGCAGGCCCAGACCGGGTAGTGAGGGACTGGAGTCAGGTGTATACCCAGACCAGGTAGTGAGGGACTGGAGTCAGGTGTAGGGCCAGACCTGGTATAGAGGGAATGGAGTCAGATGTCGGCCCTGACCGGGTAGTGAGGGAGTGGAGTCAGATGTGGCCCAGACCGGGTAGTGAGGGAGTGGAGTCAGATGTAGACCCAGCCTGGGTAGTGAAGGACTGGAGTCATGTGTAGACCCAAACCGGGTAGTGAGGGACTGGAGTCAGGTGTAGACCGAGACCGGGTAGTGAGGGACTCGAGTCAGGTGTCGGCCCAGACCTGGTAATGAGGGACTGGAGTCAGGTGTATACCCAGACCGGGTAGTGAGGGACTGGAGTCAGGTGCAGACCCAGACCGGATAGTGAGGGACTGGAGTCAGGTGTAGACCCAGACCAGGTAGTGAGGGACCGGAGTCAGGTGTAGGCTAAGAGGGGGTAGTGAGGGACTGGAGTCAGGTGTAGACCCAGACCGAGTAATGAGGGACTGGAGTCAGGTGTGGGCCCAGACCGGGTAGTGAGGGACTGGAGTCGGGTGTAGGCCAAGACCGGCTAGTAAGGGAAGGAATCAGGTGCATACCCAGACCGGATAGTGAGGGACTGGATTCGGGTGTAGGCCAAGACCAGGTAGTGAGGGACTGGAGTCAGGTGTAGGCCCTGACTGGGTAGTGAGGGATTGGAGTCAGGTGTAGGCCCAGACTGGGTAGTGAGGGACTGGAGTCAGGTTTAGGGCCAGACCTGGTTTAGAGGGAATGGAGTCAGATGTAGGCCAAGACCGTGCAGTGAGGGACTGAAGTCAGCTGCAGGACCAGACCAGGTATTGAGGAACTGGATTCAGGTGTATACCCAGACCGGGTAGTGAGGGACTGGAGTCAGGTGCAGACCCAGACCGGATAGTGTGAGACTGGAGTCAGGTGTAGACCCAGACCAGGTAGTGAGGGATTGGAGTCAGGAGTAGACCCAGACCGGGTAATGAGGGACTGGAGTCAGGTGTGGGCCCAGACCGGGTAGTGGGGGACTGGAGTCGGGTGTAGGCCAAGCCCGGCTATTGAGGGAAGGATTCAGGTGCATACCCAGACCGGGTAGTGAGGGACTAGATTCGGGTGCACGTCAAGATCAGGTGGTGAGGGACTGGAGTCAGGTGTAGGCCCAGACTGGGTAGTGAGGGATTGGAGTCAGGTGTAGGCCCAGACCGGGTAGTGGGGGACTGGAGTCGGGTGTCGGCCAAGACCGGCTATTGAGGGAAGGATTCAGGTGCATACCCAGACCGGTTAGTGGGGGACTGAATTCGGGTGCAGGCCAAGATCAGGTGGTGAGGGACTGGAGTCAGGTGTAGGCCCAGACGGATAGTGAGGGACTGGAGTCAGGTGTAGGCCCACACCGTGTAGTGAGGGACTGGAGTCAGGTGTAGGCCAAGACCGGGTATTGAGGGAATGGTGTCAGGTGTAGACCCAGACCTGGTAATGAGGGACAGGAGTCAGGTGTCGGCCCAGACCTGGTAATGAGGGACTGGAGTCAGGTGTATACCCAGACCGGGTAGTGAGGGACTGGAGTCAGGTGTAGGGCCAGACCTGGTTTAGAGGGAATGGAGTCAGATGTAGGCCCAGACCGTGCAGTGAGGGACTGGAGTCAGCTGTAGGACCAGACCAGGTATTGAGGGACCGGAGTCTGGTGTATACCCAGACCATGTATTGAGGGACCGGAGTCAGGTGCAGGCTCAGACCGGGTAGTGAGGGACTGGAGTCAGGTGTATACCCAGACCAGGTAGTGAGGGACTGGAGTCAGGTGTAGGGCCAGACCTGGTATAGAGGGAATGGAGTCAGATGTCGGCCCTGACCGGGTAGTGAGGGAGTGGAGTCAGATGTGGCCCAGACCGGGTAGTGAGGGAGTGGAGTCAGATGTAGACCCAGCCTGGGTAGTGAAGGACTGGAGTCATGTGTATACCCAGACCGGGTAGTGAGGGACTGGAGTCAGGTGTAGACCGAGACCGGGTAGTGAGGGACTCGAGTCAGGTGTCGGCCCAGACCTGGTAATGAGGGACTGGAGTCAGGTGTATACCCAGACCGGGTAGTGAGGGACTGGAGTCAGGTGTAGACCCAGAGCAGGTAGTGAGGGACCGGAGTCAGGTGTAGGCTAAGAGGGGGTAGTGAGGGACTGGAGTCAGGTGTAGACCCAGACCGAGTAATGAGGGACTGGAGTCAGGTGTAGGCCCAGACCGGGTAGTGGGGGACTGGAGTCTGGTGTAGGCCAAGCCCGGCTATTGAGGGAAGGATTCAGGTGCATACCCAGACCGGGTAGTGAGGGACTAGATTCGGGTGCAGGCCAAGATCAGGTGGTGAGGGACTGGAGTCAGGTGTAGGCCCAGACTGGGGAGTGAGGGATTGGAATCAGGTGTAGGCCCAGACTGGTTAGTGAGGGACTGGAGTCAGGTGAAAATCCAAACCGGGTATTGAGGGACTGGATCAGATGCCGGCCCAGACTGGGTAGTGAGGGACTGGTGTCAGGTGCAGATCCAAACCGGGTATTGAGGGACTGGAGTCAGGTGTCGGCTCAGACGGATAGTGAGGGTCTGGAGTGAGGTATAGACCCAGACCGTGTAGTGAGGGACTGGAGTCAGGTGTAGGCCAAGACCGGGTGGTGAGGGACTGGAGTCAGGTGTAGGCCAAGACCGGGTATTGAGGGAATGGTGTCAGGTGTAGGCCCAGACCGGGTACTGAGGGACCGGAGTGAGGTTTGGGCCCAGACCGGGTATTGAGGGAATGGTGCCAGGTGTAGGACCAGACCGGGTAATGAGGGACCGGAGTCAGGTGCAGGACCAGACCAGGTATTGAGGGACCGGAGTCAGGTGTGGGCTCAGACTCGGTAGTGAGGGACTGGAGTCAGGTATAGGCCGAGACCGGGTATTGAGGGACCGGAGTCAGGTTTGGGCCCAGACCGGGTAGTGAGGGTCTGGAGTCAGGTGTAGACCCAGACCAGGTAGTGAGGGACTGGAGTCAGGTGTAGACCCAGACCGGGTAGTGAGGGACTGGAGTCAGGTGTAGGACAAGACCGGGTAGTGAGGGACTGGAGTCAGGTGTAGGCCCAGACCGGGTAATGAGGGAATGGAGTCAGGTGTATACCAAGACTGCGTAGTGAGGGATTGGAGTCAGGTGTAGGCCCAGACCGGTTAGTGAGGGACTGGAGTTAGGTGTAGGACCAGAACGGGCCGAGAGGGACTGGAGTCAGGTGTAGATCCAAACCGGGTATTGAGGGACTGGATTCAGGTGTCGGCTCAGACGGATAGTGAGGGGCTGGATTGAGGTATAGACCCAGACCGGGTAGTGAGGGACTGGAGTCAGGTGTAGGACAAGACCAGGTAGTGAGGGACCGGAGTCAGGTGTGGGCCCAGACCAGGTATTGAGGGACCGGAGTCAGGTGCAGGCCCAGACCGGGAAGTGAGGGACCGGAGTCAGGTGTCGGGCCAGACCTGGTTTAGAGGGAATGGAGTCAGATGTAGGCCCAGACCGTGCAGTGAGAGACTGAAGTCAGCTGTAGGAACAGACCAGTTATTGAGGGACTGGATTCAGGTATAGGCCCAGACCGGGTAGTGAGGGACTGGAGTCAGGTGTAGACCCAGCCTGGGTTGTGAGGGACTGGAGTCAGGTGTAGACTCAGACCGGGTAATGAGGAACTGGAGTCAGGTGTAGACTGAGACCGGGTAATAAGGGACTGGTGTCAGGTGTAGGCCCAGACCGGGTAGTGAGGGACTGGGGTCAGGTGTAGATCCAAACCGGGTATTGAGGGACTGGAGTCAGGTGTCGGCTCAGACGGATAGTGAGGGTCTGGAGTGAGGTATAGACCCAGACCGGGTAGTGAGGGACTGGAGTCAGGTGTAGGACCAGACCAGGTATTGAGGGACCGGAGTCTGGTGTGGGCCCAGAGCAGGTATTGAGGGACCGGAGTCAGGTGCAGGCCCAGACCGGTTAGTGAGGGTCTGGAGTCAGGTGTAGGCACAGACCAGGTAGTGAGGGACTGGAGTCAGGTGTAGAGCCAGTCCGGGTAGTGAGGGACCGGAGTCAGGTGTACGGCCAGACCTGATATAGAGGGAATGGAGTCAGATGTAGGCCCTGACCGGGTAGTGAGGGAGTGGATTCAGATGTGGCCCAGACCGGGTAGTGAGGGAGTGGAGTCAGATGTAGACCAGCCTGGGTAGTGAAGGACTGGAGTCATGTGTAGACCCAGACCGGGTAGTGAGGGACTGGAGTCAGGTGTAGACCCAGACCGGGTAGTGAGGGACTGGAGTCAGGTGTCGGCCCAGAACTGGCAATGAGGGACTGGAGTCAGGTGTATACCCAGACCGGGTAGTGAGGGACTGGAGTCAGGTGAAGGGCCAGACCTGGTTTAGAGGGAATGGAGTCAGATGTAGGCCCAGACCGTGCAGTGAGGGACTGGAGTCAGCTGTCGGACCAGACCAGTTATTGAGGGACTGGATTCAGGTGTATACCCAGACCGGGTAGTGAGGGACTGGATTCAGGTGCAGACCCAGACCAGATAGTGAGGGACTGGAGTCAGGTGTCGGCCCAGACCAGATAGTGAGGGACTGGAGTCAGGTGTCGGCCCAGACCAGGTAGTGAGGGACTGGAGTCAGGTGTAGGCCCAGACTGTGTAGTGAGGGATTGGAGTCAGGTGTAGGCTAAGAGGGGGTAGTGAGGGACTGGAGTCAGGTGTAGACCCAGACTGTGTAATGAGGGACTGGAGTCAGGTGTGGGCCCAGACCGGGTAGTGGGGGACTGTAGTCGGGTGTAGGCCAATACCGGCTTGTGAGGGAAGGAGTCATGTGCATACCCAGACCGGGTAGTGAGAGACTGGATTCGGGTGTAGGCCAAGACCAGGTAGTGAGGGACTGGAGTCAGGTGTAGGCCCAGACTGGGTAGTGAGGAATTGGAGTCAGGTGTAGGCCCAGACTGGGTAGTGAGGGACTGGAATCAGGTGTAGAGCCAGACCTGGTTTAGAGGGAATGGAGTCAGATGTAGGCCCAGACCGTGCAGTGAGGGACTGAAGTCAGCTGTAGGACCAGACCAGGTATTGAGGAACTGGATTCAGGTGTGTACCAGACCGGGTAGTGAGAGACTGGAATCAGGAGTAGACCCAGACCAGGTAGTGAGGGATTGGAGTCAGGTGTATACCCAGACCAGGTAGTGAGGGACTGGAGTCAGGTGTAGACCCAGACCGGGTAGTGAGGCACTGGAGTCAGGTGTAGGCCCAGACCTGGTAGTGAGGGACCGGTGTTAGGTGTAGTGCCAGACCTGGTATAGAGGGAATGGAGTCAGATGTAGGCCCTGACCGGTTAGTGAGGGAGTGGAGTCAGATGTGGCCCAGACCGGGTAGTGAGGGGGTGGAGTCAGATGTAGACCCAGCATGGGTAGTGAAGGACTGGAGTGATGTGTAGACCTTGACCGGGGAGTGAGGGACTGGAGTCAGGTGTAGACCCAGACCGGGTATTGAGGGACTGGAGTCAGGTGTCGGCCCAGACCTGGTAATGAGGGACTGGAGTTACGTGTATACCCAGACCGGGTAGTGAGGGACTGGAGTCAGGTGTAGGGCCAGACCTGGTTTAGAGGGAATGGAGTCAGAAGTAGGCCCAGACCGTGCAGTGAGGGACTAAAGACAGCTGTAGGACCAGACCAGGTATTGAGGGACTGGATTCAGGTGCAGACCCAGACCGGATAGTGAGAGACTGGAGTCAGGTGTAGACCCAGACCGGGTATTGAGGGACTGGAGTCAGGTGTGGGCCCAGACCGGGTAGTGGGGGACTGTAGTCGGGTGTAGGCCAATACCGGCTAGTGAGGGAAGGAGTCAGGTGCATACCCAGACCGGGTAGTGAGGGACTGGATTCGGGTGTAGGCCAAGATCAGGTAGTGAGGGACTGTAGTCAGGTGTAGGCCCAGACTGGTTAGTGAGCGATTGGAGTCAGGTGTAGGCCCAGACTGGGTAGTGAGGGACTGGAGTCAGGTGTAGGGCCAGACCTGGTTTAGAGGGAATGGAGTCAGATGTAGGCCCAGACCGTGTAGTGAGGGACTGAAGTCAGCTGTCGGACCAGACCAGGTATTGAGGGACTGGATTCAGGTGTCTACCCAGACCGTGTAGTGAGGGACTGGAGTCAGGTGCAGACCCAGACCGGATAGTGAGAGACTGGAGTCAGGTGTAGACCCAGACCAGGTAGTGAGGGATTGGAGTCAGGTGTAGGCTATGAGGGAGTAGTGAGGGACTGGAGTCAGGTGCAGGCCCAGACCGGGTAGTGTGGGACTGGAGTCGGGTGTAAGCAAGACCGGCTATTGAGGGAAGGAGTCAGTTGCATACCCAGACCGGGTAGTAAGGGACTGGATTCGGGTGTAGGCCAATACCAGGTAGTGAGGGACTGGAGTCAGGTGTAGGCCCAGACTGGGTAGTGAGGGATTGGAGTCAGGTGTAGGCCCAGACTGGGTAGTGAGGGACTGGAGTCAGGTGTAGACCCAGACCGGGTAATGAGGGACTGGAGTCAGGTGTGGGCCCAGACCGGGTAGTGAGGGACTGGATTTGGGTGCAGGCCAAGACCAGTTAGTGAGGGACTGGAGTCAGGTTGTAGGCCAGACTCGGTAGTGAGGGATTGGAGTCAGGTGCAGGCCCAGACTGGGTCGTGAGGGACTGGAGTCAGGTGAAGATCCAAACCGGGTAGTGAGGGACTGGAGTCAGGTGCCAGCCCAGACCGGGTAGTGAGGGACTGGAGTAAGGTGTAGGCCCAGATCGGGCTGTGAGGGACTGGAGTCAGGTGTAGATCCAAACCGGGTATTGAGAGACTGGAGTCAGGTGGAGACCCAGACCAGGTAGTGAGGGATTGGAGTCAGGTGTAGGCTAAGAGGGAGTAGTGATGGACTGGAGTCAGGTGTGGGGCCAGACCGGGTAGTGGGGGACTGGAGTCGGGTGTAGGCAAGACCGGCTATTGAGGGAAGGAGTCAGGTGCATACCCAGACCGGGTATTGAGGGAATGGTGTCAGGTGTAGGCCCAGACCGGGTACTGAGGGACCGGAGTCAGGTGCAGGACCAGACCAGGTAGTGAGGGACTGGATTCGGGTGTAGGCCAATACCAGGTAGTGAGGGACTGGAGTCAGGTGTAGGCCCAGACCAGGTAGTGAGGGATTGGAGTCAGGTGTAGGCTATGAGGGAGTAGTGAGGGACTGGAGTCAGGTGCAGGCCCAGACCGGGTAGTGTGGGACTGGAGTCGGGTGTAAGCAAGACCGGCTATTGAGGGAAGGAGTCAGTTGCATACCCAGACCGGGTAGTAAGGGACTGGATTCGGGTGTAGGCCAATACCAGGTAGTGAGGGATTGGAGTCAGGTGTAGGCCCAGACTGGGTAGTGAGGGACTGGAGTCAGGTGTGGGCCCAGACCGGGTAGTGAGGGACTGGATTTGGGTGCAGGCCAAGACCAGTTAGTGAGGGACTGGAGTCAGGTTGTAGGCCAGACTCGGTAGTGAGGGATTGGAGTCAGGTGCAGGCCCAGACTGGGTCGTGAGGGACTGGAGTCAGGTGAAGATCCAAACCGGGTAGTGAGGGACTGGAGTCAGGTGCCAGCCCAGACCGGGTAGTGAGGGACTGGAGTAAGGTGTAGGCCCAGACCGGGCTGTGAGGGACTGGAGTCAGGTGTAGATCCAAACCGGGTATTGAGAGACTGGAGTCAGGTGGAGACCCAGACCAGGTAGTGAGGGATTGGAGTCAGGTGTAGGCTATGAGGGAGTAGTGAGGGACTGGAGTCAGGTGTGGGGCCAGACCGGGTAGTGGGGGACTGGAGTCGGGTGTAGGCAAGACCGGCTATTGAGGGAAGGAGTCAGGTGCATACCCAGACCGGGTATTGAGGGAATGGTGTCAGGTGTAGGCCCAGACCGGGTACTGAGGGACCGGAGTCAGGTGCAGGACCAGACCAGGTAGTGAGGGACCTGAGTCAGGTGTGGGCTCAGACTGGGTAGTGAGGGACTGGAGTCATGTATAGGCCGAGACCGGGTATTGAGGGACCAGGGTCAGGTTTGGGCCCAGACCGGGTAGTGAAGGACTGGAGTCAGGTGTAGACCCAGACCAGGTACTGAGGGACTGAAGTCAGGTGTAGGCTCAGACTGGGTAGTGAGGGACTGGAGTGAGGTGGAGTCCCAGACCGGGTAGTGAGGGACTGGAGTGAGGTGTATACCCAGACTGGGTAGTGAGGGACTTGAGTCAGGTGTGGGCCCAGACCGGGTAGTGAGGGACTGGAGTCAGGTGCAGGCAAAGACCGGGTAGTGAGGGACTGGAGTCAGGTGTAGGTCCAGACCGGGTAGTGAGGGACTCGAGTCAGGTGTAGACCCAGACCGGGTAGTGAGGGACTGGAGTCAGGTGTAGACCCAGACCGGGTAGTGAGGGACTGGAGTCAGGTGTAGGACCAGACCGGGTAGTGAGGGACTGGAGTCAGGTGTAGGCCCAGACCGGGTAGTGAGGGAATGGAGTCAGGTGTATACCAAGACTGCGTAGTGAGGGATTGCAGTCAGGTGTAGGCCCAGACCGGGTATTGAGGGACTGGAGTCAGGTGTCGGCTCAGACGAATAGTGAGGGACTGGAGTGAGGTATAGACCCAGACCGGGTAGTGAGGGACTGGAGTCAGGTGTAGGACCAGACCAGGTATTGAGGGACCGGAGTCAGGTGTGGGCCCAGACAAGTTATTGAGGGACCGGAGTCAGGTGTTGGGCCAGACCTGGTTTAGAGGGAATGGAGTCAGATGTAGGCCAGACCGTGCAGTGAGGGACTGAAGTCAGCTGTAGGACCAGACCAGGTATTGAGGGACAGGATTCAGGTGTATACCCAGACAGGGTAGTGAGGGACTGGAGTCAGGTGTAGACCCAGACCAGGTAGTGAGGGACCGGAGTCCGGTGTAGGCTAAGAGGGGGTAGTGAGGGACTGGAGTCCGGTGTAGGCCAAGACCGGCTAGTGAGGGAAGGAGTCAGGTGCATACCCAGACCGGGTAGTGAGGGAGTGGATTCGGGTGTAGGCCAAGACCAGGTACTGAGGGACTGGAGTCAGGTGTAGGCCCAGACTGGGTAGTGAGGGATTGGAGTCAGGTGTAGGCCCAGACTGGGTAGTGAGGGACTGGAGTCAGGTGTAGGGCCAGACCTGGTTTAGAGGGAATGGAGTCAGATGTAGGCCCAGACCGTGCAGTGAGGGACTGAAGTCAGCTGTAGGACCAGACCAGGTATTGAGGGACTGGAATCAGGAGTATACCCAGACTGTGTAATGAGGGATTGGAGTCAGGTGTCGGCCCAGACTGGGTAGTGAGGGACTGGAGTCAGGTGTATACCCAGACCGGTTAGTTATTAAAATGATCCTATTCTGTGGTTTGTGGGGTTTTTTAATATTCATCTGTCCAATACCTGGTTTAAAGTATATTGTTGTGTAAAGAGTCTTCGAGTGGAAAGGGAATCTGCTGCTGTTCAGTGACTGGATTGAATGTGCCTCACCCTGGAACCTACATGTCTCTGCTTCTTATTAGTCACAGTAAGCTGACAACAGATTTACACAATCTCCCATTATCATTTCTGAGATCACAGAACATATTTTAAGAGATGCCCCAAACTAATACTCTGCTCAATTCTACAATACACTCCCAACAATTCAATCATTAAATTCACTGATTGAATGGATTCAGAGATGTAATCACGGCCGGGAATGTAACCTGTCTTGTTTAATGCTGGGATTCAGGTTCACTGTTACTGGTGGAAATTTCAGAGGGATCCTGTGTTGGACAGTGTCAGCTCAGTACCAGAACATTCAAAGATATAATCCAGATTCTAACCAGTGTAGACAAAACTTTCAGATAAATCTCCATCCCCCACAATGAGGGACCGTCGGTGTTGCCTGGGTTCTGCCTTCTTAGGGGGGCTGGGATTTTCACACTGATGCTGTATAGACTGAACTTATAAAGAGGAATAGTGAATCTCTGAAATGTGCTGCTTACAATGGTCAGAATCTGTTGCCGTATTTTGAAAGTCCTGATATTTATTAGCACCTTTCCACCCAGCAGTCTACATTTTCAATCCTGCAGAGTGAACCCGATTCCCACAGTGCAACCTCGCTGAGTGAGATGAACATCTCTTGGTTTCTGGACAGTCAGAGTGTTTAATGATTAAATGATAGGAATTGATTTATTGAGATTAGCAAAATGCAGATCTGTGATATATTTTAAATATGTTCCATTATAATAAACATTGGAAAGAATAATCTGTGACCTGCTGTGTTCAACTGACTGGAATTAATAACAAGCAGAGACAATTAGTTCCCATGGAGACTCTCATCAATTAGTCACTGAACGGCTGAAATTAACCTGTTCTGGTCCGGCACTTCATATAACAAATATAAAGTATATGATTTTATATCTATATTAATATTAGACAGGTATTGCCCATCTTTAAGCCGAACTTCCCAAAGACTGAATATTATTCCACTAGAACTGGGAAAATTAAAAATATGAGTCCCACAGTCCGATAGCATTACATTGAGAGCAGAGACTTAGTTACAGATTTCAGACAATTTCGGTGATAAATTCTAATCCTGTCATTTCAGCGACTGTCTATCCAATTCACCCGGTCAGTTTACACTCAGATACCGTTCTTGAAACATGGAGCAGGTCAGTTCACAAATAAAATTCTCTGGTACAGCACGAACTAATGATCAGTTTGAATTAGCAAACCTGGAGTGTTCAGAAACTGATCTTTGGGAGAAGTGGATTGTCCTGATTGCCCCTCCTCGATATCCCTATTTAAATATTTTCAGTTCTGTAACAAACATGAGCGGGAATAATGTCTGATGCTGCTGTGACCAACGGACTGGCACTAATATGACCCTGTTAGCTGACAGTCTCACTGCCGGTTTCAACACAAGCAACAGAAATCATCGCTTCACACAGAACATGCAGTAAGATTTGATAGTTATTTAGAAATGTAACTGACTTCACATCTACTGTTACTACCCATTCCGATATTTCACTGACCTCACTTATACGGTCACTATACATTCTGTATACCACGAACTTCACTTGAACCAACATTCCACATCCAGGTTTATCACTGACCTCACTCATACTGTCACTACCCATCCAGGATTATCACTGACCTCACTCATACTGTCACTACCCATCCAGGTTTATCACTGACCTCACTCATACTGTCACTATCCATACAGGATTATCACTGACCTCACTCATACTGTCACTACCCATCCAGGTTTATCACTGACCTCACTCATACTGTCACTAAACATACAGGATTATCACTGACCTCACTCATACTGTCACTACCCATCCAGGATTATCACTGACCTCACTTATACTGTCACTATCCATACAGGATTATCACTGACCTCACTCATACTGTCACTGCCCATCCAGGTTTATCACTGACCTCACTCATACTGTCAGTAGCCATCCAGGTTTATCACTGACCTCACTCATACTGTCACTACCCATCCAGGTTTGTCACTGACCTCACTCATACTGACACTACCCATCCAGGTTTATCACTGACCTCACTCATACTGTCACTACCAATCCAGGGTTATAACTGACCTCACTCATACTGTCACTACCAATCCAGGGTTATAACTGACCTCACTCATACTTTCACTACCAATCCAGGGTTATAACTGACCTCACTCATATTGTCACTACCAATCCAGGGTTATAACTGACCTCACTCATACTGTCACTACCAATCCAGGTTTATCACTGACCTCACTCATACTGTCAGTAGCCATCCAGGTTTATCACTGACCTCACTCATACTGTCACTACCCATCCAGGTTTATCACTGACCTCACTCATACTGTCACTATCCATCCAGGATTATCACTGACCTCACTCATACTGTCAAAACCCATCCATGATTATCACTGACCTCCTCATACTGTCACTACCCATCCAGGTTTATCACTGACCTCACTCATACTGTCACTACCCATCCAGGCTTATCACTGACCTCACTCATAGGGTCACTACCCATCCAGGATTATCACTGACCTCACTCATACTGTCAATACCCATCCAGGTTTAACACTGACCTCACTCATACTGTCACTACCCATCCAGGCTTATCACTGACCTCACTCATAGGGTCACTACCCATCCAGGATTATCACTGACCTCACTCATACTGTCAATACCCATCCAGGTTTATCACTGACCTCACTCATACTGTCACTACCTATCCAGGTTTATTACTGACCTCACTCATACTGTCACTACCCATCCAGGATTATCACTGACCTCACTCAGAGTTTCACCACCCATCCAGGTTTATCACTGTCCTCACTCATACTCTCACTACCCATCCAGGTTGATCACTGACCTCACTCATACTGTCACTACCCATCCAGGTTTATCACTGACCTCACTCATACTGTCACTACCCATCCAGGTTTATCACTGACCTCACTCATACTCTCACTACCCATCCAGGATTATCATTGATCTCACTCATACTGTCACTACCCATCCAGGATTATCACTGACCTCACTCATACTGTCACTACCCATCCAAGTTTATCACTGAGCTCACTCATACTGTCACTACCCATCCAGGTTTAAAACTGACCTCACTCATACTGTCTCGACCCATCCAGTATTATCACTGACCTCACTCATACTGTCACTACCCATCCAGGATTATCATTGATCTCACTCATACTGTCACTACCCATCCAGGATTATCACTGACATCACTCATACTGTCACTACCCATCCAGGTTTATCACTGACCTCACTCATACTGTCACTACCCATCCAGGTTTATCACTGACCTCACTCATACTGTCACTACCCATCCAGATACATCGCTGGTGCACGTTGCACGATGGCGTTGCCTCAGACATACGGCTCTCTCTTACAATACTCCTGAAATCTCACGCATCCAGGGCAACATAAACGAATTGTTCAAAATTACAGTAGGTTTATACATTAGTTTAATTAAATACAGAACAATGAACCTATTTTAGATTATCTGAAGGATCACAGGTGAGGAACCATGGAATGAATTGTAATAGAAATATAACCTGATTTCCCAATTTCTGATTTATTGTTTTTGGAGTCTGACCAGTGAAATGTTTCAGTTTCTGTGTGTGACTGTTAAGCCCACCCCTGAGAAGTGGATAGAAATTGTATGGAATGACATGATTACATTGGCTCATGGAAATGATTTTAAACTGTAAATTAATCGGCTCCCACTTCTCATCATTCCTGTCAGACCGAGCGATTCGCACCATCTGTTATTCCCAATAGTTATTAAAATGATCCTATTCTGTGGTTTGTGGGGTTTTTAATATTCATCTGTCCAATACCTGGTTTAAAGTATATTGTTGTGTAAAGAGTCTTAGAGTGAAAAGGGAATCTGCTGCTGTTCAGTGACTGGATTGAATGTGACTCACCCTGGAACCTACATGTCTCTGCTTCTTATTAGTTACAGTAAGCTGACAACAGATTTACACAATCTCCCATTATCATTTCTGAGATCACAGAATATATTTTAAAAGATGCCCCAAACTAACACTAAGCTCAATCTGCAATTCACTCCCAACAATTCAATCATTAAATTCACTGATTGAATGAAGTCAGAGATGTAACCACGGCCGGGAATGTAACCTGTCTTGTTTAACGCTGGGATTCAGGTTCACTGTTACAGGTGGAAATTTCAAAGGAATCCTGTGTTGGACAGTGTCAGCTCAGTACCAGAACATTCAAAGATATAATCCAGATTCTAACCAGTGTAGACAAAACTTTCAGGTAAATCTCCATCCCCCACAATGAGGGACTGTCGATGTTGCCTGTGTTCTGCCTTATTAGGGGGGGCTGGGTTTTTCACACTGATGCTGTATAGACTGAACTTATAAAGAGGAATAGTGAATCTCTGAAAGGTGCTGCTTACAATGGTGAGAATCTGTTGCCGTATTTTGAATGTCCTGATATTAATTAGCTCCGTTCCACCCAGCACTCTACATTTTCAATCCTGCAGAGTGAACCCGATTCCCACAGTGCAACCTCGCTGAGTGAGATGAACATCTCTTGGTTTTTGGACAGTCAGAGTATTTAATGATTAAATGATAGGAATTGATTTATTGAGATGAGCAAAATGCAGATCTGTGATATATTTTAAATATATTCCATTATAATAAACATTGGAAAGAATACTCTATGACCTGCCGTGTTCAACTGACTGGAATTAATAACAAGCAGAGACAATTAGTTCCCATGGAGACTGGCATCAATTAGTCACTGAACGGCTGAAATTAACCTGTTCTTGTCCGGCACTTCATATAACAAATATAAAGTATATGATTTTATATCTTTATTAATATGAGACAGATATTTCCAGTCTGTAAAAGTGATCTCCCAAAAGAACTGAATATTACTTCACTAGGATTGGGAATAATAGAATATATGAGCCCTGCAGTCCGATAGCATTACATTGAGAGCAGAGATTTAGTTACAGATTTCAGATAATTTCGGTGATTAATTCTAATCCCGTCATTTCAGCGACTGTCTATCCAATTCACCCGGTCAGTTTACACTCAGATACAGCCCTTGAAACAAGAAGCAGGTCCATTTACAAATAGAATTCACTGGTACAGCAGGACCTAATGATCAGTCTGATTTCGCAAATCTGGAGTGTTCAGAAACTGATCTTTGAGAGAAGTGGATTGTCCTGATTGCCACTCCTCGATATCCCTATTTAAATATTTTTAATTCTGTAATAAACATGAGCGGGAATAATGTCTGATGCTGCTGTGGCCAACGGACTGGTACTAATATGACCCTGTTAGCTGACAGTCTCACTGCCGGTTTCAACACAAGCAACAGAAATCATCGCTTCACACAGAACATGCAGGAAGATTTGATAGTTATTTAGAAATGTAACTGACCTCATATCTACTGTTACTACCCATTCCGATATGTCACTGAGCTCACTTATACTGTCACTTTCCATTCTGTACACCACGAACCTCACTTGAACCAACATTCCACATCCAGGTACATTATTGACCTCACTTGTACTGTCAATACAAACCGAGCTGGTTTACTGACGGATGCTGTACTGTAATTACAAGTAAGGAATATCTCTGACATACTGTGTACATCCACTATCCATTCCGAGACATTACTGACCTCAATTGTTCAGTCACTGATCTCACTTAAATATTCACTACCCTTTCTGATACATCACTGAACTGACCTGTGTTATCAATGCCCATCCAGGTTTACCCTGACATCACTCATACTGTCACTACACATCCAGGATTATCACTGACCTCACTCATACTGTCACTACCCATCCAGGATTATCACTGACCTCACTCAAACTGTCAATACCCATCCAGGTTTATCACTGACCTCAATCATACTGTAACTTCCCGTCCAGGTTTATCCCTGACCTCACTCATACTGTCAATACCCATCCAGGTTTATCACCGACCTCACTCATACTGTCACTACCCATCCAGGTTTATTACTGACCTCACTCATACTGTCACTACCCATCCAGGTTTATCACTGACCTCACTCATACTGTCACTACCCATCCAGGTTTATCACTGACCTCACTCATACTGTCTCTACCCATCCAGGATTATCACTGACCTCACTCATACTGTCACTACCCATCCAGATACATCGCTGGTGCACCGTTGCACGATGGCACTGCCTGAGACATACTGCTCTCTCTTTCATTACTCCTGAAATCTCACGGATCCAGGGCAATATAAACGAATTGTTCAATATTACAGTACATTTATCCATTAATTTAATTAAATACAGAACAATGAACCTATTTTAGATTATCTGAAGGATCACAGGTGAGGAACCATGAAGTGAATTATATTAGACATATAACCTGCTGATTTCCCAATTTCTGATTTATTGTTTTTGGAGTCTGACCAGTGAAATGTTTCAGTTTCTGTGTGTGACTGTTAAGCCCACCCCTGAGAAGTGAATAGAAATTGTATGAAATGACAAGATTACATCGGCTCATGGAAATGATTTAAAACTGTAAATTAATCGGCTCCCACTTCTCATCATTCCTGTCAGACCGAGCGATTCGCACCGTCTGTTATTCCCAATAGTTATTAAAATGATCCTATTCTGTGGTTTGTGGGGTTTTTAATATACATCTGTCCAATACCTGGTTTAAAGTATATTGTTGTGTAAAGAGTCTTAGAGTGGAAAGAAAATCTGCTGCTGTTCAGTGACTGGATTGAATGTGACTCACCCTGGAACCTACATGTCTCTGCTTCTTATTAGTTACAGTAAGCTGACAACAGATTTACACAATCTCCCATTATCATTTCTGAGATCACAGAACATATTTTAAAAGATGCCCCAAACTAACACTAAGCTCAATTCTGCAATTCACTCCCAACAATTCAATTATTAAATTCACTGATCGAATGAAGTCAGAGATGTAACCACGGCCGGGAATGTAACCTGTCTTGTTTAATGCTGGGATTCAGGTTCACTGTTATTGGTGGAAATTTCAGAGGGTTTCCTGTGTTGGACAGTGTCAGCTCAGTACCAGAACATTCAAAGATATAATACAGATTCTAACCAGTGTAGACAAAACTTTCAGGTAAATCTCCATCCCCCGCAATGAGGGACCGTCGATGTTGTCTGGGTTCCGCCTTATCAAGGGGGATGGGAAATTTCACACTGATGCTGTATAGACTGAATATAAAGAGGAATAGTGAATCCCTGAAAGGTGCTGCTTACAATGGTGAGAATCTGTTGCCGTATTTTGAAAGTCCTGATATTAATTAGCACCTTTCCAACCAGCAGTCTACATTTTCAATCCTGCAGAGTGAACCCGATTCCCACAGTGCAACCTCGCTGAGTGAGATGAAAATCTCTTGGTTTTGTACAGTCAGAGTGTTTAATGATTATATGATAGGAATTGATTTATTGAGATTAGCAAAATGCATATCTGTGATATATTTTAAATATGTTCCATTATAATAAACATTGGAATGAATACTCTATGACCTGCTGTGTTCAACTGACTGGAATTAATAACAAGCAGAGACAATTAGTTCCCATGGAGACTGGCATCAATTAGTCACTGAACGGCTGAAATTAACCTGTTCTTGTCCGGCACTTCATATAACAAATATAAAGTATATGATTTTATATCTATATTAATATGAGACAGGTATTGCCCGTCTGTAAGGTGAACTCCAAAAAGAACTGAATATTATTTCACTAGAATTGGGAATAATAGAAAATATGAGCCCTGCAGTCCGATAGCATTACATTGAGAGCAGAGATTTAGTTGCAGATTTCAGATAATTTCGGTGATGAATTCTAACCGTGTCATTTCAGCGACTGTCTATCCAATTCACCCGGTCAGTTTACACTCAGATACCGTCCCTGAACCATGGAGCAGGTCAGTTCACAAATAAAATTCTCTGGTACAGCACGAACTAATGATCAGTTTGATTTAGCAAACCTGGGGTGTTCAGAAACTGATCTTTGGGAGAAGTGGATTGTCCTGATTGCCCCTCCTCGATATCTCTATTTAAATATTTTCAGTTCTGTAATAAACATGAGCGGGAATAATGTCTGATGCTGCTGTGACCAACGGACTGGCACTAATATGACCCTGTTAGCTGACAGTCTCACTGCCGGTTTCAACACAAGCAACAGAAATCATTGCTTCTCACAGAACATGCAGCAAGATTTGATAGTTATTTAGAAATGTAACTGACTTCACATCTACTGTTACGACCCAATCCGATATGTCACTGACCTCACTTATACTGTCACTATCCATTCTGTAGTCCACGAGCCTCACTTGCACCATCGTTCCACATCCAGGCACATTACTGACATCACTTGTACTGTCCATACAATCCGAGCTGCATTACTGACAGATATTGTACTGTCAATAAATCTCTAGGAGTATCTCTGACATACATTGTACTGCCACTGCCCATTCCGAGACATTACTGACCTCAATTGTTCAGTCACTGATCTCACTTATATATTCACTACCCTTCCTGATACATCACTGAACTGGAAACTACATATCTCTGCTTCTTATTCGTTGCAGTAAGCTGATCACAACAGATTTACACAAGGCTCCCATTATAATTTCTGAGATCACAGAATATATTTTAAAAGATTCCCCAAAATAACTCTCAGCTCAAATTAACAATTTACTCCCAACAATTCAATCATTAAATTCACTGATTGAATGAAGTAAGAGGTGTAACCACGGCCGGGACTGTAACCTGTCTTGTTTAATGTTGGGATTCAGGTTCACTGTTACTGGTGGAAATTTCAAAGGAACCTGTGTTGGACAGTGTCAGCTCAGTACCAGAACATTAAAAGATATAACCCAGATTCTCACCAGTGTCGACAAAACTTTCAGTTAAATCTCCATCCCCCACAATGAGGGAACATCCATGTTGCATTTTTTTTGCCTTATTAGGAGGGATGGGGATTTTCACACTGATGCTGTATAGACTGAACTTATAAAGAGGAATAGTGAATCCCTGAAAGGTGCTGCTTACAATGGTGAGAATCTGTTACCGCATTTTGAAAGTCCTGATATTAATTAGCACCTTTCCAACCAGCAGTCTACATTTTCACTCCTGCAGAGTGAACCAAAATCCCACAGTGCAACCACGCTGAGTGAGATGAACTGTCTTGGTTTTTGGACAGTCAGAGTGTTCAGTGATTAAATGATAGGAATTGATATATTGATGTGAGCAAAATGTAAATCTGTGATATATTTTAAATATATTCCATTATAATAAACATTGGAAAGAATACTCTATGACCTGCTTTGTGTTCAACTGAATGTAATTAATAACAAGCAGAGATAATTAGTTCCCATGGAGACTGGCATCAATTACAATCACTGAGGGGCTGAATTTAACCCATTCTAGTCCGGCACTTTATATATCAAATAGAAAGTAGATTATTTTCTATCTATATTAAAACTGGACAAGTATTGCCCGTCTGTATGCTGAACTCCCCAAGAGCTGAATATTATTTCACTCGATATTCCGAAGTTCAGAGAATAAGAACCCGCAGACTGATCCACTGGCAGGAAGTCAGAGCAGCTTTTCAGTGACAGATTTCAGGTAATTTCGGTGATAAATTCTAATACTCTCATTTCAGTGGCTATCAAATTCACCCGGAGCAGACAAACAGAGACACTCTCCCTAAACCAATGAGCAGCTCAGTTCATAAGTAAAATTCTGATACACACACTGTTAGATCAGACACCAGGAGATCATACAGCTTCCCAAAAAAACACACGGTTGGATCAGAGACCACGAGATCATTCAGACTCCCAAAAACAACACACTGTTCGATCAAGGAGCACGAGATCATTCAGAGTCCCACACACACACTGTTAGATCAGAGACCAGGAGCTCATTCAGACTCCCACACACACACTGTTAGATCAGAGACCAGGAGCTCATTCAGACTCCCACACACACACTGTTAGATCAGAGACCAGGAGCTCATTCAGACTCCCAAAAACACACTGTTCGATCAAGAGCACGAGCTCATTCCGACTCCCACATACACACTGTTAGATCAGAGACCAGGAGCTCATTCCGACTCCCACACACCCTGTTAGATCAGAGACCAAAAGCTCATTCAGACTCCCACAAACACCCTGTTAGATCAGAGACCAGGAGCCCATTCAGACTCCCACAAACACACTGTTAGATCAGAAACCAAAAGCTCATTCAGACTCCCACAAACACACTGTTAGATCAGAGACCAGGAGCTCATTCAGTCTCCCACAAACACACTGGTAGATCAGAGAAAAGGAGCCCATTCAGACTCCCACACACACATTGTCAGATCAGAGACAAGTAGCCCATTCAGACTCCCACACAAATACTGTTAAATCAGAGAAGAGGAGCTCATCTAGACTCCCAAATACATAGTGATAGATCAGAAACAAGGAGCCAATTCAGACTCCCACACACACACTGTTAGATCAGAGACCAGGAGCCCAATCAGAATCACATACATACATTGTTAGATCAGAGACAAGGAGCTCATTCAGACTCCCACACACACACTGTTAGATCAGAGACCAGGAGCCCATTCAGACTCCCACACATACACTGTTAAATCAGAGACCAGGAGCCCATTCAGACTCCCAGAAACACACTCTTAGATCAGAGAGCAGGAGCACATTCAAACTCCCACACACACACTGTTAGATCAGAGACCAGGAGCCCATTCCGACTCCCACAATCACACTGTTAGATCAGAGACCAGGAGCCCATTCAGACTCCCACAAACACACTGTTAGATCAGAGATCAGGAGCTAATTCAGACTCCCGCACACATACTGTTCAATCAGAGACCAGGGACTCATTCAGACACCCACAAACACACTGTTAGATCAGAGATCAGGAGCTAATTCAGACTCCCACACACACACTGTTAGATCAGAGACCAGGAGCCCATTCAGAATCCCACACATACACTGTTAGATCAGAGACGAGGAGCACATTCTAACTCCCACACACACAGTGTTAGAATAGACACGAGGAGCCCATTCAGATTCCAAAACACAAAATGTTGCAATACAGAAAAGGAGCCCTTTCAGACTCCCACAAACACACTGTTAGATCAGAGAGCAGGAGCCCATTCAGAATCCCACACATACACTGATAGATCAGACACCAGGAGCTCATTAAGACTCATACACACACAATGTTAGATCAGAGACGAGGAGCCCATTCAGACTCCCACACACACTGTTAAATCAGAGACCATGAGCCCATTCAGACTCCCACAAACACGCTGTTAGATCAGAGACCAGGAGCACATTTAGACTACCAGACACACACTGTTAGATCAGAGACCAGGAGCCCATTCAGACTCCCACACACACACTGTTAGATCAGAGACCAGGGCTCATTCAGTCTCCCGCATACATAATGTTAAATCAGAGACCAGGGCTCATTCAGACACCCACAAACACACTGTTAGATCAGAGATCAGGAGCTAATTCAGACTCCCACACACACACTGTTAGAAAAGAGACCAGGAGCACATTCAGACTCCCAAACACACAGTGTTAGAATAGACAACAGGAGCCCATTCAGATTCCTACGCACACAATGTTACATCAGAGACAAGGAGTCCTTTCAGACTCCGTCAGACACACTGTTCGATCAGAGACCAGGAGACCATTCAGACTCCCACACAAACACTGTTAGATCAGAGACCAGGAGCACATTTAGACTACCAGACACACACTGTTAGATCAGAGACCAGGAGCCCATTCAGACTCCCACACACACACTGTTAGATCAGAGACCATGGCCTCATTCAGTCTCCCGCATACATACTGTTAAATCAGAGACCAGGGGCTCATTCAGACATCCACAAACACACTGTTAGTTCAGAGATCAGGAGCTAATTCAGACTCCCACACACACACTGTTAGAAAAGAGACCAGGAGCACATTCAGACTCCCAAACACACAGTGTTAGAATAGACAACAGGAGCCCATTCAGATTCCTACGCACAAAATGTTACATCAGAGACAAGGAGTCCTTTCAGACTCCCACAAACACACTGTTCGATCAGAGAGCAGGAGCTCATTCAGACTCCCACACAAACACTGTTAGATCAGAGACCAGGAGCTCATTCATATTCCCACACACACTCTGTTCGATCAGAGACCAGGAGCGCATTCAGATTTACACACACACACTGTTGGATCAGAGACCAGGAGCTCATTCCGACTACCACACATATACTCTTGGATTAGAGACCAGCATCTCATTCAGACTCCCACATATCCACTGTTAGATCAGCGACCAGTAGCTAATTCAGACTCCCACACACACTGTTAGATCAGAGACCAGGAGCCCATTCAGACTCCAACATACACACTGTTAGATCAGAGACCAGGAGCCCATTCAGACTCCCACACAAACACTGTTAGATTAGAGATAAGAAATTCATTCAGACTCCTACACACACAGTGTGAGATCAGAGACTAGGAGCCCATTCAGAGATCCACACACACACGGTTAGATCAGAGACCAGAAGCTTATCCATACTCCCACACAAACTCTGTTCGATCAAAGACCAGGAGCTCATTCAGACTACCACACATATACTCTTGGATCAGAGACCAGCATTTAATTCAGACTCCCACAAACAACCTGTTAGATCAGAGATCAGTAGCTAATTCAAACTCCCACAAACACTGTTAGATTAGAGACCAGGAGCCCATTCAGACTCCAACACACCCACTGTTTTATCAGAGATCAGGTGGCCATTCAGACTCCCACACACACACTTAAAAATCAGCGACCAGGAGCCAATTCAGAGTCCCACACACACACGGTTAAATCAGAGACCAGGAGATCATTCAGACTCCCAGACGCACACTATTAGATCAGAGAACAGGAGCCCAGTCAGATTCCCATACACACACTGTTAGATCAGAGACCAGAAGCCCATTCAGACTGTCACACACGCTGTTGGATCAGAGACCAGGAGCACATTCAGACACTCACACATACAATGTTAGATTAGAGACTGGGAGCCCATTCAGACTCCCACAAACACACTGTTAGATCAGAGAGCAGGAGCTCATTCAAACTCCGACAATCACAGAGATAGATCAGAAACAAGAAGCCCATTCAGACTCCCTCACACACACTGTTCATTCAGGGACCAGGAGCCCATTCAGACTCCCACACACACACTGTTATATCAGAGACCATGAGCCCAATCAGAATCCCACACATACCCACTGTTAGATCAGAAAAGAGGAGCTCATTCAGTCTCCCACACACACACTGTTAGATCAGAGATCTGGAGCTACTTCAGACTCCCACACACACAGTGTTAGAATAGACTCCAGGAGCCCATTCAGACTCCAACACATACTATGATGAATCAGAGACCTGAAGCCCATTTAGAATCCAACACATACAATGTTAGATAAGAGAGCAGGGGCCTATTCAGACTCCCACACATACATTGTTAGATCAGATACCAGGAGCTCATTCAGACTCTCGCACACACACTGTTAGATCACATACCAGGAGCACATTCCACCTCCCATACAAACATTGTTAGATCAGAGACCAGGAGCCCATTCAAACTCCCACAAACACACTGTCAGAACAGAGACCAGGAGCTCATTCAGACTCCCACACACACAGTGTTAGAATAGACACCAGGAGCCCATTCAGATTCCCACGCACGAAATTTTACATCAGAGACAAGGAACCCTTTCAGACTCCCACAAACACACTGTTAGATCAGAGACCAGGAGCTCATTCAGACTCCCACACGCACAGTGTTAGATCACAGACCAGGAGCCAATTCAGACATCCACAGACACACTTTTAGATCAGAGACCAGGAGCTCATTCAGACTCCCACACCCACACTGTTAGATCAAAGACCAGGAGCGCATTCGGACTCCCACAAACACACTGTTAAAACAGAGAAGAGGAGCTCATTTAGACTCCCACACACACAGTGTTAGATCAGAGACCAGGAGCTAAATCGGATTCCCTCAAACGCACTGTTTGATCAGAGACCAGGAGCTCATACAGACTCCCACACACACACACTTAGCTCAGAGACTAGGGGCCCATTGAGATTCACACACACACAGTGTTAGATCAGACACCAGGAGCCCATTCAGACTCCCACACACACACGGTTAGAAAAGAGACGACGATGTCATTCAGACTCCCACACAGACACTGTTGGATCAGATACCAGGAGCACATTCAGTCTCCCACACACACACTGTTAGATCAGAGACCAGGAGCCCATTCTGATTCCCACACACACTCTGTTAGATCAGAGACCAGTAGCCCATTCGGACTACTACACACACACTGTTAGATCAGAGACCAGGGACCCATTCAGGCTCCCACACACACACTGTTAGATCAGAGACCAGTAGCCCATTCGGACTCCCACACACACAGTGTTAGATCAGAGACCAGGAGCCCATTCAGACTCCCACACACACACGATTAGAAAAGAGACGACGATCTCATTCAGACTCCCACTCAGACACTGTTGGATCAGAGACCAGGAGCACATTCAGTCTCCCACACACACACTGTTAGATCAGAGACCAGGAGACCATCAGACTCCAACAGATACACTGTCAGATAAGAGACCAGGGGCCCATTGAGACTCCCAAACACACACTGATGGATCAGAGACTAGGAGCGCATTCAGAGATCCACACACACACACTGTTAAATCAGAGACCAGGAGTTCATTCATACTCCCTCACAAACTCTGTTCGATCGGAGACCGGGAGCGCATTCAGATTCACACACACACTCTGTTAGATCAGAGACCAGGAGCCCATTTAGACTGCCACACTCACTGTTTGATCAGAGACCAGGAGCACATTCAGAAACCCACACATACAGTGTTAGATAAGAGACTGGGAGCCCATTCGTACTCCCATAAACACACTGTTAGATCAGAAACCAGGAGCTCATTCAGACTATCACACATATACTCTTGGATCAGAGACCAGCAGCTCATTCAGACTCCCACAAACACCCTGTTAGATCAGAGACCAGTAGCTAATTCAGACTCACACACACACTGTTAGATTAGAGACCATGAGCCCATTCAGACTCCAACAGACCCACTGTTTTATCAGAGATCAGGGAGCTATTCAGACTCCCACACACCCACTGGAAGATCAGAGACCAGGAGCCAATTCAGATTCCCACACACACGACTCCCACACACACACTGTTAGATCAGAGACCAGGAGCCCAATCAGAATCACATACATACATTGTTAGATCAGAGACAAGGAGCTCATTCAGACTCCCACACATACACTGTTAAATCAGAGACCAGGAGCCCATTCAGAATCCCACAAACACACTCTTAGATCAGAGACCAGGAGCACATTCAGACTCCCAGACACACACTGTTAGATCAGAGACCAGGAGCCCATTCCGACTCCCACAAACACACTGTTAGATCAGAGACCAGGAGCCCATTCAGACTCCCACACAAACACTGTTAGATCAGAGATAAGAAATTCATTCAGACTCCTACACACACATTGTTAGATCAGAGACCAGGAGCACATTCAGACTCCCAGACACATACTGTTAGACCAGAGGCCAGGAGTGCATTCAGTCTCCCGCACACATACTGTTCAATCAGAGACCAGGGACTCATTCAAACACCCACAAACACAATGTTAGATCAGAGATCAGGAGCTAATTCAGAATCCCACACATACACTGTTAGATCAGAGACCAGGAGCCCATTCAGAATCCCACACACACACTGTTAGATCAGAGACGAGGAGCACATTCTAACTCCCACACACACAGTGTTAGAATAGACACGAGGAGCCCATTCAGATTCCAAAACACAAAATGTTGCAATACAGAAAAGGAGCCCTTTCAGACTCCCACAAACACACTGTTAGATCAGAGAGCAGGAGCCCATTCAGAATCCCACACATACACTGATAGATCAGACACCAGGAGCTCATTAAGACTCATACACACACAATGTTAGATCAGAGACGAGGAGCCCATTCAGACTCCCACACACACTGTTAAATCAGAGACCATGAGCCCATTCAGACTCCCACAAACACGCTGTTAGATCAGAGACCAGGAGCACATTTAGACTACCAGACACACACTGTTAGATCAGAGACCAGGAGCCCATTCAGACTCCCACACACACACTGTTAGATCAGAGACCAGGGGCTCATTCAGTCTCCCGCATACATACTGTTAAATCAGAGACCAGGGGCTCATTCAGACACCCACAAACACACTGTTAGATCAGAGATCAGGAGCTAATTCAGACTCCCACACACACACTGTTAGAAAAGAGACCAGGAGCACATTCAGACTCCCAAACACACAGTGTTAGAATAGACAACAGGAGCCCATTCAGATTCCTACGCACACAATGTTACATCAGAGACAAGGAGTCCTTTCAGACTCCGTCAGACACACTGTTCGATCAGAGACCAGGAGACCATTCAGACTCCCACACAAACACTGTTAGATCAGAGACCAGGAGCACATTTAGACTACCAGACACACACTGTTAGATCAGAGACCAGGAGCCCATTCAGACTCCCACACACACACTGTTAGATCAGAGACCAGGGGCTCATTCAGTCTCCCGCATACATATTGTTAAATCAGAGACCAGGGGCTCATTCAGACACCCACAAACACACTGTTAGATCAGAGATCAGGAGCTAATTCAGACTCCCACACACACACTGTTAGAAAAGAGACCAGGAGCACATTCAGACTCCCAAACACACAGTGTTAGAATAGACAACAGGAGCCCATTCAGATTCCTACGCACACAATGTTACATCAGAGACAAGGAGTCCTTTCAGACTCCGTCAGACACACTGTTCGATCAGAGACCAGGAGACCATTCAGACTCCCACACAAACACTGTTAGA
The DNA here is from genome assembly GCA_030390025.1 of Squalus acanthias. NCBI lineage: Eukaryota > Metazoa > Chordata > Chondrichthyes > Squaliformes > Squalidae > Squalus > Squalus acanthias. Next base: position 5,528,872 of record JASTWF010000034.1, on the reverse strand, counting down.
TCAGAGACCAGGAGCTCATTCATATTCCCACACACACTCTGTTCGATCAGAGACCAGGAGCGCATTCAGATTTACACACACACACTGTTGGATCAGAGACCAGGAGCTCATTCATATTCCCACACACACTCTGTTCGATCAGAGACCAGGAGCGCATTCAGATTTACACACACACACTGTTGGATCAGAGACCAGGAGCTCATTCCGACTACCACACATATACTCTTGGATTAGAGACCAGCATCTCATTCAGACTCCCACATATCCACTGTTAGATCAGAGACCAGTAGCTAATTCAGACTCCCACACACACTGTTATATTAGAGACCAGGAGCCCATTCAGACTCCAACATACACACTGTTAGATCAGAGACCAGGAGCCCATTCAGACTCCCACACAAATACTGTTAGATTAGAGATAAGAAATTCATTCAGACTCCTACACACACAGTGTGAGATCAGAGACTAGGAGCCCATTCAGAGATCCACACACACACGGTTAGATCAGAGACCAGAAGCTTATCCATACTCCCACACAAACTCTGTTCGATCAAAGACCAGGAGCTCATTCAGACTACCACACATATACTCTTGGATCAGAGACCAGCATTTAATTCAGACTCCCACAAACAACCTGTTAGATCAGAGATCAGTAGCTAATTCAAACTCCCACAAACACTGTTAGATTAGAGACCAGGAGCCCATTCAGACTCCAACACACCCACTGTTTTATCAGAGATCAGGTGGCCATTCAGACTCCCACACACACACTTAAAAATCAGCGACCAGGAGCCAATTCAGAGTCCCACACACACACGGTTAAATCAGAGACCAGGAGATCATTCAGACTCCCAGACGCACACTATTAGATCAGAGAACAGGAGCCCAGTCAGATTCCCATACACACACTGTTAGATCAGAGACCAGAAGCCCATTCAGACTGTCACACACGCTGTTGGATCAGAGACCAGGAGCACATTCAGACACTCACACATACAATGTTAGATTAGAGACTGGGAGCCCATTCAGACTCCCACAAACACACTGTTAGATCAGAGAGCAGGAGCTCATTCAAACTCCGACAATCACAGAGATAGATCAGAAACAAGAAGCCCATTCAGACTCCCTCACACACACTGTTCATTCAGGGACCAGGAGCCCATTCAGACTCCCACACACACACTGTTATATCAGAGACCATGAGCCCAATCAGAATCCCACACATACCCACTGTTAGATCAGAAAAGAGGAGCTCATTCAGTCTCCCACACACACACTGTTAGATCAGAGATCTGGAGCTACTTCAGACTCCCACACACACAGTGTTAGAATAGACTCCAGGAGCCCATTCAGACTCCAACACATACTATGATGAATCAGAGACCTGAAGCCCATTTAGAATCCAACACATACAATGTTAGATAAGAGAGCAGGGGCCTATTCAGACTCCCACACATACATTGTTAGATCAGATACCAGGAGCTCATTCAGACTCTCGCACACACACTGTTAGATCACATACCAGGAGCACATTCCACCTCCCATACAAACATTGTTAGATCAGAGACCAGGAGCCCATTCAAACTCCCACAAACACACTGTCAGAACAGAGACCAGGAGCTCATTCAGACTCCCACACACACAGTGTTAGAATAGACACCAGGAGCCCATTCAGATTCCCACGCACGAAATTTTACATCAGAGACAAGGAACCCTTTCAGACTCCCACAAACACACTGTTAGATCAGAGACCAGGAGCTCATTCAGACTCCCACACGCACAGTGTTAGATCACAGACCAGGAGCCAATTCAGACATCCACAGACACACTTTTAGATCAGAGACCAGGAGCTCATTCAGACTCCCACACCCACACTGTTAGATCAAAGACCAGGAGCGCATTCGGACTCCCACAAACACACTGTTAAAACAGAGAAGAGGAGCTCATTTAGACTCCCACACACACAGTGTTAGATCAGAGACCAGGAGCTAAATCGGATTCCCTCAAACGCACTGTTTGATCAGAGACCAGGAGCTCATACAGACTCCCACACACACACACTTAGCTCAGAGGCTAGGGGCCCATTGAGATTCACACACACACAGTGTTAGATCTGACACCAGGAGCCCATTCAGACTCCCACACACACACGGTTAGAAAAGAGACGACGATGTCATTCAGACTTCCACACAGACACTGTTGGATCAGATACCAGGAGCACATTCAGTCTCCCACACACACACTGTTAGATCAGAGACCAGGAGCCCATTCTGATTCCCACACACACTCTGTTAGATCAGAGACCAGTAGCCCATTCGAACTACTACACACACACTGTTAGATCAGAGACCAGGGACCCATTCAGGCTCCCACACACACACTGTTAGATCAGAGACCAGTAGCCCATTCGGACTCCCACACACACAGTGTTAGATCAGAGACCAGGAGCCCATTCAGACTCCCACACACACACGATTAGAAAAGAGACGACGATCTCATTCAGACTCCCACTCAGACACTGTTGGATCAGAGACCAGGAGCACATTCAGTCTCCCACACACACACTGTTAGATCAGAGACCAGGAGACCATCAGACTCCAACAGATACACTGTCAGATAAGAGACCAGGGGCCCATTGAGACTCCCAAACACACACTGATGGATCAGAGACTAGGAGCGCATTCAGAGATCCACACACACACACTGTTAAATCAGAGACCAGGAGTTCATTCATACTCCCTCACAAACTCTGTTCGATCGGAGACCGGGAGCGCATTCAGATTCACACACACACTCTGTTAGATCAGAGACCAGGAGCCCATTTAGACTGCCACACTCACTTTTTGATCAGAGACCAGGAGAACATTCAGAAACCCACACATACAGTGTTAGATAAGAGAATGGGAGCCCATTCGTACTCCCATAAACACACTGTTAGATCAGAAACCAGGAGCTCATTCAGACTACCACACATATACTCTTGGATCAGAGACCAGCAGCTCATTCAGACTCCCACAAACACCCTGTTAGATCAGAGACCAGTAGCTAATTCAGACTCACACACACACTGTTAGATTAGAGACCATGAGCCCATTCAGACTCCAACAGACCCACTGTTTGATCATGTACAAGGAGCCCATTCAGACTCCCACGAACACACTGTTAGATCAGAGACCAAAAACTCATTCAGACTGCCACACACACACTGTATGATCAGAGATCGGGAGCCCATTCAGACTCCCACACATACACTGTTAGATCAGAGAACAGGGGCTCATTTAGACTCCCACACACACACTGTACGATCAGAGAGCAGGAGCTCATTCAGACGCCGACAAACACAGTGATAGACCAGAGACGAGGAGCCCATTCAGACTCCAACACTCACACTGTTTGATCATGGACAACGTGCCCATTCGGACTCCTACACACACACTGTTAGATTAGAGACCAGGAGCCCATTCAGACTCCCACACACACACTGTATGATCAGAGATCAGGAGCCCATTCAGACTCCCACACACACACTGTTAGATCAGAGACCAGGAGCCTATTCAGACTCCCACACACACACTGTATGATCAGAGATCAGGAGTCCATTCAGACTCCCACACACACACTGTTAGATCAGAGACCAGGAGCCCATTCGGACTCCTACACACACACTGTTATTTCAGTGACCAGGAGCTCATTCAGACACCAATACATACACTGTTATATAGGAGAAAAGGAGCCCATTCGGACTCCAGAACACACACTGATGGATCAGAGACCAGGAGCTTGTTCAGACGTCCACACACACACTGTTAAATCAGGGACCAGGAGCCGATTCAGACTCCAACACATACACTGTCAGATAAGAGACCAGGGGCCCATTGAGACTCCCAAACACACACTGATGGATCAGAGACTAGGTGTCCATTCAGAGATCCACACACACACACTGTTAGATCAGACACCAGGAGCTGATTCATACTCCCTCACAAACTCAGTTCGATCGGAGACCAGGAGCCCATTCAGACTACCAAACAGACAATGTTAGATCAGAGACCAGGAGCCCATTCGGACTCCTACACACACACTTTTAGGTCAGAGACCAGGAGCCTATTCAGACTGCAGCACTCACTGTTTGATCAGAGGCCAGGAGCACATTCAGAAAGCCACACATACAGTGTTATATAAGAGACTGGGAGCCCATTCACACTCCCACAAACACACTGTTAGATCAGAGACCAGGAGCTCATTCAGACTACCACACATATACTCTTGGATCAGAGACCAGCATCTCATTCAGACTCCCACAAACACCCTGTTAGATCAGAGACCAGTATCTAATTCAGACTCCCACACGTTCTGAAGAAAGGTCATCGAACTGAAACGTTAACTCTTTCTCTCTAAACGGATGCTGCCTGGCCTGCTGAGTTTTTCCAGCGTTTTCTGTTGTTGTTTCGGATTTCCAGCATCTGCAGTATTTTGCTATCCCACACGCACTGTCAGATTAGAGACCAGGAGCCCATTCAGACTCCAACAGACCCACTGTTTTATCAGAGATCAGGGGGGCATTCAGACTCCCACACACCCACTGGAAGATCAGAGACCAGGAGCCCATTCAGACTGCCACAACCAATTTTGATCAGAGACCAGGAGCCCATTCAGACTCCCTGAAACACACTGTTAGATCAGAGACCAAAAACTCATTCAGACTGCGACACAAACACTGTATGATCAGAGACCGGGAGCCCATTCAGTCTCCGACACACACACTGTTAGATCAGAGAGCAGGAGCTCATTCAGATTCCCACACACACAATGTTAGATCAGAGACCAGGAGCACATTCAGACTCCCACACACACAATCTTAGATCAGAGACCAGGAGCCCATTCGGACTTCTACACACACTGTTAGATCAGAGACCAGGAGACAATTCAGACTCCCACACACACACTGTTAGATCAGAGACCAGGGGCCTATTCAGACTCCCACACACACACTGTATGATCAGAGACCAGGAGCCCATTCAGACTCCCACACACACACTGTTAGATCAGAGGCCAGGAGCCCATTCGGACTCCTACACACACACTGTTAGATCAGAGACCAGGAGCCCATTCGGACTCCTACACACACACTGTTAGATCAGAGGCCAGGAGCCCATTCGGACTCCTACACACACACTGTTATTTCAGTGACGAGGAGCCCATTCGGACTCCTACACACACACTGTTAGATCAGAGACCAGGAGCCCATTCGGACTCCTACACACACACTGTTATTTCAGTGACCAGGAGCTCATTCAGACTCCAACACATACACTGTTAGATATGAGACCAGGAGCACATTCAGACTCCCACACACACACTGATGGATCAGAGACCAGGAGCTCATTCAGACTTCCACACACACACTGTTAAATCAGGGACCAGGTGCCCTTTCTGACACCCACACACACAATGTTTGATCAGAGACCAATAGCCCATTTAGACGCCCACAAACACACTGTTAGATCAGTAACCAGGAGTCCATTCAAACCTCCATACATACAATGTTAGATCAGAGACCAAAAGCCCATTCAGACTCCCACAAACACACTGTTAGAACAGAGACCAGGAGCACAATCGGAATCCCACACACACGTTGTTAGAATAGACACCAGGAGCCCATTCACAGTCCCACACACAAAATGTTAAATCAGAAGCAAGGAGCCCTTTCAGACTCCCACACACACACTGTTAGATCAGAGACCTGGAGCTCATTCAGACTCCCACACACAAACTGTTAGATCAGAGACCAGGAGCTCATTCAGACTCCCACACAAACACTGTTAGATCAGAGACCAGGAGCTCTTTCAGATCCCAACACACAGTGTAATATCAGAGATTGGAGCCCATTCAGAGATCCACACACAAACTGTTTGATCAGAAACATGGAGTCCATTCGGACACCTATACACACAATCTTCATTCAGAGACCAGGAACCTATTCAGACTCCCAGAAACACACTGTTAGTTCAGAGAAGAGGAGCTGATTTTGACTCCCACACACACAATGTTAGATGAGAAACCAGGAGCTCATTCAGACTACCACATACCCACTGTTATATGAAAAACCAGGAGCTCATTCAGACTACCACATACCCACTGTTAGATGAGAAACCAGGAGCTCATTCAGACTACCACATACCCACTGTTAGATGGGAAACCAGGAGCTCATTCAGACTACCACACACAGTGTTCCATCAGAGAACAGGAGCTCAATTAGACTCCCGCCAAAACACTGTTAGATCAGAGACCAGGAGCCCATTCAGACTCCCACACACAAACTGTTAGATCAGAGAGCAGGAGCTCATTCAGATTCCCACACAAACACTGTTAGATCAGAGACCAGGAGCTCATTCAGATCCCAACACACAGTGTAATATCAGAGACTAGGAGCCCATTCAGGGATCCACACACAAACTGTTTGATCAGTAACATGGAATCCATTCAGACTCCCATACACACAATTTTATTCAGAGACCAGGAGCCTATTCAGACTCCCACAAACACACTGTTAGATCGGAGAAGAGGAGCTGAGTTAGACTCCCACACACACAATGTTAGATGAGAAACCAGGAGCTCATTCAGACTACCACATACCCACTGTTAGATGAGAAACCAGGAGCTCATTCAGACTACCACATACCCACTGTTAGATGAGAAACCAGGAGCTCATTCAGACTACCACATACCCACTGTTAGATGAGAAACCAGGAGCTCATTCAGACTACCACACACAGTGTTCCATCAGAGAACAGGAGCTCAATTAGACTCCCACGAAAACATTGTTTGATCAGAGACCAGGAGCACATTCAGACTCCCACAAACACAGTGTTCGATCAGAGACCAGGAGTTCAATCAGACTCCCACAAACACACTGTTAGATCAGAGACCAGGAGCTCAATGAGACTCCCACAAACACACTGTTAGATCAGAGACCAGGAGCCCATTCAGACTCCTACAAACACACTGTTAGATCAGAGACCAGAAGCTCATTCAGTATCCCACACAAACACTGTTAGATCAGAGACCAGGAGCCCATTCAGACACCCACACATACACTGTTAGATCAGAGACCAGAAGCTCATTCAGTATCCCACACACACACTATTAGATCAGAGACCAGGAGCCCATTCAGACACCCACACACACACTGTTAGATCAGTGACCAGGAGCTCATTCCGACTCCCACACACAAACGGTTAGATCAGAGACCAGGAGCTCATTCAGTTTCCCACACACACACTGTAAGATCAGAGACCAGGAGCTCATTCATACTCCCACACACACTCTGTTCGCTCAGAGGCCAGGAGCGCATTCACACTACCACTCATATACAATTGGATCAGAGACCAGCATCTCATTCAGACTCCCACAAACACACTGTTAGATTAGAGATCAGGAGCTCATTCAGACTCCGAGAAACTCAGTGATAGATCAGAGCCCAGGAGCCAATTCAGACTCCCACACACACACTGTTAGATCAGAGACCAGGAGCCCATTCAGACTCCCACACACACACTGTTAGATCAGAGACCAGGAGCCCATTCAGACTCCCACACACACACTGTTAGATTAGAGACCAGGATCCATTCGGACTTCTACACACACACTGTTAGATCAGATACCAGTAGCCCATTCAGACCCCCACACACACACTGTTAGATCTGAGACCAGGATCCATTCGGACTTCTACACACACACTGTTAGATCAGATACCAGTAGCCCATTCAGACCCCCACACACACACTGTTAGATCTGAGACCAGGATCCATTCGGACTTCTACACACACACTGTTAGATCAGATACCAGTAGCCCATTCAGACCCCCACACACACACTGTTAGATCTGAGACCAGGAGCCAATTCAGACTCCCACACACACACTATAAGATCAGAGAATAGGAGCCCATACAGACTCCCACACACACACTGTTAGATCAGAGGCCAGGAGCTCATTCAAACTCCCACACACACTCTGTTCGATCAGAGACCTGGAGCGCATTCAGACTACCACTCATAGACAATTCGATCAGAGACCAGCATCTCATTCAGACTCCCACAAACACACTGTTAGATCAGAGCCCAGGAGCCAATTCAGACTCCCACACAAACACTGTTAGATCAGAGACGAGGTGCTCATTCAAACTCCCATACACAATGTTCATTCATAGACCAGGATGACATTCAGACTCCAACATACACACTGTTAGATCAGAGACCAGGTGCCCATTTACACTCCCACACTCACACTGTTAGAGAAGAGATCAGGAGCCCATTTACACTCCAACACTCACACTGTTAGATCAGAGACCAGGAGCCCATTCAGACTCCCACACACACACTGTTAGATCAGAGAACAGGAGCCCATTCAGACTCCCACAAACACACTGTTAGAACAGAGACCAGGAACACATTCAGACTCCCACACACACACTGTTAGATCACAGACCAGGAGCTCATTCAGATCCCAACACATACACTGTTAGATCAGAGACCAGGAGCCCTTTCAGACTCCCACACACACACTGTTAGATCAGAGAACAGGAGCCCATTCAGACTCCCACAAACACACTGTTAGAACAGAGACCAGGAACACATTCAGACTCCCACACACACATTGTTAGATCACAGACCAGGAGCTCATTCAGATCCCAACACACAGTGTAATATCAGAGATTTGAGCCCATTCAGAGATCCACACACAAAATGTTTGATAGAAACATGGCGTCCATTCAGTCTCCCATACACACAATGTTCTTTCAGAGACCAGGAGCATATTCAGACTCCCACAAACACACTGTTAGATCAGAGAAGAGGAGCTGATTTAGACTCCCACACACACACTGTTAGATCAGGAACCAGGAGCTCATTCAGACTCCCACACACACAGTGTTCGATTAGAGACCAGGATCTCAATCAGACTCCCACAAACACACTGTTAGATGAGAGAGCAGGAGCTCATTCAGACTGCCACACACACACTGAAAGATCAGAGACCACGGGCTCATTCAGACTCCCACACACACACTGTTAGATCAGAGACCAGGAGCTCATTCAGTCTCCCACACATACACACTGTTAGATCAGAGACCAGGAGCTCATTCAGACTCCCACACACACACTGTTAGATTAGAGACCAGGAGCACATTCAGACTCCCCCACATCCACTGTTAGATCAGAGACCAGGAGCTCATTCAGACTCCCACACACACACTGTTAGATTAGAGACCAGGAGCACAATCAGACTCCCCCACGTCCACTGTTAGATCAGAGACCAGGAGCTCATTCAGACTCCCACACACCCACTGTTAGATCAGAGACAATGAGCCCATTCAGACTCACACACACGGAAATGTTATATCAGAGACTAGGAGCACATTCAGACTCCCACACACAAACTGTTAGATCAGAGACCAGGAGCCCATTCAGACTCCCACACACGGAAATGTTATATCAGAGACTAGGAGCACATTCAGACATCCACACACACACTGTTAGATCAGAGACCTGTAGCTAGATCAGACTCCCACACATATACTCTTGGATCAGAGACCAGCATCTGTTTCAGACTCCCACACACTCTGTCAGATTAGAGACGAGGAGCTCATTCAGACACCCGTACACAATGTTCATTCATAGACCAGGATCACATTCAGACTCCCACACACACACTGTTAAATCAGAGACCAGGAACGCTTTCACACTCCCACACTCACTCTGTTAGATCAGAGATCAGGAGCAAATTCACACTCCCAAACTCACACTGTTAGATCAGAGACCAGGAGCCCAATCAGACTTTCACACACACACTGTTAGATCAGAGACCAGGAGCCCATTCAGACTCCCACACACATACTGTAAGATCAGAGATCAGGAACTCATTCAGACTCCCACAAACACACAGTTAGATCAGAGACCAGGAGCACATTCAGACTCCCACACATCCACTGTTAGATCAGAGACCAGGAGCTCATTCAGACTCCCACTCATACACACTGTTAGATCAGAGACCAGGAGCCCATTCAGACTTTCACACACACACTGTTAGATCAGAGACCAGGTACCCATTCGGACTCCTACACACACACTGTTAGATCAGAGACCAGGAGCCCATTCCGACTCCCACACACACACTGTATGATCAGAGACCAGGAACCCATTCAGACTCCCACACACACACTGTTAGATCAGAGACCAGGGGCTCATTCAGGCTCCCACATACACTCTGTTCGATCAGAGACCAGGAGCGCATTCAGACTAGAACTCATATACAATTGGATCAGAGACCAGCATCTCATTCCGACTCCCACAAACACTCTGTTAGATTAGAGACCAGTAGCTAATTCAGACTCCCACACACACACTGTTCGATTAGAGATCAGGAGCTCATTCAGACTCCGACATACACACTGTCAGATCAGAGAGCAGGAGCTCATTCAATCTCCGAGAAACACAGTGATAGATCAGAGCCCAGGAGCCAATTCAGACTCCCACACACACTGTTAGATTAGAGACGAGGAGCTCATTCAGACACCCGTACACAATGTTCATTCATATACCAGGATCACATTCAGACTCCCACACACACACTGTTAAATCAGAGACCAGGAACGCTTTCACACTCCCACACTCACACTGTTAGATCAGAGATCAGGAGCAAATTCACACTGCCACACTCACACTGTTAGATCAGAGACCAGGAGCCCACTCAGACTTTCACACACACACTGTTAGATCAGAGACCAGGAACCCATTCAGACTCCCACACACAATCTGTAAGATCAGAGATCAGGAACACATTCAGACTCCCACAAACACACAGTTAGATCAGAGACCAGGAGCACATTCAGACTCCCACACATCCACTGTTAGATCAGAGACCAGGAGCTCATTCAGACTCCCACTCATACACACTGTTAGATCAGAGACCAGGAGCCCATTCAGACTTTCACACACACACTGTTAGATCAGAGACCAGGTGCCCATTCGGACTCCTACACACACACTGTTAGATCAGAGACCAGGAGCCCATTCCGACCCCCACACACACACTGTATGATCAGAGACCAGGAACACATTCAATTCCCACACACACAGTTAGATCAGAGACCAGGAGCGTATTCGGCCTGCTACACACACACTGTTATTTCAGTGACCAGGAGCACATTCGGACTCCTACACACACACTGTTAGATCAGAGACTAGGAGCCCATTCAGACTCCCACACACACACTGTTAGAACAGAGACCAGGAGCCCAATCGGACTCCTACACACACACTGTTATTTCAGTGACCAGGAGCTCATTCAGACTCCAACACACACACTGTTAGATCAGAGACCAGGAGCCCATTCAGACTCCCACACACACACTGTTAGATCAGAGACCAGGAGCCCATTCGGAGTCCTACAAACACACTGTTATTTCAGTGACGAGGAGCTCATTCAGACTCCAACACAGACACTGTTAGATAAGAGACCAGGAGCCCATTCAGACTCCCACACACACACTGTTAGATCAGAGACCAGGAGCCCATTCGGAGTCCTACACACACACTGTTAAATCAGGGACCAGGAAACCTTTCTGACACCCACACACACAATGTTTGATCAGTGACCAATAGCCCAATTAGACGCCCACACACACACTGTTAGATCAGAAACCAGGAGTCCATTCAAACTCCCACACACACAATGTTAGATCAGAGATCAATAGCCCATTCAGACTCCCACACACACACTGTTAGATCAGAGACCAGGAGCTCATTCAGATTCCCACACACAAAATGTTACATCAGAGACAAGGAGCCCTTCCAGACACCCACAAACACACTGTTAGATCTGAGACAAGGAGCTCATTCAGCCTTCCTCACACAACCGGCTAGATAAGAGACCAGGAGCTCATTCAGACTCCCACACACACACACTGTTAGATCAGAGACGAAAAGCTCATTCAGATCCCAACACACAGTGTAAGATCAGAGACTAGAAGCCGATTCAGACACCCACACACACACTGTTTGATCAGAAACATGGAGCCCATTAAGACTTCCACACAAACAGCATTTGTTCAGAGACCAGGAGGCCAATCAGACTCGCACACACACACTGTTAGATCAGAGACCAAGATCACATTCAGACTGCCACAAACGCACTGTTAGTTCAGACACTAGGAGCTCATTCAGACCCCCACACACATACTGCTAGATCAGAGACCAGAAACGCTTTCAGACTCCCACACACACAGTGTATGATCAGAGACCAGGAGCTCATTCAGATTCCCACACACACACTGTCAGATCAGAGATCAGGAGACCATTCAGACTGCCACACACACACTGTTTGATCAGAGACCCGGAGCCCATTCAGACACCCACACACAAACTGTTAGATCAGAGACCACGAGCTCATTCAGACTCCCACACACAAACTGTTACATCAGAGACCAGGAGCTCATTCAGTCTCCCACACACAAACTGTAAGATCAGAGAATATGAGCCCATTCAGAGACCAACCCACACACTGTTAGATCAGAGACCAGGAGCTCATTCATATCCCACACACACTCTGTTCGATCAGAGACCAGGAGCGCATTCAGAGTACCACTCATATACTATTGGAACAGAGACCAGCATCTCATTCAGACTCCCATACAAATACTGTTAAATCAGAGACCAGGAACCCTTTCGGACTCCTCAACACACTGGTAGATCAGAGACCAGCAACTCATTCAGACTGCCACAAACACACTGTTAGATCAGAGACCAGTAGCTAATTGAGACTCCCACACACACTGTTAGATTAGGGACCAGGAGACCATTCAGACTCTCACATACACAATGAAAGATCAGAGACCAGGAGCCCATTCAGATTTCCACACACAAACTGTTAGATCAGAGACCAGGAGACCATTCAGATTGCCACACACACACTGTTGGATCAGAGAGCAGGAGCCCATTCAGGCACCCACACACAAACTGTAAGATCAGAGACCAGGAGCGCATTCAGATTCACACACTCACACTGTTAGACCAGAGAACAGGAGATCATTTAGACTCCCACACATATACTCTTGGATCAGATAGCAGCATCTCATTCAGACTCCCACACACACTGTTAGATTAGCGACCAGGAGCCCATTCAGCATCCCACACACACACTGTTAGATCAGAGACCAAGAGCCCATTCGGAGTCCTACACACACACTGTTATTATAGTGACGAGGAGCTCATTCAGACTCCAACACAGACACGGTTAGATAATAGACCAGGAGCCCATTCAGACTCCCACACACACACTGTTAGATCAGAGACCAGGAGACCATTCTGAATCCTACACACACACTGTTAAATCAGGGACCAGGAACCCTTTATGACACCCACACACACAATGTTTGATCAGAGACCAATAGCCCAAATAGACGCCCACACACACACTGTTAGATCAGATACCAGGAGTCCATTCAAACTCCCATACACACAATGTTAGATCAGAGACCAATAGCCCATTCAGACTCCCACACACACACTGTTATATCAGAGACCAGGAGCCCATTCAGATTCCCACACACAAAATGTTACATCAGAGACAAGGAGCCCTTCCAGACACCCACACACACACTGTTAGATCAGAGACCAAAAGCTTATTCAGATCCCAACACACAGTGTAAGATCAGCGAATTGGAGCCCATTCAGACACCCACACACACACTGATTGATCAGAAACATGGAGCCCATTAAGACTCCCACACACACAGCGTTTGTTCAGAGACCAGGAGCCCAATCAGACTCGCACACACACAATGTTAGATCACAGACCAAGATCACATTCAGACTGCCATAAACGCACTGTTAGTTCAGACACTAGGAGCTCATTTAGACCCCCACACACATACTGTTAGATCAGCGACCAGAAAATAATTCAGACTCCCACACATCTACTCTTGGATCAGAGACCCGCATCTCATTCAGACTCCCACAAACACACTGTTAGATCAGAGACCTGTAGCTAGATCAGACTCCCACACATATACTCTTGGATCAGAGACCAGCATCTGTTTCAGACTCCCACACACTCTGTCAGATTAGAGGCCTGGAGCCCTTTCAGACTCCAACACACCCACTGTTTTATCAGAGATCAGGGGGCCATTCAGCCTCCCGCACACACACTGTTAGATCAGAGACCAGGAGCTCCTTCGGAATCCCACAAACTCAGTGATAGATCAGAGACCATGAGCCAATTCTGACTCCCACACACACAGTGTTAGTTCAGAGACCAGGAGCTCATTCAGACACCCACACACACAATGTTAGATCAGAGACCATGAGCCAATTCTGACTCCCACACACACAGTGTTAGTTCAGAGACCAGGATCACATTCAGACACCCACACTCACAATGTTAGATCAGAGACCAGGAGCCCATTCAGACTCCCGTACACATACTGTTAAATCAGAGACCAGGAGCCCATTCAGACTCCCACACACATACTGTTAAATCAAGAGACCTGGTGCCCATTCGGACTCCTACACACACTGTTATATAAGACTCCAGGAGCCCATTCAGACTCCCAATCACGCACACCGTTAGATCAGAGAACAGGAGCACATTCAGACTCCAAAACACACGCTGTTATATAAGACTCCAGGAGCCCATTAAGACTCCCAATCACGCACACCGTTAGATCAGAGACAAGGAGCTCATTCAGACTCCCACACATACACTGTTAGATCAGAGACCAGGAGCCCATTCAGACTCCCACACACACACTGATGGATCAGAGACAAGAAGCTCATTCAGACTCCCACAAAATCACTGTTAGATCAGAGACCAGAGACCAGAAGCCCATTCAGATTCCAACACACAAACATTTAGATCAGAGACCGGGAGCCCATTCAGACTCCCATACACAAACTGATAGATCAGAGACCAGGAGCTCTTTCAGACTCGCACACATGGAACTGTTAGATCAGAGACCAGGAGCTCATTCAGACTCCCATACACACAGTGATAGAACAGACACCAGGAGACCATTCAGATTCCCACACACAAAATGTTACATCAGAGACCATGATCACATTCAGACTCCCACACACGGAACTGTTAGATCAGAAACCAGGAGCTCATTCATACTCCCACTCACACAATATTAGATCAGAAACCAGGAGCTCATTCATACTCCCACTCACACAATATTAGATCAGAGACCAGGAGCCCATTCAGACTCCCACACACACACTGTTAGATCAGAAACCAGGAGCCCATTCATACTCCGACACACACAATGTTAGATCAGAGACCAGGAGCCCATTCAGACTCCCATACACATACTGTTAAATCAGAGACCAGGAGCCCATTCAGACTCCTACACACACTGTTAGATCAGAGACCAGGAGCTCATTCAGATTTCCATAAACACACTGTTAGATCAGAAACCAGCAGCTCATTCAGATTCCCACATACAGATAGTTAGATCAGAGACCAGGAGCTCATTATTACTCCCACACACACACTGTTAGATCAGAGACCAGGAGCTCATTATTACTCCCACACATACACTGTTAGATCAGAGACCAGGAGCTCAATCAGACTCCCATCAGAGACTGTTAGATCAGAGACCAGGAGCTCATTCAGACCCCCACACACAAACTGTAAGATCAGAGACCAGGAGCCCATTCAGACTCCCTTTACACACACTGTTAGATCAGAGACCAGGAGCCCATTCAAACGCCTACACACACTGTTAGATCAGAGACCAGGAGCTCATTCAGATTCACTCACACACACTTTTAGATCAGAGACCAGGAGACAATTCAGACTCCCTCACACACACTGTTAGATCAGAGACCAGGAGCTCATTCAGATTCCCACATACACACTGTTAGATCAGAGACCAGGAGCTCATTCAGATTCCCACACACACACTGTTAGATCAGAGACCAGGAGCTCATTCAGACACCCACACATCTACTCTTGGATCAGAGACCCGCATCTCATTCAGACTCCCACAAACACACTGTTAGATCAGAGACCTGTAGCTAGATCAGACTC
The DNA here is from genome assembly GCA_030390025.1 of Squalus acanthias. NCBI lineage: Eukaryota > Metazoa > Chordata > Chondrichthyes > Squaliformes > Squalidae > Squalus > Squalus acanthias. Next base: position 5,512,785 of record JASTWF010000034.1, on the reverse strand, counting down.
CCACACATATACTCTTGGATCAGAGACCAGCATCTGTTTCAGACTCCCACACACTCTGTCAGATTAGAGGCCTGGAGCCCTTTCAGACTCCAACACACCCACTGTTTTATCAGAGATCAGGGGGCCATTCAGCCTCCCGCACACACACTGTTAGATCAGAGACCAGGAGCTCCTTCGGAATCCCACAAACTCAGTGATAGATCAGAGACCATGAGCCAATTCGACTCCCACACACACAGTGTTAGTTCAGAGACCAGGAGCTCATTCAGACACCCACACACACAATGTTAGATCAGAGACCATGAGCCAATTCTGACTCCCACACACACAGTGTTAGTTCAGAGACCAGGATCCCATTCAGACACCCACACTCACAATGTTAGATCAGAGACCAGGAGCCCATTCAGACTCCCGTACACATACTGTTAAATCAGAGACCAGGAGCCCATTCAGACTCCCACACACATACTGTTAAATCAAGAGACCTGGTGCCCAATTTGACTCCTACACACACTGTTATATAAGACTCCAGGAGCCCATTCAGACTCCCAATCACACACACCGTTAGATCAGAGAACAGGAGCACATTCAGACTCCAAAACACACGCTGTTATATAAGACACCAGGAGCCCATTAAGACTCCCAATCACGCACACCGTTAGATCAGAGACAAGGAGCTCATTCAGACTCCCACACATACACTGTTAGATCAGAGACCAGGAGCCCATTCAGACTCCCACACACACACTGATGGATCAGAGACAAGAAGCTCATTCAGACTCCCACAAAATCACTGTTAGATCAGAGACCAGAGACCAGAAGCCCATTCAGATTCCAACACACAAACATTTAGATCAGAGACCGGGAGCCCATTCAGACTCCCATACACACACTGATAGATCAGAGACCAGGAGCTCTTTCAGACTCCCATACACACAGTGATAGAACAGACACCAGGAGACCATTCAGATTCCCACACACAAAATGTTACATCAGAGACCATGATCACATTCAGACTCCCACACACGGAACTGTTAGATCAGAAACCAGGAGCTCATTCATACTCCCACTCACACAATATTAGATCAGAAACCAGGAGCTCATTCATACTCCCACTCACACAATATTAGATCAGAGACCAGGAGCCCATTCAGACTCCCACACACACACTGTTAGATCAGAAACCAGGAGCTCATTCAGACTCCCACAAATACACAGTTAGATCAGAAACCAGGAGCTCATTCATACTCCCACTCACACAATATTAGATCAGAAACCAGGAGCTCATTCATACTCCCACTCACACAATATTAGATCAGAGACCAGGAGCCCATTCAGACTCCCACACACACACTGTTAGATCAGAAACCAGGAGCCCATTCAGACTCCCACACACACAATGTTAGATCAGAGACCAGGAGCCCATTCAGACTCCCATACACATACTGTTAAATCAGAGACCAGGAGCCCATTCGGACTCCTACACACACTGTTAGATCAGAGAGCAGGAGCTCATTCAGATTTCCACAAACACACTGTTAGATCAGAAACCAGGAGCTCATTCAGATTCCCACATACAGATAGTTAGATCAGAGACCAGGAGCTCATTATTACTCCCACACATACACTGTTAGATCAGAGACCAGGAGCTCATTATTAATCCCACGCATACACTGTTAGATCAGAGACCAGGAGCTCAATCAGACTCCCATCAGAGACTGTTAGATCAGAGACCAGGAGCTCATTCAGACCCCCACACACAAACTGTAAGATCAGAGACCAGGAGCTCATTCAGATTCACTCACACACACTTTTATATCAGAGACCAGGAGACAATTCAGACTCCCTCACACACACTGTTAGATCAGAGACCAGGAGCTCATTCAGATTCCCACATACACACTGTTAGATCAGAGACCAGGAGCTCATTCAGATTCCCACACACACACTGTTAGATCAGAGACCAGGAGCTCATTCAGACTCCCACACATCTACTCTTGGATCAGAGACCCGCATCTCATTCAGACTCCCACAAACACACTGTTAGATCAGAGACCTGTAGCTAGATCAGACTCCCACACATATACTCTTGGATCAGAGACCAGCATCTGTTTCAGACTCCCACACACTCTGTCAGATTAGAGGCCTGGAGCCCTTTCAGATTCCAACACACCCACTGTTTTATCAGAGATCAGGGGGCCATTCAGCCTCCCGCACACACACTGTTAGATCAGAGACAAGGAGCCCATTCAGACCCACACACACAGTGTTTGATCAGAGACCAGGAGCCCATTCAGAGACCCACAAATACAATGTTAGATCAGAGAGCAGCAGCTCCTTCGGACTCCCACAAACTCAGTGATAGATCAGAGACCATGAGCCAATTCTGACTCCCACACACACAGTGTTAGATCAGAGACCAGGATCCCATTCAGACTCCCACACTCACAATGTTAATTCAGAGACCAGCAGCACATTCAGACTCCTACACAGACTGTTAGATCAAAGACCAGGAGCCCATTCAGAGACCCACAAATACACTGTTAGGTTAGAGAGCAGGAGCTCCTTCGGAATCCCACAAACTCAGTGATAGATCAGAGACCATGAGCCAATTCTGACTCCCACACACACAGTGTTAGATCAGTGACCAGGAGCTCATTCAGACTCCCGTACACATACTGTTAAATCAGAGACCAGGAGCCCATTCAGACTCCCACACACATACTGTTAAATCAAGAGACCTGGTGCCCATTCGGACTCCTACACACACTGTTATATAAGACTCCAGGAGCCCATTCAGACTCCCAATCACACACACCGTTAGATCAGAGAACAGGAGCACATTCAGACTCCAAAACACACGCTGTTATATAAGACTCCAGGAGCCCATTAAGACTCCCAATCACGCACACCGTTAGATCAGAGACAAGGAGCTCATTCAGACTCCCACACATACACTGTTAGCTCAGAGACCAGGAGCCCATTCAGACTCCCACACACACACTGATGGATCACAGACAAGAAGCTCATTCAGACTCCCACAAAATCACTGTTAGATCAGAGACCAGAGACCGGGAGCCCATTCAGACTCCCATACACACACTGATAGATCAGAGACCAGGAGCTCTTTCAGACTCGCACACACGGAACTGTTAGATTAGAGACCAGGAGCTCATTCAGACTCCCATACACACAGTGATAGAACAGACACCAGGAGACCATTCAGATTCCCACACACAAAATGTTACATCAGAGACCATGATCACATTCAGACTCCCACACACGGAACTGTTAGATCAGAAACCAGGAGCTCATTCATACTCCCACTCACACAATATTAGATCAGAAACCAGGAGCTCATTCATACTCCCACTCACACAATATTAGATCAGAGACCAGGAGCCCATTCAGACTCCCACACACACACTGTTAGATCAGAAACCAGGAGCCCATTCAGACTCCCACACACACAATATTAGATCAGAAACCAGGAGCTCATTCAGACTCCCACAAATACACAGTTAGATCAGAAACCAGGAGCTCATTCAGACTCCCACACATACACTGTTAGATCAGAGACCAGGAGCTCATTCAGTCTCCCAGCCACAGATTGTTAGATGAGCGACCAGGAGCCCAATCAGACGCCCACTCGCACAATGTTAGATCAGACACCAGGAGTTCATTCAGACTTCCTCGGACCTACTGTTGGATCAGAGACCCGGAGCAAATTCAGACTCCCATACACACACTGTAAGATCAGACACCAGGAGCCCATTCAGACCTCCGCACACACACTGTTAGATCAGAGACCAGGAGCCCAATCAGTCTCCCACACACACACTGTTAGATCGGAGACCAGGAGCTCATTCTGACTCCCACACAAACACTGTTAGATCAGAGACCAAGGGCTCATTCAGACTTCCAAGCACATAGTGTTGGATCAGACACCAGGAGCCAATTCAGACTCCCAGACACACACGGATAGATCAGATACCAGGATCTCATTCAGACACCCAGACGCACATTGTTAGATCAGAGACCAGGAGCTCATTCAGACTCCCACACACACACTGTTAGACCAGAGACCAGGTGCCCATTCAGACTCCCACACACACACTGTTAGACCAGAGACCAGGAGACCATTCAGACTCCAACATAAATACTATTAGATCAAAGACCGGGAGCCCATTCAGTCTCCCATACACACACTGTTATATCAGAGACCAGAGTCTCATTCTGACTCCTACGCGCTCAGTGTTAGATCAGAGACCAGGATTTCATTCAGACTCCCAGACACACACTGTTGGATCAGAGACCAGGAGCCAATTCGGACTCCCATACACACACTGTTAGATCAGAGACCAGGAGCCCATTCAGACTCCCACACACAAACTGTTAGATCAGAGACCAAGAGCTCATTCTGACTCCCGCACACACACTGTTAGATCAGAGACCAGGAGCTCATTCAAACTTCCATACACGCACTGTTAGATCAGAGACCAGGAGCTCATTCAAACTTCCATACACACACTGTTGGATCAGATACCAGGAGCACACTCAGACTCCAAAGCACACACTGTTATATCAGAGACCAGGACCCCATAGAGTTCCCACACACACACTGTTAGATCAAACACCAGGAGCTCATTCAAACATCCACACACACACTGTTAAATCAGAGACCAGATGACAATTCAGAATCGCACAAACACACTGTTAGAGCAGAGACCAGGAGCCGATTCAGGCTCCCACACACACACTGTTAGATCAGAGACCAGGGGCCCATTCAGACTCCCAGACACACTCTGTTAGATCAGAGACCAATTGCTCATTCAGACTCCCAGACACACTCTGTTAGATCAGAGACCCGGAGCCCAATCAGTCTCCCACACACACACTGTTAGAATAGAGACCAGGGGCTCATTCAGACTCATACGCGTTCAGTGTTAGATCAGAGACGAGGAGCTCATTCAGACTCTCACACAAACTGTTAGATCAGAGACCAGGAGCTCATTCAGACTTACACACACACAGTGTTAGATCAGAGACCAGGAGCCCATTCAGACTCCCACACACACACTGTTTGATCAGAGACCAGGAGCCCATTCAGACTCCCACACACACTCTGTTCGATCAGAGACCAGGAGCTCATTCATACACCCACACATACTCTGTTCGATCAGAGACCAGGAGCCCATTCAGACTCCCACAAACACACTGTTAGATCAGAGACCAGGAGTTCATTCAGACTCCCAGACACACACTGTTAGATTAGAGACCAGGAGTTCATTCAGACTCCCAGACACACACTGTTGGATCACAGACCAGGATCCAACACAGGCTCCCACACACACACTGTGAGATCAGAAACCAGGAACCCACTCAGTCTCTCAAACACACACTGTTAGATCAGTGACCAAAAGCTCATTCAGACTCCCACAGACACACTGTTAGATCAGAGACCAGGAGCTCATTTCGACTCCCACACACGCACTGTTAGATCAGACACCAGGAGCTCATTCAGACTTCCACGCACCTACTGTTGGATCAGAGACCCGGAGCCATTTCAGACTCCCATACACACACTGTTAGATCAGACACCAGGTGCCCAATCAGACTCCCGCTCACACAATCTTAGATCAGAGACCCGGAGCCCATTCAGACTCCCACAAACACACTGTTAGATCAGAGACCAGTAGCCCAATTAGTCCACCACACACACACTGTTAGAATAGAGAAAAGGGGCTCATTCAGACTTTCGCACACACAATGTTATAACAGAGACCAGGAGTTCATTCAGACTCCCAGAAACACACTTTTAGATCAGAGACCAGGAGTTCATTCAGACTTACACACACACACTGTTAGATCAGAGACCAGGAGCTCATTCAAACTTTCGCACACACAATGTTATAACAGAGACCAGGAGTTCATTCAGACTCACACACACACAGTTAGATCAGAGACCAGGAGCACATTCAGACTCCCACACGCACACTGTTTGATCAGTGACCAGGAGCTCATTGAGACACCCACACACACACTGTTAGATCAGAGACCAGGAGCACATTCAGACTCCCACGCACACGCTGTTTGATCAGAGGCCAGGAGCTCATTCATACACCCACACACACTCTGTTCGATCAGAGACCATGAGCCCATTCAGACACCCACACACACAATGTTCGATCAGAGACCAGGAGCACATTCAGACTTACACCGACACACTGTTAGATCAGAGACCAGGATATCATTCAGATTCTCACAAACTCAATGTTAGTTCAGTGACCAGGAGCTAATTCAGACTCGCACACACACATTGTCAGATCAGAGACCATGAGCTCATTCATACTCCCAGACATAAACTGTTAGATCAGAAACCAGGAGCTCATTCAGACTCCCACTCACACAATGTTTGATCAGAGACCAGGAGCTAATTCAGTCTCCGAGACACACAATGTTTGATCAGAGACCAGGAGCCCAATCAGACTCACAGTCACACAATGTTAGATCAGATACCAGGAGCTCATTCAGACTTCCACGCACCTACTGTTGGATCAGAGACCCGGAGCCAATTCAGACTCCCATACACACACAGGATAGATCAGACACCAGGAGCCCATTCAGACTCCCACACACATACTGTTAGATCTGGGACCAGTAACACATTCATACTCCCAGCCACACAGTTTTGGATCAGAGACCAGGAGCCCAATCAGACTCCCGGTCATACAATATTAGATCAGAGACCAGGAGCCCTTTCAGACTCCTACACACACACTGTTAGATCAGAGACCAGGAGCCCAATCAGACTCCCGCTCACACAATGTTAGATCAGAGACCAGGAGCCCATTCAAACTCCCACACACACTGTTAGATCAGAGACCAGGAGCCCAATCAGTCTCCCACATACACAGTGTAAGATCAGAGAGCAGGAGCTCATTCAGACTCTCACATACAGTGTTAGATCAGAGACCAGGAGCTCATTCAAACACCCAGACAACCATTGTTAGATCAGAGACCAGAAGCTCATTCAGACTCCCACACACACACTGTTCGATCAGAGACCAGGAGCACATTCAGACTTACACCGACACACTGTTAGATCAGAGACCAGGATCTCATTCAGACTCCCACAAACACAATCTTAGTTCAGTGACCAGGAGCTAATTCAGACTCGCACACACACATGGTCAGATTAGAGGCCATGAGCTCATTCATACTCCCAGGCATACACTGTCAGATCAGAAACCAGGAGCTCATTCAGACTCCTACTCACACAATGTTTGATCAGAGACCAGCAGCTCATTCAGTCTCCCAGACACACAATGTTTGATCAGAGACCAGGAGCCCAATCAGACTCCCAGTCACACAATGTTAGATCAGACACCAGGAGCTCATTCAGACTTCCACGCACCTACTGTTGGATCAGAGACCTGGAGCCAATTCAGACTCCCATACACACACAGGATAGATCAGACACCAGGGGCCCATTCAGACTCCCACACACATACTGTTAGATCTGGGACCAGTAACACATTCATACTCCCAGCCACACACTTTTGGATCAGAGACCAGGAGCCCAATCAGACTCCCGGTCATACAATATTAGATCAGAGACCAGGAATCCATTCAGATTCCTACACACACACTGTTAGATCAGAGACCAGGAGCCCAATCAGACTCCCGCTCACACAATGTTAGATCAGAGACCAGGAGCCCATTCAAACTCCCACACACAATGTTAGATCAGAGACCAGGAGCCCAATCAGTCTCCCACATACACACTGTCAGATCAGAGACCAGGAGCTCATTCAAACTCTCACATACAGTGTTAGATCAGAGACCATGAGCTCATTCAAACACCCAGACAACCATTGTTAGATCAGAGACCAGGAGCTCATTTAGACTATCACACACACTGTTAGATCAGAGACCAGGAGCCCATTCAGACGCCCATACACCTACTGTTAAATCAGGGACCAGGAACCCATGCAGACTCCCAAACACATACTGTTAGATCGGAGACCAGGAACCCATACAGAGTCCCACACACACACTGTTAGATCAGAGACCAGGAGCTTATTCGGACTCCCACACACACACGCTGTTAGATCAGAGACCAGGAGCTCATTCAGACTTCCATACACACACTGTTGGATCAGGTACCAGGAGCCCATTCAGACTCCGACACACACACTGTTCGATCAGAGAACAGGAGCTCATTCAGACTCCCACAAACACAATCTTAGTTCAGTGACCAGGAGCTAATTCTGACTCTAACACACACTGTTAGATCAGAGACCAAGTGACCATGCAGACTCCCAAACATACATTGTCAGATCAGAGACCAAAGCACATTCAAACTCCCACACACACTATTAGATCAGTGACCAGGAGCCCATTCAAACTCCCACACATACTGTTAGATCAGAAACCAGGAGCTCATTCAGACTCACACACACACAGTTAGATCAGAGACCAGGAGCCCATTCAAACTCCCACACACACTCTGTGAGGTCAGAGACAAGGAGCTCATTCAGACTTACACACAGAGACTGTTTGATCAGAGACCAGGAGCACATTCAGGCTCCCATCACACTCTGTTAGATCAGATACCAGGAGCCCATTCAGACTCCCACTCAGACACTGTTAGATCAGAGACCAGGAGCTGTTTCAGACTCCCACACTCACATTGTTAGATCAGAGACCAGGAGCCCTTTCGGTCTCCCAAACACTCACTGTTAGATCAGAGAGCAAGAGCCCCTTCAGACTCCCACATTCACACTGTTAGATCAGAGACCAGGAGCCAATACAGGCTCCCGCACAGACACTGTGAGATCAGAGACCAGGAGCCCATTCAGACACCGACACACACACTGTTCGATCAGAGACCAGGAGCCCATTCAGATTCCCACACAAACACTGTTAGATCAGAGATCATGAGAGCATTCAGTCTCCCATACACACACATTGTTAGATCAGAGACCAGGAGCCCATTCGGACTCCGACACACAATCTGTGATATCAGAGACCAGGAGCTCATTCAGACTCCCACAGACACTGTTAGATCAGAGACCAGGAGCCCATCAGACTCACACACACAACCTGTGATATCTGAGACCAGGAGCCCATTCAGACTCCCACACACGCATTGTTAGATCAGAGACCAGGAGCCCATTCGGACTCCGACACATACACTGTTGGATCAGAGAGCAAGAGCCCATTCAGACTCCCACACACACTCTCTTACAACAGAGACCAGGAGCCCATTCAGACTCCCACACAAACGCTGTAAGATCAGAATCCAGGAGCCCATTCAGACTCCCACACACACACTGTTAGATCAGAGGACAGGAGCTCATTCGGACTCCAACACACACTCTCTTACAACAGAGACCAGGAGCCCATTCAGACTCCCACACACACATTTTTAGATCAGAGAACAGGAGCCCATTCAGACTCCCACACACACACTGTAAGATCAGAGAACAGGAGCCCATTCAGACTCACACACACACACTGTTAGATCAGAGACCGGGAGCTCATTCAGACTCCCACACACACACTGCTAGATCAGAGACCAGGAGCCCATTCAGTCTCCCACACACACACTGTTAGATCAGAGACCATGAGCCCATTCAGACTCCCACACACACACCGTAAGATCAGAGACCGGGAGCCCATTCAGACTATCACTCACACACTGTTAGATCAGAGGCCAGGAGCTCATTCGGACTCCCACACACACTCTCTTACAACAGAGACCAGGAGCCCATTCAGACTCCCACACAAACATTGTTAGATCAGAGACCAGGAGCCCATTCAGACTCCCACACACACACTGTTAGATGTGAGACCAGGAGCTCATTCAGAATCCCAGAAATACGTTTAGAAAATAGACGAGGAGCTCATTCAGACTCCCACTGACAGACTCTTAGATGAGAGACCAGGAGCTCATTCAGACTCCCACATACACACTGCCAGATCAGGGATCAGGAGCTCAATCAGACTCCCACACATACACTGTTAAATGAGTTACCAGGAGCCCTGTCAGGCTGCAACACACAAACTGTTAGATCACAGAGCAGGAGATCATTCAGACTCCCACACACACACTGTTAGATCAGAGACCAGGAGCCCATTCAGACTTCCACACACACACTTTTACATCAGTGACAAGTAGCCCATTCAGACTCCCACAAACACACTGTTAGATCAGAGAACAGGAGCCCATTCAGATTCCCGCACACACTCTGTTAGATCAGAGACCATGAGCTAATTCAGACTCCCACACACACAATGTTAGAACAGAGATCAGGAGCTAATTCAGACTCCCACACACCCACTGTTAAATCAGAGACCAGGAGCCCATTCAGACTCCCACAAAGACACTGTTAGATCAGAGCCCAGGAACTCATTCAGACTCCCACAAACACACTGTTAGATCAGAGAACAGGTGCCCATTCAGACTTCCACACACACACTGTTAAATCAGAGAGCAGGAGCACATTCAGACTCCTACACACACAATTTAATCACCTGGAACCGTTCAAACCCCCGGGTCTGTGATCGGTCACATCCCTGGGACTGCTTATAACCCTGGTATAGGCCAAACCCCCGGGTCTGGTCAAACCTGCGTGTCGCTAATCAGACCCGTTCCTGGGACCGGTCAAACCTGCGGGTCTGTGATCAGACACACCCCTGGGAGCGTTGAAACTCCTGTGACTGGTCAAACCACCAGGACTGTTCAAACTCCTGGGTCCACGATCGAAAACACCCCTGGGTCCAGTTAAACCACCGGTTCCTTCAACGGACACACCGCGGAACTGGTCAAACCACCGGGACCAGTTTAACCCGCGGGCCTGGTCAGCCACTGGAACCATGATCGGAAACACTCCTCGGACCGGTCCAACACCCAGGTCCTGCGACCGGACAAATACACTGGGACCGCTCAAACACCCGTGTCCGTAATCGGACACAACCCCGAGACAGGTCAAACTCCCGGGACTGGTCAAACCCCGGGTCTGTGAATGGACACACCAGCACGACCGGTCAAACCCACGGCTCCGTGATCAGACACATCACTGGGACAAGTCAAACGGCTGAGACCATGATCAGACACATCCTGGGGACTGGTCAAACGCCCGAGTCCATGATCGGAAACACAGGGGACTGGTCAAACGCCCGAGTCCATGATCAGACACACAGGGGACTGTTCAAACGCCCTAGTCCATGATCAGACACACAGGGGACTGGTCAAACGCCCGAGTTCATGATCAGATACACAGGGGACTGTTCAAACGCCCTAGTCCATGATCAGACACACAGGGGACTGGTCAAACGCCGGACTCCATGATCGGACACACTCTGGGGACTGGTCAAACAGCCGAGTCCATGATTGGATACTCCCCGGGTATGGTGAAACGCCCGAGTCCATGATCGGGCACAGTCTCGGGGAATGGTCAAACGCCCGATTCCATGATCGGACACACAGGGGACTGGTCAAACGCCCGAGTCCATGATCAGACACACAGGGGACTGTTCAAACGCCCTAGTCCATGATCAGACACACAGGGGACTGGTCAAACGCCCGAGTTCATGATCAGATACACAGGGGACTGTTCAAACGCCCTAGTCCATGATCAGACACACAGGGGACTGGTCAAACGCCGGACTCCATGATCGGACACACTCTGGGGACTGGTCAAACAGCCGAGTCCATGATTGGATACTCCCCGGGTATGGTGAAACGCCCGAGTCCATGATCGGGCACAGTCTCGGGGAATGGTCAAGCGCCCGATTCCATGATCCGACACACCCCGGGGACTGGTCAAACGCCGGAGGCCATGATCGGACACTCCCCGGGGACTGGTAAAACGCACGAGTCCATGATCGGAAACACCCCGGGGACTGGTCAAACGCCGGAGGCCATGATCGGACACAGACCCGGGGAGTGGCCAAACGCCCGAGTCCATGATCGGACACACCCCATGGACTGTTAGATCAGAGACCAGGAGCCCATTCAGACTCGCACACACACTGTTAGATCAGAGACCAGGAGTTAATTCAGACTCCCAGACACACATTGTTAGATCAGAGACCAGGAGCTCATTCAGACTATCACACATACTGTTAGATCAGAGACCAGGAGTTCATTCAGACTCCCAGACACACACTGTTAGATCAGAGACCAGGAGCTCATTCCGACTCCCACACACACACTGTTAGATCAGAGACCAGGAGCTCACTCAGATTCCCACACACTGTTAGATCAGACACCAGGAGCTCATTCAGACTTCAACGCACCTACTGTTGGATCAGAGACCCGGAGCCATTTCAGACTCCCACACACACACACACTGTTAGATCAGACACCAGGAGCCCATGCAGTCTCCCACACACACACTGTTAAATCAGAGACCAGGAGCTCATTCAGACTCCTACGCGATCAGTGTTAGATCAGAGACCAGGAGCTCATTCAGACTCCTACGCGATCAATGTTAGATCAGAGACCAGGAGCTCATTCAGGCAGCCACATACACTGTTAGATCAGAGACAAAGAGCTCATTCAGACACCCACACACTCATTGATAGATCAGAGACCAGGAGTTAATTCAGACTATCACACACAGTGTTAGATCAGAGACCAGGAGTTTATTCAGACTCCCAGACACACACTGTTAGATCAGAGACCAGGAGCACATTCAGACTCCCACACACATACTGTTAGATGAGAGACCAGGAGCTCATTCAGACTCCCACACACACACTGTTAGATCAGAGAGCAGGAGCACATTCAGACTCCCACACAAATATTGTTAGATCGGAGACCAGGAACCCATACATTCTCCCACACACACACTGTTAGATCAGAGAGCAGGAGCTCATTCTGACTCCCACACACAACTGTTAGATCAGAGACCAGGAGTTCATTCAGACTTCCAAGCACATACTGTTGTACCAGAGGCCAGGAGCCAATTCAGACTTCCATACACACACTGTTGGATCAGATACCAGGAGCCCACTCAGACTCCAAAACACACACAGTTAGTTCAGAGACCAGGAGCTCATTCTGACTCACACACACTCACTGTTAGATCAGAGTCCAGGAGCTCATTCACATTCCCACACACACTGTTAGATCAGACACCACGAGCTCATTCAGACTTCAACGCACCTACTGTTGGATCAGAGACCCGGAGCCCATTCAGACTCCCACTCAGACACTGTTAGATCAGAGACCAGGAGCTGTTTCAGACTCCCACACACACATTGTTAGATCAGAGACCAGGAGGCCTTTCGGTCTCCCAAACACTCACTGTTAGATCAGAGAGCAAGAGCCCCTTCAGACTCCCACATTCACACTGTTAGATCAGAGACCAGGAGCCAATACAGGCTCCCGCACAGACACTGTGAGATCAGAGACCAGGAGCCCATTCAGACACCGACACACACACTGTTCGATCAGAGACCAGGAGCCCATTCAGATTCCCACACAAACACTGTTAGATCAGAGATCATGAGAGCATTCAGTCTCCCATACACACACATTGTTAGATCAGAGACCAGGAGCCCATTCGGACTCCGACACACAATCTGTGATATCAGAGACCAGGAGCTCATTCAGACTCCCACAGACACTGTTAGATCAGAGACCAGGAGCCCATCAGACTCACACACACAACCTGTGATATCTGAGACCAGGAGCCCATTCAGACTCCCACACACGCATTGTTAGATCAGAGACCAGGAGCCCATTCGGACTCCGACACATACACTGTTGGATCAGAGAGCAAGAGCCCATTCAGACTCCCACACACACTCTCTTACAACAGAGACCAGGAGCCCATTCAGACTCCCACACAAACGCTGTAAGATCAGAATCCAGGAGCCCATTCAGACTCCCACACACACACTGTTAGATCAGAGGACAGGAGCTCATTCGGACTCCAACACACACTCTCTTACAACAGAGACCAGGAGCCCATTCAGACTCCCACACACACATTTTTAGATCAGAGAACAGGAGCCCATTCAGACTCCCACACACACACTGTAAGATCAGAGAACAGGAGCCCATTCAGACTCACACACACACACTGTTAGATCAGAGACCGGGAGCTCATTCAGACTCCCACACACACACTGCTAGATCAGAGACCAGGAGCCCATTCAGTCTCCCACACACACACTGTTAGATCAGAGACCATGAGCCCATTCAGACTCCCACACACACACCGTAAGATCAGAGACCGGGAGCCCATTCAGACTATCACTCACACACTGTTAGATCAGAGGCCAGGAGCTCATTCGGACTCCCACACACACTCTCTTACAACAGAGACCAGGAGCCCATTCAGACTCCCACACAAACATTGTTAGATCAGAGACCAGGAGCCCATTCAGACTCCCACACACACACTGTTAGATGTGAGACCAGGAGCTCATTCAGAATCCCAGAAATACGTTTAGAAAATAGACGAGGAGCTCATTCAGACTCCCACTGACAGACTCTTAGATGAGAGACCAGGAGCTCATTCAGACTCCCACATACACACTGCCAGATCAGGGATCAGGAGCTCAATCAGACTCCCACACATACACTGTTAAATGAGTTACCAGGAGCCCTGTCAGGCTGCAACACACAAACTGTTAGATCACAGAGCAGGAGATCATTCAGACTCCCACACACACACTGTTAGATCAGAGACCAGGAGCCCATTCAGACTTCCACACACACACTTTTACATCAGTGACAAGTAGCCCATTCAGACTCCCACAAACACACTGTTAGATCAGAGAACAGGAGCCCATTCAGATTCCCGCACACACTCTGTTAGATCAGAGACCATGAGCTAATTCAGACTCCCACACACACAATGTTAGAACAGAGATCAGGAGCTAATTCAGACTCCCACACACCCACTGTTAAATCAGAGACCAGGAGCCCATTCAGACTCCCACAAAGACACTGTTAGATCAGAGCCCAGGAACTCATTCAGACTCCCACAAACACACTGTTAGATCAGAGAACAGGTGCCCATTCAGACTTCCACACACACACTGTTAAATCAGAGAGCAGGAGCACATTCAGACTCCTACACACACAATTTAATCACCTGGAACCGTTCAAACCCCCGGGTCTGTGATCGGTCACATCCCTGGGACTGCTTATAACCCTGGTATAGGCCAAACCCCCGGGTCTGGTCAAACCTGCGTGTCGCTAATCAGACCCGTTCCTGGGACCGGTCAAACCTGCGGGTCTGTGATCAGACACACCCCTGGGAGCGTTGAAACTCCTGTGACTGGTCAAACCACCAGGACTGTTCAAACTCCTGGGTCCACGATCGAAAACACCCCTGGGTCCAGTTAAACCACCGGTTCCTTCAACGGACACACCGCGGATCTGGTCAAACCACCGGGACCAGTTTAACCCGCGGGCCTGGTCAGCCACTGGAACCATGATCGGAAACACTCCTCGGACCGGTCCAACACCCAGGTCCTGCGACCGGACAAATACACTGGGACCGCTCAAACACCCGTGTCCGTAATCGGACACAACCCCGAGACAGGTCAAACTCCCGGGACTGGTCAAACCCCGGGTCTGTGAATGGACACACCAGCACGACCGGTCAAACCCACGGCTCCGTGATCAGACACATCACTGGGACAAGTCAAACGGCTGAGACCATGATCAGACACATCCTGGGGACTGGTCAAACGCCCGAGTCCATGATCGGAAACACAGGGGACTGGTCAAACGCCCGAGTCCATGATCAGACACACAGGGGACTGTTCAAACGCCCTAGTCCATGATCAGACACACAGGGGACTGGTCAAACGCCCGAGTTCATGATCAGATACACAGGGGACTGTTCAAACGCCCTAGTCCATGATCAGACACACAGGGGACTGGTCAAACGCCGGACTCCATGATCGGACACACTCTGGGGACTGGTCAAACAGCCGAGTCCATGATTGGATACTCCCCGGGTATGGTGAAACGCCCGAGTCCATGATCGGGCACAGTCTCGGGGAATGGTCAAACGCCCGATTCCATGATCGGACACACAGGGGACTGGTCAAACGCCCGAGTCCATGATCAGACACACAGGGGACTGTTCAAACGCCCTAGTCCATGATCAGACACACAGGGGACTGGTCAAACGCCCGAGTTCATGATCAGATACACAGGGGACTGTTCAAACGCCCTAGTCCATGATCAGACACACAGGGGACTGGTCAAACGCCGGACTCCATGATCGGACACACTCTGGGGACTGGTCAAACAGCCGAGTCCATGATTGGATACTCCCCGGGTATGGTGAAACGCCCGAGTCCATGATCGGGCACAGTCTCGGGGAAAGGTCAAGCGCCCGATTCCATGATCCGACACACCCCGGGGACTGGTCAAACGCCGGAGGCCATGATCGGACACTCCCCGGGGACTGGTAAAACGCACGAGTCCATGATCGGAAACACCCCGGGGACTGGTCAAACGCCGGAGGCCATGATCGGACACAGACCCGGGGAGTGGCCAAACGCCCGAGTCCATGATCGGACACACCCCATGGACTGTTAGATCAGAGACCAGGAGCCCATTCAGACTCGCACACACACTGTTAGATCAGAGACCAGGAGTTAATTCAGACTCCCAGACACACATTGTTAGATCAGAGACCAGGAGCTCATTCAGACTATCACACATACTGTTAGATCAGAGACCAGGAGTTCATTCAGACTCCCAGACACACACTGTTAGATCAGAGACCAGGAGCTCATTCCGACTCCCACACACACACTGTTAGATCAGAGACCAGGAGCTCACTCAGATTCCCACACACTGTTAGATCAGACACCAGGAGCTCATTCAGACTTCAACGCACCTACTGTTGGATCAGAGACCCGGAGCCATTTCAGACTCCCACACACACACACACTGTTAGATCAGACACCAGGAGCCCATGCAGTCTCCCACACACACACTGTTAAATCAGAGACCAGGAGCCCTTTCGGTCTCCCAAACACTCACTGTTAGATCAGAGAGCAAGAGCCCCTTCAGACTCCCACATTCACACTGTTAGATCAGAGACCAGGAGCCAATACAGGCTCCCGCACAGACACTGTGAGATCAGAGACCAGGAGCCCATTCAGACACCGACACACACACTGTTCGATCAGAGACCAGGAGCCCATTCAGATTCCCACACAAACACTGTTAGATCAGAGATCATGAGAGCATTCAGTCTCCCATACACACACATTGTTAGATCAGAGACCAGGAGCCCATTCGGACTCCGACACACAATCTGTGATATCAGAGACCAGGAGCTCATTCAGACTCCCACAGACACTGTTAGATCAGAGACCAGGAGCCCATCAGACTCACACACACAACCTGTGATATCTGAGACCAGGAGCCCATTCAGACTCCCACACACGCATTGTTAGATCAGAGACCAGGAGCCCATTCGGACTCCGACACATACACTGTTGGATCAGAGAGCAAGAGCCCATTCAGACTCCCACACACACTCTCTTACAACAGAGACCAGGAGCCCATTCAGACTCCCACACAAACGCTGTAAGATCAGAATCCAGGAGCCCATTCAGACTCCCACACACACACTGTTAGATCAGAGGACAGGAGCTCATTCGGACTCCAACACACACTCTCTTACAACAGAGACCAGGAGCCCATTCAGACTCCCACACACACATTTTTAGATCAGAGAACAGGAGCCCATTCAGACTCCCACACACACACTGTAAGATCAGAGAACAGGAGCCCATTCAGACTCACACACACACACTGTTAGATCAGAGACCGGGAGCTCATTCAGACTCCCACACACACACTGCTAGATCAGAGACCAGGAGCCCATTCAGTCTCCCACACACACACTGTTAGATCAGAGACCATGAGCCCATTCAGACTCCCACACACACACCGTAAGATCAGAGACCGGGAGCCCATTCAGACTATCACTCACACACTGTTAGATCAGAGGCCAGGAGCTCATTCGGACTCCCACACACACTCTCTTACAACAGAGACCAGGAGCCCATTCAGACTCCCACACAAACATTGTTAGATCAGAGACCAGGAGCCCATTCAGACTCCCACACACACACTGTTAGATGTGAGACCAGGAGCTCATTCAGAATCCCAGAAATACGTTTAGAAAATAGACGAGGAGCTCATTCAGACTCCCACTGACAGACTCTTAGATGAGAGACCAGGAGCTCATTCAGACACCCACATACACACTGCCAGATCAGGGATCAGGAGCTCAATCAGACTCCCACACATACACTGTTAAATGAGTTACCAGGAGCCCTGTCAGGCTGCAACACACAAACTGTTAGATCACAGAGCAGGAGATCATTCAGACTCCCACACACACACTGTTAGATCAGAGACCAGGAGCCCATTCAGACTTCCACACACACACTTTTACATCAGTGACAAGTAGCCCATTCAGACTCCCACAAACACACTGTTAGATCAGAGAACAGGAGCCCATTCAGATTCCCGCACACACTCTGTTAGATCAGAGACCATGAGCTAATTCAGACTCCCACACACACAATGTTAGAACAGAGATCAGGAGCTAATTCAGACTCCCACACACCCACTGTTAAATCAGAGACCAGGAGCCCATTCAGACTCCCACAAAGACACTGTTAGATCAGAGCCCAGGAACTCATTCAGACTCCCACAAACACACTGTTAGATCAGAGAACAGGTGCCCATTCAGACTTCCACACACACACTGTTAAATCAGAGAGCAGGAGCACATTCAGACTCCTACACACACAATTTAATCACCTGGAACCGTTCAAACCCCCGGGTCTGTGATCGGTCACATCCCTGGGACTGCTTATAACCCTGGTATAGGCCAAACCCCCGGGTCTGGTCAAACCTGCGTGTCGCTAATCAGACCCGTTCCTGGGACCGGTCAAACCTGCGGGTCTGTGATCAGACACACCCCTGGGAGCGTTGAAACTCCTGTGACTGGTCAAACCACCAGGACTGTTCAAACTCCTGGGTCCACGATCGAAAACACCCCTGGGTCCAGTTAAACCACCGGTTCCTTCAACGGACACACCGCGGAACTGGTCAAACCACCGGGACCAGTTTAACCCGCGGGCCTGGTCAGCCACTGGAACCATGATCGGAAACACTCCTCGGACCGGTCCAACACCCAGGTCCTGCGACCGGACAAATACACTGGGACCGCTCAAACACCCGTGTCCGTAATCGGACACAACCCCGAGACAGGTCAAACTCCCGGGACTGGTCAAACCCCGGGTCTGTGAATGGACACACCAGCACGACCGGTCAAACCCACGGCTCCGTGATCAGACACATCACTGGGACAAGTCAAACGGCTGAGACCATGATCAGACACATCCTGGGGACTGGTCAAACGCCCGAGTCCATGATCGGAAACACAGGGGACTGGTCAAACGCCCGAGTCCATGATCAGACACACAGGGGACTGTTCAAACGCCCTAGTCCATGATCAGACACACAGGGGACTGGTCAAACGCCCGAGTTCATGATCAGATACACAGGGGACTGTTCAAACGCCCTAGTCCATGATCAGACACACAGGGGACTGGTCAAACGCCGGACTCCATGATCGGACACACTCTGGGGACTGGTCAAACAGCCGAGTCCATGATTGGATACTCCCCGGGTATGGTGAAACGCCCGAGTCCATGATCGGGCACAGTCTCGGGGAATGGTCAAACGCCCGATTCCATGATCGGACACACAGGGGACTGGTCAAACGCCCGAGTCCATGATCAGACACACAGGGGACTGTTCAAACGCCCTAGTCCATGATCAGACACACAGGGGACTGGTCAAACGCCCGAGTTCATGATCAGATACACAGGGGACTGTTCAAACGCCCTAGTCCATGATCAGACACACAGGGGACTGGTCAAACGCCGAACTCCATGATCGGACACACTCTGGGGACTGGTCAAACAGCCGAGTCCATGATTGGATACTCCCCGGGTATGGTGAAACGCCCGAGTCCATGATCGGGCACAGACTCGGGGAAAGGTCAAGCGCCCGATTCCATGATCCGACACACCCCGGGGACTGGTCAAACGCCGGAGGCCATGATCGGACACTCCCCGGGGACTGGTAAAACGCACGAGTCCATGATCGGAAACACCCCGGGGACTGGTCAAACGCCGGAGGCCATGATCGGACACAGACCCTGGGAGTGGCCAAACGCCCGAGTCCATGATCGGACACACCCCATGGACTGTTAGATCAGAGACCAGGAGCCCATTCAGACTCGCACACACACTGTTAGATCAGAGACCAGGAGTTAATTCAGACTCCCAGACACACATTGTTAGATCAGAGACCAGGAGCTCATTCAGACTATCACACATACTGTTAGATCAGAGACCAGGAGTTCATTCAGACTCCCAGACACACACTGTTAGATCAGAGACCAGGAGCTCATTCCGACTCCCACACACACACTGTTAGATCAGAGACCAGGAGCTCACTCAGATTCCCACACACTGTTAGATCAGACACCAGGAGCTCATTCAGACTTCAACGCACCTACTGTTGGATCAGAGACCCGGAGCCATTTCAGACTCCCACACACACACACACTGTTAGATCAGACACCAGGAGCCCATGCAGTCTCCCACACACACACTGTTAAATCAGAGACCAGGAGCTCATTCAGACTCCTACGCGATCAGTGTTAGATCAGAGACCAGGAGCTCATTCAGACTCCTACGCGATCAATGTTAGATCAGAGACCAGGAGCTCATTCAGGCAGCCACATACACTGTTAGATCAGAGACAAAGAGCTCATTCAGACACCCACACACTCATTGATAGATCAGAGACCAGGAGTTAATTCAGACTATCACACACAGTGTTAGATCAGAGACCAGGAGTTTATTCAGACTCCCAGACACACCCTGTTAGATCAGAGACCAGGAGCACATTCAGACTCCCACACACATACTGTTAGATGAGAGACCAGGAGCTCATTCAGACTCCCACACACACACTGTTAGATCAGAGAGCAGGAGCACATTCAGACTCCCACACAAATATTGTTAGAACGGAGACCAGGAACCCATACATTCTCCCACACACACACTGTTAGATCAGAGAGCAGGAGCTCATTCTGACTCCCACACACAACTGTTAGATCAGAGACCAGGAGTTCATTCAGACTTCCAAGCACATACTGTTGTACCAGAGGCCAGGAGCCAATTCAGACTTCCATACACACACTGTTGGATCAGATACCAGGAGCCCACTCAGACTCCAAAACACACACAGTTAGTTCAGAGACCAGGAGCTCATTCTGACTCACACACACTCACTGTTAGATCAGAGTCCAGGAGCTCATTCACATTCCCACACACACTGTTAGATCAGACACCACGAGCTCATTCAGACTTCAACGCACCTACTGTTGGATCAGAGACCCGGAGCCAATTCAGACTCCCATACACACACTGTTAGATCAGAGACCAGGAGCCAATTCAGAAGCCTACACATATACTGTTTGATCAGGGACCAGGAACCCATACAGACTCCCAAACACACACTGTTAGATTAGAGACCAGGAGCTCATTCTGCCTCCCACTCACACACTATTAGATCAGAGACCAGGAGCTCATGCTGACTCCTACACACACACTGTTAGATCAGAGACCAGGAGCTCATTCAGACTTTCAAGCAAATACTGTTGGATCAGAGACCAAGTGCCAATTCAGACTCCCAGACACACACTGTTAGATAAGAGACCAGTAGCTCATTCAGAATCCCAGACACACAATGTTAGATCTGAGACCAGGAGCTCATTCAGATTCTCACACACACTGTTAGATCAGAGACCAGGAGCCGATTCAGGCATCCACACACACACTGTTAAATCAGAGCCCAGGAGCCCATTCAGAATCCCCCACACACACAGTTAGATCAGAGACATGGATCCCATTCAGACTCCCACACACACACTGTTAGATCAGAGACCAGGAGCCCATTCAGACACCCACACACACACTGTTAGATCAGAGATCAGGAGCTCATTCAGACTCCCACACACACACTGTTAGATCAGAAACTAGAGCGCCTTCAGACTCTCACACACACTGTTAGATCAGACACCAAGAGCTCATTCAGACACCCAGACACGCAGTGTTAGATCAGAGACCAGGAGTTCAGTCAGACTCCCAGACACACACTGTTAGATCAGACACCAAGAGCTCATTCAGACACACAGACACACAGTGTTAGATCAGAGACCAGGAGTTCAGTCAGACTCCCAGACACACACTGTTGGATCAGAGACCAGGAGCCATTCAGACTCCCACACACACACTGTTAGATCAGAGACCAGGAGCCCATTCAGACACCCACACACACAATATTAGATCAGGGATCAGGAGCTCATTCAGACTCCCACACACACACTGTTAGATCAGGGACCAGGAGCTCATTCAGACACCCACACACACAGTGTTAGATCAGAGACCAGGAGCCCATTCAGACTCCCACACACACAGTGGTAGATCAGAGACTAGGAGCTCATGCAGACACCCAGACAAACAGTGTTAGATCAGAGACCAGGAGTTAAGTCAGTCTCCCACACCCATACTGTTAGATCAAAGACCAGGAGCTCATTCAGACTCCGACACACACACTGTTAGATCAAAGACAAGGAGCTCATTCAGACTCTCACACACACACTGTTAGATCAGGGATCAGGAGCCCATTCAGACACCCACACACACAATGTTAGATCAGAGAGCAGGAGCTCATTCAGACTCCCACACACACAGTGGTAGATCAGGGACCAGGAGCTCATTCAGACTCCCACACACACAGTGTTAGATCAGAGACCAGGAGCCCATTCAGACTCCCACACACACAGTGGTAGATCAGAGACCAGGAGTTCATTCAGACTCCCACACACACTGTTAGATCAGAGAGCAAGAGATCATTCAGACACACAGACAAACATTGTTAGATCAGAGACCAGGAGCTCATTCAGACTATCACTCACACTGTTAGATCAGAGAGCAAGAGATCATTCAGACACCCAGACACTCATTGTTAGATCAGAGACCAGGAGCTCATTCAGACTCCCAGACACACACTGTTAGATCAGAGACCAGGAGCTCATTCAGGCTCCCACACACAAAGTGTTAGATCAGAGACCAGGAACCCATACAGACTCACACACACACACTGTTAGATCATAGACCAGGAGCTCATTCTGACTCCCACACACACACTGTTAGATCAGAGACCAGGAGCCCATTCAGACTCACACACACACACTGTTAGATCATAGACCAGGAGCTCATTCTGACTCCCATACACACACTGTTAGATCAGAGACCAGGAGATCATTCAGACTCCCACACACACACTGTTAGATCAGAGACCAGGAGCCCACTCAGACTCCAAAACACGCGCAGTAAGTTAAGAGACCAGGAGCCCATTCAGACTCACACACACACACTGTTAGATCATAGACCAGGAGCTCATTCTGACTCCCATACACACACTGTTAGATCAGTGACCAGGAGCTCATTCAGACTTACACACACACACTGTTCGATCAGAGACCAGGAGCTCATTCAGAAACCCAGACACACAGTGTTAGATCAGAGACCAGGAGTTCAGTCAGACTCCCAGACACACACTGTTGGATCAGAGACCAGGAGCCATTCAGACTCCCACACACACACTGTTAGATCAGAGACCAGGAGCTCATTCAGGCTCCCACACACAAAGTGTTAGATCAGAGACCAGGAACCCATACAGACTCACACACACACACTGTTAGATCATAGACCAGGAGCTCATTCTGACTCCCACACACACACTGTTAGATCAGAGACCAGGAGCCCATTCAGACTCACACACACACACTGTTAGATCATAGACCAGGAGCTCATTCTGACTCCCATACACACACTGTTAGATCAGAGACCAGGAGATCATTCAGACTCCCACACACACACTGTTAGATCAGAGACCAGGAGCCCACTCAGACTCCAAAACACGCACAGTAAGTTAAGAGACCAGGAGCCCATTCAGACTCTCACACACACACTGTTAGATCATAGACCAGGAGCTCATTCTGACTCCCATACACACACTGTTAGATCAGTGACCAGGAGCTCATTCAGACTTACACACACACACTGTTCGATCAGAGACCAGGAGCTCATTCAGACTTACACACACACACTGTTAGATCAGAGACCAGGAGCCCATTGAGACACCCACACGCACACTGTTCGATCAGAGACCAGGAGCACATTCAGGCTCACACGCCCACGCTGTTTGATCAGAGGCCATGAGCTCATTCATACACCCACACACACACTGTTCGATCAGAGACCATGAGCCCATTCAGACACCCACACACACACTGTTCGATCAGAGACCAGGAGCTCATTCAGACTTACACACACACACTGTTAGATCAGCGACCAGGATCTCATTCAGACTCGCACAAACACAATCTTAGTTCAGTGACCAGGAGCTAATTCAGACTCCCACAACCACTGTTAGATCAGAGACCAAGTGACCATGCTTACTCCCACACACACATTGTCAGATCAGAGACCATGAGCACATTCAGACTCCCACACACACTGTTAGATCAGAAACCAGGAGCTCATTCAGACTCCCACTCACACAATGTTAGATCAGAGACCAGGAGCTCAATCAGACTCCCAGACATACACTGTTAGATCTGAAACCAGGAGCTCATTCAGACTCCCACTCAC
The DNA here is from genome assembly GCA_030390025.1 of Squalus acanthias. Classification (NCBI taxonomy): domain Eukaryota; kingdom Metazoa; phylum Chordata; class Chondrichthyes; order Squaliformes; family Squalidae; genus Squalus; species Squalus acanthias. Next base: position 5,487,969 of record JASTWF010000034.1, on the reverse strand, counting down.
ACAATGTTAGATCAGAGACCAGGAGCTCATTCAGACTCCCAGACATACACTGTTAGATCTGAAACCAGGAGCTCATTCAGACTCCCACTCACACAATGTTCGATCAGAGACCAGGAGCTCATTCTGTCTCCCAGACACACACTGTTAGATCAGAGACCAGGAGCGCAATCAGACTCCCACTCACACAATGTTAGATCAGGGACCAGGAACAGATTCAGACTCCTACACACACACTGTTAGATTAGAGACCAGGAGCCCAATCAGACTCCCGCTCACACAATGTTAGATCAGAGACCAAGAGCCCATTCAGATTTCCACACACACTGCTAGATCAGAGATCAGTAGCCCAATCAGTCTCCCTCACACACAATGTTAGATCAGAGACCAGGAGCACATTCAGACTCCCACACACACTGTTAGATCAGAGACCAGTAGCCCAATCAGTCTCCCACATACACACTGTCCGATCAGAAACTAGGAGCTCCTTCACACTCTCACAATCACTGTTAGATCAGAGACCAGGAGCTCATTCAGACTCTCAAATACAGTGTTAGATCAGAGACCAGCAGCTCATTCAAACACCCAGACAGCCATTGTTAGATCACAGACCAGGAGCTCATTCAGACTATCACACACACTGTTAGATCAGAGACCAGGAGTTCATTCAGACTCCCAGACACACACTGTTAGATCAGAGACCAGGATCCCATTCAGACGCCAACACACATACTGTTAGATCAGGGACCAGGAACCCATACAGACTCCCAAACACACACTGTTAGATCAGAGACCAGGAGCTCAATCCGCCTCCCACACACACAGTGTTAGATCAGAGACTTTGAACTCATTCTGACTCCCACACACACACTGTTAGATCAGAGACCAGGAGCTCATTCAGACTTTCAAGCACATACTGTTGGATCAGAGACCAGGATCCAATTCAGACTCCCAGACACAAAGTTAGATCAGAGACCAGGAGATCATTCAGACTCCCAGACACACAATGTTAAATCAGAGACCAGGAGCTCATTCAGATTCTCACACACACTGTTAGATCAGAGACCAAGAGCCCAATCAGGCTCCCACACTCACACTGTTAGACCAGAGAAGAGGAGCCCATTCAGACTCCAACATAAATACTGTTAGATCAGAGACCGGGAGCCCATTCAGTCTCCCACACACACACTGTTATATCAGAGACCAGGGTCTCATTCAGACTCCTACGCGCTCAGTGTTAGATCATAGAAACATAGAAACATAGAAAATAGGTGCAGGAGTAGACCATTCGGTCCTTCGAGCCTGCACCGCCATTCAATGCGTTCATGGCTGAACATGCTACCTCAGTACCCCATTCCTGCTTTCTCGCCATACCCCTTGATCCCCCTAGTTGTGAGTATTATATCTAACTCCCTTTTGAATATATTTAGCGAACTGGCCTCAACAACCTTCTGTGGTAGAAAATTCCACAGATTCACCACTCTCTGGGTGAAGAAGTTCCTCCTCATCTCAGTCTTAAATGGCTACCCCTTTTTCGTTAGACTGTGACCCCTGGTTTTAGTTTTCCCTAACATTGGAAACATTCTGCCCGCATCTAATTTGTCTAAACCAGTCAGGATTTTAAACGTCTCTATAAGATCCCCCCTCATTCTTCTGAACTCCAGAGGATACAAGTTCAGTTGATCCAGTCTTTCTTGATATGTCAGTCTGGCCATCCCAGGAATCAATCTAGTGAACCTTCGTTGCACTCCCTCAATAGCAAGAATGTCCTTCCTCAAGTTAGGAGACCAAAACTGCACACAATACTCCAGGTGTGGCCTCACCAAGGCCCTGTACAACTGTAGCATCACCTCCCTACTCCTGTACTCAAATACCCTTGCTATGAAGGCCATCATGCCATTTGCTTTCTTGACTGCCTGCTGCACTTGCCTTCCCACCTTCAGTGACTGATGTTCCATGACGCCCAGGTCTCGTTGCACCTCCCCTTTCCCTAATCTGCCACCATTCAGGTAATAGTCAGCCTCCCTATTTTTACCACCAAAGTGGATAACCTCACATTTATCCACATTGTACTTCATCTGCCACACATTTGCCCATTCACCCAACCTGTCCAAGTCACTCTGTAGCCTCCTAGCAGCCTCCTCATTGTTCACACTGCCTCCCAATTTAGTGTCATCCGCAAATTTGGAGATATTACAATTAATCCCTTCGTCCAAATCATTCATATATAATGTAAACAGCTGGGGCCCCAGCACCGAACCCTGCGGTAACCCGCTGGTCACTGCCTGCCATTCTGAAAAGTACCCATTTACTCCTACTCTTTGTTTCCTGTGTGCCAACCAGTTCTCAATCCACGTCAACACATTACCCCCAATCCCATGTGCTTTAACTTTGCACACCAATCTACTGGTGCCCCCACGTCCACCCTATTGGGAACATCCTCAAAAAATTCCAGAAGATTTGTCAAGCATGATTTGCCTTTCACAAATCCAGGCTGACTTGGACCTATCATGTCGCCACTTTCCAAATGGTCTGTTATGACATCTTTAATAATTGATTCCATCATTTTACCCATCAGAGACCAGGAGCTCATTCAAACACCCACATATACTGTTAGATCAGAGACCAAGAGCACGTTCAAACACCCAGACACTCATTGATAGATCAGAGACCAGGAGCTCATTCAGACTATCACACACAGTGTTAGATCAGAGGCCAGGAGTTCATTCAAACTCCCATACACACATTGTTAGTTCAAAGACCAGGAGCCCATTCAGACTCCCAAACACATACTGTTAGATCGGAGACCAGGAACCCATACAGAGTCCCACATACACACTGTTAGATCAGAGACCAGGAGCTCATTCTGACTCCCACACACAGACACTGTTAGATCAGAGACCAGGAGCTCATTCTGACTCCCACACACACACACTGTCAGATCAGCAACTAGGAGCTCCTTCAGATTCTCACACACACTGTTAGATCAGAGACCAGGAGCTCATTCAGACTCTCACATACAGTGTTAGATCAGAGACCAGGAGCTCATTCAAACACCCAGACAACCATTGTTAGATCAGAGACCAGGAGCTCATTCAGACTATCACACGCACTGTTTGATCAGAGACCAGGAGTTCATTCAGACTCCCAGGCACATACTGTTAGATCAGGGACCAGTAACCCATACAGACTCCCAAACACGCACTGTTAGATCAGAGACCAGGAGCTCATTCAGATTCTCACACACACTGTTAGATCAGAGACCAAGAGCCCATTCAGGCTCCCACACTCACACTGTTAGACCAGAGAAGAGGAGCCAATCAGACTCCAACATAAATACTGTTAGATCAGAGACCGGGAGCCCATTCAGTCTCCCACACACACACTGTTATATCAGAGACCAGGGTCTCATTCAGACTCCTACGCGCTCAGTGTTAGATCATAGAAACATAGAAACATAGAAAATAGGTGCAGGAGTAGACCATTCGGTCCTTCGAGCCTGCACCGCCATTCAATGCGTTCATGGCTGAACATGCTACCTCAGTACCCCATTCCTGCTTTCTCGCCATACCCCTTGATCCCCCTAGTTGTGAGTATTATATCTAACTCCCTTTTGAATATATTTAGCGAACTGGCCTCAACAACCTTCTGTGGTAGAAAATTCCACAGATTCACCACTCTCTGGGTGAAGAAGTTCCTCCTCATCTCAGTCTTAAATGGCTACCCCTTTTTCGTTAGACTGTGACCCCTGGTTTTAGTTTTCCCTAACATTGGAAACATTCTGCCCGCATCTAATTTGTCTAAACCAGTCAGGATTTTAAACGTCTCTATAAGATCCCCCCTCATTCTTCTGAACTCCAGAGGATACAAGTTCAGTTGATCCAGTCTTTCTTGATATGTCAGTCTGGCCATCCCAGGAATCAATCTAGTGAACCTTCGTTGCACTCCCTCAATAGCAAGAATGTCCTTCCTCAAGTTAGGAGACCAAAACTGCACACAATACTCCAGGTGTGGCCTCACCAAGGCCCTGTACAACTGTAGCATCACCTCCCTACTCCTGTACTCAAATACCCTTGCTATGAAGGCCATCATGCCATTTGCTTTCTTGACTGCCTGCTGCACTTGCCTTCCCACCTTCAGTGACTGATGTTCCATGACGCCCAGGTCTCGTTGCACCTCCCCTTTCCCTAATCTGCCACCATTCAGGTAATAGTCAGCCTCCCTATTTTTACCACCAAAGTGGATAACCTCACATTTATCCACATTGTACTTCATCTGCCACACATTTGCCCATTCACCCAACCTGTCCAAGTCACTCTGTAGCCTCCTAGCAGCCTCCTCATTGTTCACACTGCCTCCCAATTTAGTGTCATCCGCAAATTTGGAGATATTACAATTAATCCCTTCGTCCAAATCATTCATATATAATGTAAACAGCTGGGGCCCCAGCACCGAACCCTGCGGTAACCCGCTGGTCACTGCCTGCCATTCTGAAAAGTACCCATTTACTCCTACTCTTTGTTTCCTGTGTGCCAACCAGTTCTCAATCCACGTCAACACATTACCCCCAATCCCATGTGCTTTAACTTTGCACACCAATCTACTGGTGCCCCCACGTCCACCCTATTGGGAACATCCTCAAAAAATTCCAGAAGATTTGTCAAGCATGATTTGCCTTTCACAAATCCAGGCTGACTTGGACCTATCATGTCGCCACTTTCCAAATGGTCTGTTATGACATCTTTAATAATTGATTCCATCATTTTACCCATCAGAGACCAGGAGCTCATTCAAACACCCACATATACTGTTAGATCAGAGACCAAGAGCACGTTCAAACACCCAGACACTCATTGATAGATCAGAGACCAGGAGCTCATTCAGACTATCACACACAGTGTTAGATCAGAGGCCAGGAGTTCATTCAAACTCCCATACACACATTGTTAGTTCAAAGACCAGGAGCCCATTCAGACTCCCAAACACATACTGTTAGATCGGAGACCAGGAACCCATACAGAGTCCCACATACACACTGTTAGATCAGAGACCAGGAGCTCATTCTGACTCCCACACACAGACACTGTTAGATCAGAGACCAGGAGCTCATTCTGACTCCCACACACACACACTGTCAGATCAGCAACTAGGAGCTCCTTCAGATTCTCACACACACTGTTAGATCAGAGACCAGGAGCTCATTCAGACTCTCACATACAGTGTTAGATCAGAGACCAGGAGCTCATTCAAACACCCAGACAACCATTGTTAGATCAGAGACCAGGAGCTCATTCAGACTATCACACGCACTGTTTGATCAGAGACCAGGAGTTCATTCAGACTCCCAGGCACATACTGTTAGATCAGGGACCAGTAACCCATACAGACTCCCAAACACGCACTGTTAGATCAGAGACCAGGAGCTCATTCAGATTCTCACACACACTGTTAGATCAGAGACCAAGAGCCCATTCAGGCTCCCACACTCACACTGTTAGACCAGAGAAGAGGAGCCCATTCAGACTCCAACATAAATACTGTTAGATCAGAGACCGGGAGCCCATTCAGTCTCCCACACACACACTGTTATATCAGAGACCAGGGTCTCATTCAGACTCCTACGCGCTCAGTGTTAGATCATAGAAACATAGAAACATAGAAAATAGGTGCAGGAGTAGACCATTCGGTCCTTCGAGCCTGCACCGCCATTCAATGCGTTCATGGCTGAACATGCTACCTCAGTACCCCATTCCTGCTTTCTCGCCATACCCCTTGATCCCCCTAGTTGTGAGTATTATATCTAACTCCCTTTTGAATATATTTAGCGAACTGGCCTCAACAACCTTCTGTGGTAGAAAATTCCACAGATTCACCACTCTCTGGGTGAAGAAGTTCCTCCTCATCTCAGTCTTAAATGGCTACCACTTTTTCGTTAGACTGTGACCCCTGGTTTTAGTTTTCCCTAACATTGGAAACATTCTGCCCGCATCTAATTTGTCTAAACCAGTCAGGATTTTAAACGTCTCTATAAGATCCCCCCTCATTCTTCTGAACTCCAGAGGATACAAGTTCAGTTGATCCAGTCTTTCTTGATATGTCAGTCTGGCCATCCCAGGAATCAATCTAGTGAACCTTCGTTGCACTCCCTCAATAGCAAGAATGTCCTTCCTCAAGTTAGGAGACCAAAACTGCACACAATACTCCAGGTGTGGCCTCACCAAGGCCCTGTACAACTGTAGCATCACCTCCCTACTCCTGTACTCAAATACCCTTGCTATGAAGGCCATCATGCCATTTGCTTTCTTGACTGCCTGCTGCACTTGCCTTCCCACCTTCAGTGACTGATGTTCCATGACGCCCAGGTCTCGTTGCACCTCCCCTTTCCCTAATCTGCCACCATTCAGGTAATAGTCAGCCTCCCTATTTTTACCACCAAAGTGGATAACCTCACATTTATCCACATTGTACTTCATCTGCCACACATTTGCCCATTCACCCAACCTGTCCAAGTCACTCTGTAGCCTCCTAGCAGCCTCCTCATTGTTCACACTGCCTCCCAATTTAGTGTCATCCGCAAATTTGGAGATATTACAAATAATCCCTTCGTCCAAATCATTAATATATAATGTAAACAGCTGGGGCCCCAGCACCGAACCCTGCGGTAACCCGCTGGTCACTGCCTGCCATTCTGAAAAGTACCCATTTACTCCTACTCTTTGTTTCCTGTGTGCCAACCAGTTCTCAATCCTCGTCAACACATTACCCCCAATCCCATGTGCTTTAACTTTGCACACCAATCTACTGGTGCCCCCACGTCCACCCTATTGGGAACATCCTCAAAAAATTCCAGAAGATTTGTCAAGCATGATTTGCCTTTCACAAATCCAGGCTGACTTGGACCTATCATGTCGCCACTTTCCAAATGGTCTGTTATGACATCTTTAATAATTGATTCCATCATTTTACCCATCAGAGACCAGGAGCTCATTCAAACACCCACATATACTGTTAGATCAGAGACCAAGAGCACGTTCAAACACCCAGACACTCATTGATAGATCAGAGACCAGGAGCTCATTCAGACTATCACACACAGTGTTAGATCAGAGGCCAGGAGTTCATTCAAACTCCCATACACACATTGTTAGTTCAAAGACCAGGAGCCCATTCAGACTATCACACGCACTGTTAGATCAGAGACCAGGAGCTCATTCCGCCTCCCACACACACAGTGTTAGATCAGAGACTTTGAGCTCATTCTGACTCCCACACACACACACTGTTAGATCAGAAACCAGGAGCTCATTCAGACTATCACACACACTGTTAGATCAGAGACCAGGAGTTCATTCAGCCTCCCAGACACACACTGTTGGTTCAGAGACCAGGAGCCAATTCAAACTCCCATACTCACATTGTTAGTTCAGAGACCAGGAGCCCATTCAGACTCCCAAACACATACTGTTAGATCGGAGACCAGGAACACATACAGAGTCCCACACACACACTGTTAGATCAGAGACCAGGAGCTCATTCTGACTCCCACACACACACTGTTTGATCAGAGACCAGGAGCTCATTGAGACACCCAGACACACTCTGTTCGATCAGAGACCATTAGCCCATTCAGACACCCACACACACACTGTTCGATCAGAGACCAGGAGCACATTCAGACTTACACCGACACACTGTTAGATCAGAGACCAGGATCTCATTCAGACTCCCACAAACACAATCTTAGTTCAGTGACCAGGAGCTAATTCAGACTCGCACACACACATTGTCAGATCAGAGACCATGAGCTCATTCATACTCCCAGTCATACACTGTTAGATCAGAAACCAGGAGCTCATTCAGACTCCCACTCACACAATGTTTGATCAGAGACCAGGAGCTCATTCAGTCTCCGAGACACACAATGTTTGATCAAAGACCAGGAGCCCAATCAGACTCACAGTCACACAATGTTAGATCAGACACCAGGAGCTCATTCAGACTTCAACGCACCTACTGTTGGATCAGAGACCCGGAGCCAATTCAGACTCCCATACACACACAGAATAGATCAGACACCAGGAGCCCATTCAGACTCCCACACACATACTGTTAGATCTGGGACCAGTAACACATTCATACTCCCAGCCACACACCTTTGGATCAGAGACCAGGAGCCCAATCAGACTCCCGGTCATACAATATTAGATCAGAGAACAGGAGCCCATTCAGACTCCTACACACACACTGTTAGATCAGAGACCAGGAGCCCAATCAGACTCCCGCTCACACAATGTTAGATCAGAGACCAGGAGCCCATTCAAACACCCACACACACTGTTAGATCAGAGACCAGGAGCCCAATCAGTCTCCCACATACACACTGTCAGATCAGAGACCAGGAGCTCATTCAGATTCTCACATAGAGTGTTAGATCAGAGACCAAGAGCTCATTCAAACACCCAGACAACCATTGTTAGATCAGAGACCAGGAGCTCATTCAGACTATCACACACACTGTTAGATCAGAGCCCAGGATTTCATTCAGACTCCCAGGCACACACTGTTAGATCAGAGACCAGGAGCCCATTCAGACGCCCACACACATACTGTTAAATCAGGGACCAGGAACCCATACAGACTCCCAAACACATACTGTTAAATCGGAGACCAGGAACCCATACAGAGTCCCACACACACACTGTTAGATCAGAGACCAGGAGCTCATTCGGACTCCCACACACACACGCTGTTAGATCAGAGACCAGAAGCTCATTCAGACTCTCACACACACACTGTTAGATCAGAGACCAGGAACACATTCAGACACCCACACACACACTGTTTGATTATTGACCAGGAGCTCATTGAGACACCCACAGACACACTGTTAGATCAGAGACCAGGAGCACATTCAGACTCCCACGCACACTCTGTTTGATCGGAGGCCAGGAGCTCATTCATACACCCACACACACTCTGTTCGATCAGAGACCATGAGTCCATTCAGACTTACACCGACATACTGTTCGATCAGAGACCAGGATCTCATTCAGACTCCCACAAACACAATCTTAGTTCAGTGACCAGGAGCTAATTCAGACTCGCATACACACATTGTCAGATCAGAGACCATGAGCTCATTCATACTCCCAGGCATACACAGTCAGATCAGAAACCAGGAGCTCATTCAGACTCCCAGACACACAATGTTTGATCAGAGACCAGGAGCCCAATCAGACTCACAGTCACACATTGTTAGATCAGACACCAGGAGCTCATTCAGACTTCCACGCACCTACTGTTGGATCAGAGACCCGGAGCCAATTCAGACTGCCATACACACACAGGATAGATCAGACACCAGGAGCCCATTCAGACTCCCACACACATACTGTTAGATGTGGGACCAGTAACACATTCATACTCCCAGCCACACACTTTTGGATCAGAGACCAGAAGCCCAATCAGACTCCCGGTCATACAATATTAGATCAGAGACCAGGAGCACATTCAGACTCCTACACACACACTGTTAGATCAGAGACCAGGAGCCCAATCAGACTCCCGCTCACACACTGTTTGATCAGTGACCAGGAGCTCATTGAGACACCCACACACACACTGCTAGATCAGAGATCAGGAGCCCATTCAGACTTTCACACACACAATGTTAGATCAGAGACCAGGAACCCATTCAGACACCCACAAAACAGTTACTTTAGAGACCAGGAGCACATTCAGTCTCCAACACACACTCTGTAAGATCAGAGACAAGGAGCTCATTCAGATTTGCGAACATAGACTGCTTGATCAGAGACCAGGAGCACAGTCAGACTCCCATCACACACACTGTTAGATCAGAGACCAGGACCCCATCAGACTCCCACGCACAAACTGTTACATCAGAGACCAGGAGCTCATTCAGATTCCCACACACGAACTGTGATATCAGAGACCAGGAGCCCATTCAGACCCCACACACACTCTCTTACATCAGAGAGCAAGAGTCCATTCAGACTCCCACACACACATTTTTCGATCAGAGACAAGGAGCACATTCGGACTCCCAAACACACACTGATACATCAGAGACCAGGAGCCCATTCAAACTCACACACACGCACTGTTAGATCAGAGACCAGGAGCGCATTCAGACTCCCACACACACTGTTAGATCAGAGGCCTGGAGCTCATTCAGACTCCCGCACACACAGAGTTAGTTTAGAGACCAGGAGCCCATTCAGACTCCAACACACACTCTGTGAGGTCAGAGACAAGGAGCTCATTCAGATTTGCACACAGAGACTGTTTGATCAGAGACCAGGAGCACATTCAGGCTCCCATCACACTCTGTTAGATCAGAGACCAGAAGCACATTCAGACTCCCACTCAGACACTGTTTGATCAGAGACCAGGAGCACATTCAGGCTCCCATCACACTCTGTTAGATCAGATACCAGGAGCCCATTCAGACTCCCACTCAGACACTGTTAGATCAGAGACCAGGAGCTGTTTCAGACTCCCACATACACATTGTTAGATCAGAGACCAGGAGCCCATTCGGACTCCCAAACACTCACTGTTAGATCAGAGAGCAAGAGCCCATTCAGACTCCCACATTCACACTGTTAGATCAGAGACCATGAGCCCATTCAGGCTCCCGCACAGACACTGTGAGATCAGAGACCAGGAGCCCATTCAGACACCGACACACACACTGTTCGATCAGAGACCAGGAGCCCATTCAGATTCCCACACACACTGTTAGATCAGAGATCATGAGACCATTCAGTCTCCCATACACACACATTGTTAGATCAGAGACCAGGAGCCCATTCGGACTCCGACACACAATCTGTGATATCAGAGACCAGGAGCTCATTCAGACTCCCAAACACATACTGTTAGATCGGAGACCAGGAACACATACAGAGTCCCACACACACACTGTTAGATCAGAGACCAGGAGCTCATTCTGACTCCCACACACACACACTGTTAGATCAGAGATCAGGAGCTCATTCAGACTTCCATACACACACTGTTGGATCAGGTACCAGGAGACCATTCAGACTCCGACACACACACTGTTCGATCAGAGACCAGGAGCTCATTCAGACTCCCACAAACACAATCTTAGTTCAGTGACCAGGAGCTAATTCAGACTCCCACACACACTGTTAGATCAGAGACCAAGTGACCATGCAGACTCCCAAACATACATTGTCAGATCAGAGACCAAAGCACATTTACACTCCCACACACACTGTTAGATCAGAAACCAGGAGCACATTCAGACTCCCACACACACACTGTTTGATCAGAGACCAGGAGCCCATTCAAACTCCCACACACACTGTTAGATCAGAGACCAGGAGCACATTCAGACTCCCACACACACACTGTTTGATCAGTGACCAGGAGCTCATTGAGACACCCAGACACACTCTGTTCGATCAGAGACCATTAGCCCAATCAAACTCCCACACACACACTGTTCGATCAGAGACCAGGAGCTCATTCATACACCCGCAAACACTCTGTTCGATCAGAGACCAGGAGCTCATTCATACACCCGCACACACTCTGTTCGATCAGGGACCATGAGCCCATTCAGACACCCACACACACACTGTTCGATCAGAGACCAGGAGCACATTCAGACTTACATGGACACACTGTTAGATCACGGACCAGGATCTCAGTCAGACTCCCACAAACACAATCTTAGTTCAGTGACCAGGAGCTCATGTCAGACTCCCACTCACACAATGTTAGATCATGGACCAGTAGCCCATTCAGACTCCCACACACACTGTTAGATCAGAGACCAAGTGACCATGCAGACTCCCTAACATACATTGTCAGGTCAGAGACCAAAGCACATTCAAACTCCCACACACACTGTTAGATCAGAAACCAGGAGCTCATTCAGACTCCCACTCACACAATGTTTGATCAGAGACCAGGAGCTCATTCAGTCTCCGAGACACACAATGTTTGATCAGAGACCAGGAGCACATTCAGACTCCCACGCACACGCTGTTTGATCAGAGGCCAGGAGCTCATTCATACACCCACACACACTCTGTTCGATCAGAGACCATGAGCCCATTCAGACACCCACACACACACTGTTCGATCAGAGACCAGGAGCACATTCAGACTTACACCGACACACTGTTAGATCAGAGACCAGGATCTCATTCAGACTCCCACAAACACAATCTTAGTTCAGTGACCAGGAGCTAATTCAGACTCGCACACACACATTGTCAGATCAGAGACCATGAGCTCATTCATACTCCCAGTCATACACTGTTAGATCAGAAACCAGGAGCTCATTCAGACTCCCACTCACACAATGTTTGATCAGAGACCAGGAGCTCATTCAGTCTCCGAGACACACAATGTTTGATCAAAGACCAGGAGCCCAATCAGACTCACAGTCACACAATGTTAGATCAGACACCAGGAGCTCATTCAGACTTCAACGCACCTACTGTTGGATCAGAGACCCGGAGCCAATTCAGACTCCCATACACACACAGAATAGATCAGACACCAGGAGCCCATTCAGACTCCCACACACATACTGTTAGATCTGGGACCAGTAACACATTCATACTCCCAGCCACACACCTTTGGATCAGAGACCAGGAGCCCAATCAGACTCCCGGTCATACAATATTAGATCAGAGAACAGGAGCCCATTCAGACTCCTACACACACACTGTTAGATCAGAGACCAGGAGCCCAATCAGACTCCCGCTCACACAATGTTAGATCAGAGACCAGGAGCCCATTCAAACACCCACACACACTGTTAGATCAGAGACCAGGAGCCCAATCAGTCTCCCACATACACACTGTCAGATCAGAGACCAGGAGCTCATTCAGATTCTCACATAGAGTGTTAGATCAGAGACCAAGAGCTCATTCAAACACCCAGACAACCATTGTTAGATCAGAGACCAGGAGCTCATTCAGACTATCACACAGTGTTAGATCAGAGCCCAGGATTTCATTCAGACTCCCAGGCACACACTGTTAGATCAGAGACCAGGAGCCCATTCAGACGCCCACACACATACTGTTAAATCAGGGACCAGGAACCCATACAGACTCCCAAACACATACTGTTAAATCGGAGACCAGGAACCCATACAGAGTCCCACACACACACTGTTAGATCAGAGACCAGGAGCTCATTCGGACTCCCACACACACACGCTGTTAGATCAGAGACCAGAAGCTCATTCAGACTCTCACACACACACTGTTAGATCAGAGACCAGGAACACATTCAGACACCCACACACACACTGTTTGATTATTGACCAGGAGCTCATTGAGACACCCACAGACACACTGTTAGCTCAGAGACCAGGAGCACATTCAGACTCCCACGCACACTCTGTTTGATCGGAGGCCAGGAGCTCATTCATACACCCACACACACTCTGTTCGATCAGAGACCATGAGTCCATTCAGACTTACACCGACATACTGTTCGATCAGAGACCAGGATCTCATTCAGACTCCCACAAACACAATCTTAGTTCAGTGACCAGGAGCTAATTCAGACTCGCATACACACATTGTCAGATCAGAGACCATGAGCTCATTCATACTCCCAGGCATACACAGTCAGATCAGAAACCAGGAGCTCATTCAGACTCCCAGACACACAATGTTTGATCAGAGACCAGGAGCCCAATCAGACTCACAGTCACACATTGTTAGATCAGACACCAGGAGCTCATTCAGACTTCCACGCACCTACTGTTGGATCAGAGACCCGGAGCCAATTCAGACTGCCATACACACACAGGATAGATCAGACACCAGGAGCCCATTCAGACTCCCACACACATACTGTTAGATGTGGGACCAGTAACACATTCATACTCCCAGCCACACACTTTTGGATCAGAGACCAGAAGCCCAATCAGACTCCCGGTCATACAATATTAGATCAGAGACCAGGAGCACATTCAGACTCCTACACACACACTGTTAGATCAGAGACCAGGAGCCCAATCAGACTCCCGCTCACACACTGTTTGATCAGTGACCAGGAGCTCATTGAGACACCCACACACACACTGCTAGATCAGAGATCAGGAGCCCATTCAGACTTTCACACACACAATGTTAGATCAGAGACCAGGAACCCATTCAGACACCCACAAAACAGTTACTTTAGAGACCAGGAGCACATTCAGTCTCCAACACACACTCTGTAAGATCAGAGACAAGGAGCTCATTCAGATTTGCGAACATAGACTGCTTGATCAGAGACCAGGAGCACAGTCAGACTCCCATCACACACACTGTTAGATCAGAGACCAGGACCCCATCAGACTCCCACGCACAAACTGTTACATCAGAGACCAGGAGCTCATTCAGATTCCCACACACGAACTGTGATATCAGAGACCAGGAGCCCATTCAGACCCCACACACACTCTCTTACATCAGAGAGCAAGAGTCCATTCAGACTCCCACACACACATTTTTCGATCAGAGACAAGGAGCACATTCGGACTCCCAAACACACACTGATACATCAGAGACCAGGAGCCCATTCAAACTCACACACACGCACTGTTAGATCAGAGACCAGGAGCGCCTTCAGACTCCCACACACACTGTTAGATCAGAGGCCTGGAGCTCATTCAGACTCCCTCACACACACAGTTAGTTTAGAGACCAGGAGCCCATTCAGACTCCAACACAAACTCTGTGAGGTCAGAGACAAGGAGCTCATTCAGATTTGCACACAGAGACTGTTTGATCAGAGACCAGGAGCACATTCAGGCTCCCATCACACTCTGTTAGATCAGAGACCAGAAGCACATTCAGACTCCCACTCAGACACTGTTTGATCAGAGACCAGGAGCACATTCAGGTTCCCATCACACTCTGTTAGATCAGATACCAGGAGCCCATTCAGACTCCCACTCAGACACTGTTAGATCAGAGACCAGGAGCTGTTTCAGACTCCCACAAACACATTGTTAGATCAGAGACCAGGAGCCCTTTCGGTCTCCCAAACACTCACTGTTAGATCAGAGAGCAAGAGCCCATTCAGACTCCCACATTCACACTGTTAGATCAGAGACCATGAGCCCATTCAGGCTCCCGCACAGACACTGTGAGATCAGAGACCAGGAGCCCATTCAGACACCGACACACACACTGTTCGATCAGAGACCAGGAGCCCATTCAGATTCCCACACACACTGTTAGATCAGAGATCATGAGACCATTCAGTCTCCCATACACACACATTGTTAGATCAGAGACCAGGAGCCCATTCGGACTCCGACACACAATCTGTGATATCAGAGACCAGGAGCTCATTCAGACTCCCAAACACATACTGTTAGATCGGAGACCAGGAACACATACAGAGTCCCACACACACACTGTTAGATCAGAGACCAGGAGCTCATTCTGACTCCCACACACACACACTGTTAGATCAGAGATCAGGAGCTCATTCAGACTTCCATACACACACTGTTGGATCAGGTACCAGGAGACCATTCAGACTCCGACACACACACTGTTCGATCAGAGACCAGGAGCTCATTCAGACTCCCACAAACACAATCTTAGTTCAGTGACCAGGAGCTAATTCAGACTCCCACACACACTGTTAGATCAGAGACCAAGTGACCATGCAGACTCCCAAACATACATTGTCAGATCAGAGACCAAAGCACATTTACACTCCCACACACACTGTTAGATCAGAAACCAGGAGCACATTCAGACTCCCACACACACACTGTTTGATCAGAGACCAGGAGCCCATTCAAACTCCCACACACACTGTTAGATCAGAGACCAGGAGCACATTCAGACTCCCACACACACACTGTTTGATCAGTGACCAGGAGCTCATTGAGACACCCAGACACACTCTGTTCGATCAGAGACCATTAGCCCAATCAAACTCCCACACACACACTGTTCGATCAGAGACCAGGAGCTCATTCATACACCCGCAAACACTCTGTTCGATCAGAGACCAGGAGCTCATTCATACACCCGCACACACTCTGTTCGATCAGGGACCATGAGCCCATTCAGACACCCACACACACACTGTTCGATCAGAGACCAGGAGCACATTCAGACTTACATGGACACACTGTTAGATCACGGACCAGGATCTCAGTCAGACTCCCACAAACACAATCTTAGTTCAGTGACCAGGAGCTCATGTCAGACTCCCACTCACACAATGTTAGATCATGGACCAGTAGCCCATTCAGACTCCCACACACACTGTTAGATCAGAGACCAAGTGACCATGCAGACTCCCTAACATACATTGTCAGGTCAGAGACCAAAGCACATTCAAACTCCCACACACACTGTTAGATCAGAAACCAGGAGCTCATTCAGACTCCCACTCACACAATGTTTGATCAGAGACCAGGAGCTCATTCAGTCTCCGAGACACACAATGTTTGATCAGAGACCAGGAGCACATTCAGACTCCCACGCACACGCTGTTTGATCAGAGGCCAGGAGCTCATTCATACACCCACACACACTCTGTTCGATCAGAGACCATGAGCCCATTCAGACACCCACACACACACTGTTCGATCAGAGACCAGGAGCACATTCTGACATTCAGACTTACACCGACATACTGTTAGATCAGAGACCAGGATCTCATTCAGAATCCCACAAACACAATCTTAGTTCAGTGACCAGGAGCTAATTCAGACTCGCACACACACATTGTCAGATCAGAGACCATGAGCTCATTCATACTCCCAGTCATACACTGTTAGATCAGAAACCAGGAGCTCATTCAGACTCCCACTCACACAATGTTTGATCAGAGACCAGGAGCTCATTCAGTCTCCGAGACACACAATGTTTGATCAAAGACCAGGAGCCCAATCAGACTCACAGTCACACAATGTTAGATCAGACACCAGGAGCTCATTCAGACTTCAACGCACCTACTGTTGGATCAGAGACCCGGAGCCAATTCAGACTCCCATACACACACAGAATAGATCAGACACCAGGAGCCCATTCAGACTCCCACACACATACTGTTAGATCTGGGACCAGTAACACATTCATACTCCCAGCCACACACCTTTGGATCAGAGACCAGGAGCCCAATCAGACTCCCGGTCATACAATATTAGATCAGAGAACAGGAGCCCATTCAGACTCCTACACACACACTGTTAGATCAGAGACCAGGAGCCCAATCAGACTCCCGCTCACACAATGTTAGATCAGAGACCAGGAGCCCATTCAAACACCCACACACACTGTTAGATCAGAGACCAGGAGCCCAATCAGTCTCCCACATACACACTGTCAGATCAGAGACCAGGAGCTCATTCAGATTCTCACATAGAGTGTTAGATCAGAGACCAAGAGCTCATTCAAACACCCAGACAACCATTGTTAGATCAGAGACCAGGAGCTCATTCAGACTATCACACACACTGTTAGATCAGAGCCCAGGATTTCATTCAGACTCCCAGGCACACACTGTTAGATCAGAGACCAGGAGCCCATTCAGACGCCCACACACATACTGTTAAATCAGGGACCAGGAACCCATACAGACTCCCAAACACATACTGTTAAATCGGAGACCAGGAACCCATACAGAGTCCCACACACACACTGTTAGATCAGAGACCAGGAGCTCATTCGGACTCCCACACACACACGCTGTTAGATCAGAGACCAGAAGCTCATTCAGACTCTCACACACACACTGTTAGATCAGAGACCAGGAACACATTCAGACACCCACACACACACTGTTTGATTATTGACCAGGAGCTCATTGAGACACCCACAGACACACTGTTAGATCAGAGACCAGGAGCACATTCAGACTCCCACGCACACTCTGTTTGATCGGAGGCCAGGAGCTCATTCATACACCCACACACACTCTGTTCGATCAGAGACCATGAGTCCATTCAGACTTACACCGACATACTGTTCGATCAGAGACCAGGATCTCATTCAGACTCCCACAAACACAATCTTAGTTCAGTGACCAGGAGCTAATTCAGACTCGCATACACACATTGTCAGATCAGAGACCATGAGCTCATTCATACTCCCAGGCATACACAGTCAGATCAGAAACCAGGAGCTCATTCAGACTCCCAGACACACAATGTTTGATCAGAGACCAGGAGCCCAATCAGACTCACAGTCACACATTGTTAGATCAGACACCAGGAGCTCATTCAGACTTCCACGCACCTACTGTTGGATCAGAGACCCGGAGCCAATTCAGACTGCCATACACACACAGGATAGATCAGACACCAGGAGCCCATTCAGACTCCCACACACATACTGTTAGATGTGGGACCAGTAACACATTCATACTCCCAGCCACACACTTTTGGATCAGAGACCAGAAGCCCAATCAGACTCCCGGTCATACAATATTAGATCAGAGACCAGGAGCACATTCAGACTCCTACACACACACTGTTAGATCAGAGACCAGGAGCCCAATCAGACTCCCGCTCACACACTGTTTGATCAGTGACCAGGAGCTCATTGAGACACCCACACACACACTGCTAGATCAGAGATCAGGAGCCCATTCAGACTTTCACACACACAATGTTAGATCAGAGACCAGGAACCCATTCAGACACCCACAAAACAGTTACTTTAGAGACCAGGAGCACATTCAGTCTCCAACACACACTCTGTAAGATCAGAGACAAGGAGCTCATTCAGATTTGCGAACATAGACTGCTTGATCAGAGACCAGGAGCACAGTCAGACTCCCATCACACACACTGTTAGATCAGAGACCAGGACCCCATCAGACTCCCACGCACAAACTGTTACATCAGAGACCAGGAGCTCATTCAGATTCCCACACACGAACTGTGATATCAGAGACCAGGAGCCCATTCAGACCCCACACACACTCTCTTACATCAGAGAGCAAGAGTCCATTCAGACTCCCACACACACATTTTTCGATCAGAGACAAGGAGCACATTCGGACTCCCAAACACACACTGATACATCAGAGACCAGGAGCCCATTCAAACTCACACACACGCACTGTTAGATCAGAGACCAGGAGCGCCTTCAGACTCCCACACACACTGTTAGATCAGAGGCCTGGAGCTCATTCAGACTCCCTCACACACACAGTTTAGTTTAGAGACCAGGAGCCCATTCAGACTCCAACACAAACTCTGTGAGGTCAGAGACAAGGAGCTCATTCAGATTTGCACACAGAGACTGTTTGATCAGAGACCAGGAGCACATTCAGGCTCCCATCACACTCTGTTAGATCAGAGACCAGAAGCACATTCAGACTCCCACTCAGACACTGTTTGATCAGAGACCAGGAGCACATTCAGGCTCCCATCACACTCTGTTAGATCAGATACCAGGAGCCCATTCAGACTCCCACTCAGACACTGTTAGATCAGAGACCAGGAGCTGTTTCAGACTCCCACACACACATTGTTAGATCAGAGACCAGGAGCCCTTTCGGTCTCCCAAACACTCACTGTTAGATCAGAGAGCAAGAGCCCATTCAGACTCCCACATTCACACTGTTAGATCAGAGACCATGAGCCCATTCAGGCTCCCGCACAGACACTGTGAGATCAGAGACCAGGAGCCCATTCAGACACCGACACACACACTGTTCGATCAGAGACCAGGAGCCCATTCAGATTCCCACACACACTGTTAGATCAGAGATCATGAGACCATTCAGTCTCCCATACACACACATTGTTAGATCAGAGACCAGGAGCCCATTCGGACTCCGACACACAATCTGTGATATCAGAGACCAGGAGCTCATTCAGACTCCCAAACACATACTGTTAGATCGGAGACCAGGAACACATACAGAGTCCCACACACACACTGTTAGATCAGAGACCAGGAGCTCATTCTGACTCCCACACACACACACTGTTAGATCAGAGATCAGGAGCTCATTCAGACTTCCATACACACACTGTTGGATCAGGTACCAGGAGACCATTCAGACTCCGACACACACACTGTTCGATCAGAGACCAGGAGCTCATTCAGACTCCCACAAACACAATCTTAGTTCAGTGACCAGGAGCTAATTCAGACTCCCACACACACTGTTAGATCAGAGACCAAGTGACCATGCAGACTCCCAAACATACATTGTCAGATCAGAGACCAAAGCACATTTACACTCCCACACACACTGTTAGATCAGAAACCAGGAGCACATTCAGACTCCCACACACACACTGTTTGATCAGAGACCAGGAGCCCATTCAAACTCCCACACACACTGTTAGATCAGAGACCAGGAGCACATTCAGACTCCCACACACACACTGTTTGATCAGTGACCAGGAGCTCATTGAGACACCCAGACACACTTTGTTCGATCAGAGACCATTAGCCCAATCAAACTCCCACACACACACTGTTCGATCAGAGACCAGGAGCTCATTCATACACCCGCAAACACTCTGTTCGATCAGAGACCAGGAGCTCATTCATACACCCGCACACACTCTGTTCGATCAGGGACCATGAGCCCATTCAGACACCCACACACACACTGTTCGATCAGAGACCAGGAGCACATTCAGACTTACACCGACACACTGTTAGATCAGAGACCAGGATCTCATTCAGACTCCCACAAACACAATCTTAGTTCAGTGACCAGGAGCTAATTCAGACTCGCACACACACATTGTCAGATCAGAGACCATGAGCTCATTCATACTCCCAGTCATACACTGTTAGATCAGAAACCAGGAGCTCATTCAGACTCCCACTCACACAATGTTTGATCAGAGACCAGGAGCTCATTCAGTCTCCGAGACACACAATGTTTGATCAAAGACCAGGAGCCCAATCAGACTCACAGTCACACAATGTTAGATCAGACACCAGGAGCTCATTCAGACTTCAACGCACCTACTGTTGGATCAGAGACCCGGAGCCAATTCAGACTCCCATACACACACAGAATAGATCAGACACCAGGAGCCCATTCAGACTCCCACACACATACTGTTAGATCTGGGACCAGTAACACATTCATACTCCCAGCCACACACCTTTGGATCAGAGACCAGGAGCCCAATCAGACTCCCGGTCATACAATATTAGATCAGAGAACAGGAGCCCATTCAGACTCCTACACACACACTGTTAGATCAGAGACCAGGAGCCCAATCAGACTCCCGCTCACACAATGTTAGATCAGAGACCAGGAGCCCATTCAAACACCCACACACACTGTTAGATCAGAGACCAGGAGCCCAATCAGTCTCCCACATACACACTGTCAGATCAGAGACCAGGAGCTCATTCAGATTCTCACATAGAGTGTTAGATCAGAGACCAAGAGCTCATTCAAACACCCAGACAACCATTGTTAGATCAGAGACCAGGAGCTCATTCAGACTATCACACACACTGTTAGATCAGAGCCCAGGATTTCATTCAGACTCCCAGGCACACACTGTTAGATCAGAGACCAGGAGCCCATTCAGACGCCCACACACATACTGTTAAATCAGGGACCAGGAACCCATACAGACTCCCAAACACATACTGTTAAATCGGAGACCAGGAACCCATACAGAGTCCCACACACACACTGTTAGATCAGAGACCAGGAGCTCATTCGGACTCCCACACACACACGCTGTTAGATCAGAGACCAGAAGCTCATTCAGACTCTCACACACACACTGTTAGATCAGAGACCAGGAACACATTCAGACACCCACACACACACTGTTTGATTATTGACCAGGAGCTCATTGAGACACCCACAGACACACTGTTAGATCAGAGACCAGGAGCACATTCAGACTCCCACGCACACTCTGTTTGATCGGAGGCCAGGAGCTCATTCATACACCCACACACACTCTGTTCGATCAGAGACCATGAGTCCATTCAGACTTACACCGACATACTGTTCGATCAGAGACCAGGATCTCATTCAGACTCCCACAAACACAATCTTAGTTCAGTGACCAGGAGCTAATTCAGACTCGCATACACACATTGTCAGATCAGAGACCATGAGCTCATTCATACTCCCAGGCATACACAGTCAGATCAGAAACCAGGAGCTCATTCAGACTCCCAGACACACAATGTTTGATCAGAGACCAGGAGCCCAATCAGACTCACAGTCACACATTGTTAGATCAGACACCAGGAGCTCATTCAGACTTCCACGCACCTACTGTTGGATCAGAGACCCGGAGCCAATTCAGACTGCCATACACACACAGGATAGATCAGACACCAGGAGCCCATTCAGACTCCCACACACATACTGTTAGATGTGGGACCAGTAACACATTCATACTCCCAGCCACACACTTTTGGATCAGAGACCAGAAGCCCAATCAGACTCCCGGTCATACAATATTAGATCAGAGACCAGGAGCACATTCAGACTCCTACACACACACTGTTAGATCAGAGACCAGGAGCCCAATCAGACTCCCGCTCACACACTGTTTGATCAGTGACCAGGAGCTCATTGAGACACCCACACACACACTGCTAGATCAGAGATCAGGAGCCCATTCAGACTTTCACACACACAATGTTAGATCAGAGACCAGGAACCCATTCAGACACCCACAAAACAGTTACTTTAGAGACCAGGAGCACATTCAGTCTCCAACACACACTCTGTAAGATCAGAGACAAGGAGCTCATTCAGATTTGCGAACATAGACTGCTTGATCAGAGACCAGGAGCACAGTCAGACTCCCATCACACACACTGTTAGATCAGAGACCAGGACCCCATCAGACTCCCACGCACAAACTGTTACATCAGAGACCAGGAGCTCATTCAGACTCCCACACACGAACTGTGATATCAGAGACCAGGAGCCCATTCAGACCCCACACACACTCTCTTACATCAGAGAGCAAGAGTCCATTCAGACTCCCACACACACATTTTTCGATCAGAGACAAGGAGCACATTCGGACTCCCAAACACACACTGATACATCAGAGACCAGGAGCCCATTCAAACTCACACACACGCACTGTTAGATCAGAGACCAGGAGCGCCTTCAGACTCCCACACACACTGTTAGATCAGAGGCCTGGAGCTCATTCAGACTCCCGCACACACACAGTTAGTTTAGAGACCAGGAGCCCATTCAGACTCCAACACACACTCTGTGAGGTCAGAGACAAGGAGCTCATTCAGATTTGCACACAGAGACTGTTTGATCAGAGACCAGGAGCACATTCAGGCTCCCATCACACTCTGTTAGATCAGAGACCAGAAGCACATTCAGACTCCCACTCAGACACTGTTTGATCAGAGACCAGGAGCACATTCAGGCTCCCATCACACTCTGTTAGATCAGATACCAGGAGCCCATTCAGACTCCCACTCAGACACTGTTAGATCAGAGACCAGGAGCTGTTTCAGACTCCCACATACACATTGTTAGATCAGAGACCAGGAGCCCTTTCGGTCTCCCAAACACTCACTGTTAGATCAGAGAGCAAGAGCCCATTCAGACTCCCACATTCACACTGTTAGATCAGAGACCATGAGCCCATTCAGGCTCCCGCACAGACACTGTGAGATCAGAGACCAGGAGCCCATTCAGACACCGACACACACACTGTTCGATCAGAGACCAGGAGCCCATTCAGATTCCCACACACACTGTTAGATCAGAGATCATGAGACCATTCAGTCTCCCATACACACACATTGTTAGATCAGAGACCAGGAGCCCATTCGGACTCCGACACACAATCTGTGATATCAGAGACCAGGAGCTCATTCAGACTCCCAAACACATACTGTTAGATCGGAGACCAGGAACACATACAGAGTCCCACACACACACTGTTAGATCAGAGACCAGGAGCTCATTCTGACTCCCACACACACACACTGTTAGATCAGAGATCAGGAGCTCATTCAGACTTCCATACACACACTGTTGGATCAGGTACCAGGAGACCATTCAGACTCCGACACACACACTGTTCGATCAGAGACCAGGAGCTCATTCAGACTCCCACAAACACAATCTTAGTTCAGTGACCAGGAGCTAATTCAGACTCCCACACACACTGTTAGATCAGAGACCAAGTGACCATGCAGACTCCCAAACATACATTGTCAGATCAGAGACCAAAGCACATTTACACTCCCACACACACTGTTAGATCAGAAACCAGGAGCACATTCAGACTCCCACACACACACTGTTTGATCAGAGACCAGGAGCCCATTCAAACTCCCACACACACTGTTAGATCAGAGACCAGGAGCACATTCAGACTCCCACACACACACTGTTTGATCAGTGACCAGGAGCTCATTGAGACACCCAGACACACTCTGTTCGATCAGAGACCATTAGCCCAATCAAACTCCCACACACACACTGTTCGATCAGAGACCAGGAGCTCATTCATACACCCGCAAACACTCTGTTCGATCAGAGACCAGGAGCTCATTCATACACCCGCACACACTCTGTTCGATCAGGGACCATGAGCCCATTCAGACACCCACACACACACTGTTCGATCAGAGACCAGGAGCACATTCAGACTTACATGGACACACTGTTAGATCACGGACCAGGATCTCAGTCAGACTCCCACAAACACAATCTTAGTTCAGTGACCAGGAGCTCATGTCAGACTCCCACTCACACAATGTTAGATCATGGACCAGTAGCCCATTCAGACTCCCACACACACTGTTAGATCAGAGACCAAGTGACCATGCAGACTCCCTAACATACATTGTCAGGTCAGAGACCAAAGCACATTCAAACTCCCACACACACTGTTAGATCAGAAACCAGGAGCTCATTCAGACTCCCACTCACACAATGTTTGATCAGAGACCAGGAGCTCATTCAGTCTCCGAGACACACAATGTTTGATCAGAGACCAGGAGCACATTCAGACTCCCACGCACACGCTGTTTGATCAGAGGCCAGGAGCTCATTCATACACCCACACACACTCTGTTCGATCAGAGACCATGAGCCCATTCAGACACCCACACACACACTGTTCGATCAGAGACCAGGAGCACATTCAGACTTACACCGACACACTGTTAGATCAGAGACCAGGATCTCATTCAGACTCCCACAAACACAATCTTAGTTCAGTGACCAGGAGCTAATTCAGACTCGCACACACACATTGTCAGATCAGAGACCATGAGCTCATTCATACTCCCAGTCATACACTGTTAGATCAGAAACCAGGAGCTCATTCAGACTCCCACTCACACAATGTTTGATCAGAGACCAGGAGCTCATTCAGTCTCCGAGACACACAATGTTTGATCAAAGACCAGGAGCCCAATCAGACTCACAGTCACACAATGTTAGATCAGACACCAGGAGCTCATTCAGACTTCAACGCACCTACTGTTGGATCAGAGACCCGGAGCCAATTCAGACTCCCATACACACACAGAATAGATCAGACACCAGGAGCCCATTCAGACTCCCACACACATACTGTTAGATCTGGGACCAGTAACACATTCATACTCCCAGCCACACACCTTTGGATCAGAGACCAGGAGCCCAATCAGACTCCCGGTCATACAATATTAGATCAGAGAACAGGAGCCCATTCAGACTCCTACACACACACTGTTAGATCAGAGACCAGGAGCCCAATCAGACTCCCGCTCACACAATGTTAGATCAGAGACCAGGAGCCCATTCAAACACCCACACACACTGTTAGATCAGAGACCAGGAGCCCAATCAGTCTCCCACATACACACTGTCAGATCAGAGACCAGGAGCTCATTCAGATTCTCACATAGAGTGTTAGATCAGAGACCAAGAGCTCATTCAAACACCCAGACAACCATTGTTAGATCAGAGACCAGGAGCTCATTCAGACTATCACACACACTGTTAGATCAGAGCCCAGGATTTCATTCAGACTCCCAGGCACACACTGTTAGATCAGAGACCAGGAGCCCATTCAGACGCCCACACACATACTGTTAAATCAGGGACCAGGAACCCATACAGACTCCCAAACACATACTGTTAAATCGGAGACCAGGAACCCATACAGAGTCCCACACACACACTGTTAGATCAGAGACCAGGAGCTCATTCGGACTCCCACACACACACGCTGTTAGATCAGAGACCAGAAGCTCATTCAGACTCTCACACACACACTGTTAGATCAGAGACCAGGAACACATTCAGACACCCACACACACACTGTTTGATTATTGACCAGGAGCTCATTGAGACACCCACAGACACACTGTTAGATCAGAGACCAGGAGCACATTCAGACTCCCACGCACACTCTGTTTGATCGGAGGCCAGGAGCTCATTCATACACCCACACACACTCTGTTCGATCAGAGACCATGAGTCCATTCAGACTTACACCGACATACTGTTCGATCAGAGACCAGGATCTCATTCAGACTCCCACAAACACAATCTTAGTTCAGTGACCAGGAGCTAATTCAGACTCGCATACACACATTGTCAGATCAGAGACCATGAGCTCATTCATACTCCCAGGCATACACAGTCAGATCAGAAACCAGGAGCTCATTCAGACTCCCAGACACACAATGTTTGATCAGAGACCAGGAGCCCAATCAGACTCACAGTCACACATTGTTAGATCAGACACCAGGAGCTCATTCAGACTTCCACGCACCTACTGTTGGATCAGAGACCCGGAGCCAATTCAGACTGCCATACACACACAGGATAGATCAGACACCAGGAGCCCATTCAGACTCCCACACACATACTGTTAGATGTGGGACCAGTAACACATTCATACTCCCAGCCACACACTTTTGGATCAGAGACCAGAAGCCCAATCAGACTCCCGGTCATACAATATTAGATCAGAGACCAGGAGCACATTCAGACTCCTACACACACACTGTTAGATCAGAGACCAGGAGCCCAATCAGACTCCCGCTCACACACTGTTTGATCAGTGACCAGGAGCTCATTGAGACACCCACACACACACTGCTAGATCAGAGATCAGGAGCCCATTCAGACTTTCACACACACAATGTTAGATCAGAGACCAGGAACCCATTCAGACACCCACAAAACAGTTACTTTAGAGACCAGGAGCACATTCAGTCTCCAACACACACTCTGTAAGATCAGAGACAAGGAGCTCATTCAGATTTGCGAACATAGACTGCTTGATCAGAGACCAGGAGCACAGTCAGACTCCCATCACACACACTGTTAGATCAGAGACCAGGACCCCATCAGACTCCCACGCACAAACTGTTACATCAGAGACCAGGAGCTCATTCAGACTCCCACACACGAACTGTGATATCAGAGACCAGGAGCCCATTCAGACCCCACACACACTCTCTTACATCAGAGAGCAAGAGTCCATTCAGACTCCCACACACACATTTTTCGATCAGAGACAAGGAGCACATTCGGACTCCCAAACACACACTGATACATCAGAGACCAGGAGCCCATTCAAACTCACACACACGCACTGTTAGATCAGAGACCAGGAGCGCCTTCAGACTCCCACACACACTGTTAGATCAGAGGCCTGGAGCTCATTCAGACTCCCTCACACACACAGTTAGTTTAGAGACCAGGAGCCCATTCAGACTCCAACACAAACTCTGTGAGGTCAGAGACAAGGAGCTCATTCAGATTTGCACACAGAGACTGTTTGATCAGAGACCAGGAGCACATTCAGGCTCCCATCACACTCTGTTAGATCAGAGACCAGAAGCACATTCAGACTCCCACTCAGACACTGTTTGATCAGAGACCAGGAGCACATTCAGGCTCCCATCACACTCTGTTAGATCAGATACCAGGAGCCCATTCAGACTCCCACTCAGACACTGTTAGATCAGAGACCAGGAGCTGTTTCAGACTCCCACACACACATTGTTAGATCAGAGACCAGGAGCCCTTTCGGTCTCCCAAACACTCACTGTTAGATCAGAGAGCAAGAGCCCATTCAGACTCCCACATTCACACTGTTAGATCAGAGACCATGAGCCCATTCAGGCTCCCGCACAGACACTGTGAGATCAGAGACCAGGAGCCCATTCAGACACCGACACACACACTGTTCGATCAGAGACCAGGAGCCCATTCAGATTCCCACACACACTGTTAGATCAGAGATCATGAGACCATTCAGTCTCCCATACACACACATTGTTAGATCAGAGACCAGGAGCCCATTCGGACTCCGACACACAATCTGTGATATCAGAGACCAGGAGCTCATTCAGACTCCCACATACACACTGTTAGATCAGAGACCAGGAGCCCATCAGACCCCCACACACACACTGTTAGATCAGAGACCAGGAGCCCATTCAGACTCCCACACACACACCGTAAGATCAGAGACCGGGAGCCCATTCAGACTCCCACACACACACTGTTAGATCAGAGGCCAGGAGCTCATTCGGACTCCCACACACACTCTCTTACAACAGAGACCAGGAGCCCATTCAGACTCCCACACACACATTGTTAGATCAGAGACCAGGAGCCCATTCAGACTCCCACATACACAGTGTTAGATCAGAGGCCAGAAGCTCATTCAGACTCCCACACACGCACTGTTAGATCAGAGACCGGGACCCCCTTCAGCCTCCTACATACACACTGTTAGATTTGAGACCAGGAGCTCATTCAGAATCCCAGAAATACGTTTAGAAAATAGACGAGGAGCTCATTCAGACTCCCACACAAACTCTGTCAGATCAGTGGCCGGGAGCTCCTTCAGAGCAGCACACAGACAGTGTTAGATCTGAGAGCAGGAGGCCATTCAGAATCCCAGAAATACGTTTAGAAAATAGACGAGGAGCTCATTCAGACTCCCACACACAGACTCTTAGATCTGAGACCAGGAGCTCATTCAGACTCCCACATACACACTGCTAGATCAGGGATCAGGAGCTCAATCAGACTCCCACTCATACACTGTTAAATGAGTTACCAGGAGCCCTGTCAGGACGCAACACACAAACTGTTAGATCACAGAGCAGGAGATTATTCAGACTGCCACACACACACTGTTAGATCAGAGACCAGGACCCCATCAGACTCCCACACACAACCTGTGATATATGAGACCAGGAGCACATTCAGACTCCCACGTACACATTGTTAGATCAGAGACCAGGACCCCATTCGGACTCCCACACACACACTGTTAGATCAGAGACCAGGAGCCCATTCAGATTCCCACACACACTCTGTTAGATCAGAGACCATGAGCTAATTCAGACTCCCACACACACAATGTTAGAACAGAGATCAGGAGTTAATTCAGACTCCCACACAACCACTGTTAAATCAGAGACCAGGAGCCCATTCAGACTCCCACAAAGACACTGTTAGATCAGAGACCAGGAGCCCATTCAGACTCCAACACACGCACTGTTAGATCAGAGACCAGGAACTCATTCAGACTCCCACAAACACACTGTTAGATCAGAGAACAGGCGCCCATTCAGACTTCCACACACACACTGTTAAATCAGAGAGCAGGAGCACATTCAGACTCCTACACACACAATTTAATCACCTGGAACCGTTCAAGCCCCCGGGTCTGTGATCGGTCACATCCCTGGGACTGCTTAGAACCCTGGTATACGCCAAACCCCCGGGACTGGTCAAACCTGCATGTCGCTAATCAGACCCGTTCCTGGGACCGGTCAAACCTGCGGGTCTGTGATCAGACACACCCCTGGGAGCGTTGAAACTCCTGTGACTGGTCAAACCCCCAGGACTGTTCAAACTCCTGGGTCCATGATCGAAAACACCCCTGGATCCAGTTAAACCACCGGTTCCTTGAACGGACACACCGCGGAAACGGTCAAACCACCGGGACCAGTTTAACCCGCGGGCCTGGTCAGCCACTGGTACCATGATCGGACACACTCCTCGGACCGGTCCAACACCCAGGTCCTGCGACCGGACAAATACACTGGGACCGCTCAAACACCCGTGTCCGTAATCGGACACAACCCCGAGACAGGTCAAACTCCCGGGACTGGTCAAACCCCGGGTCTGTGAATGGACACACCAGCACGACCGGTCAAACCCACGGCTCCGTGATCAGACACATCACTGGGACAAGTCAAACGGCTGAGTCCATGATCAGACACATCCTGGGGACTGGTCAAACGCCCGAGTCCATGATCGGACACACAGGGGACTGGGCAAACGCCCGAGTCCATGATCAGACACACAGGGGACTGGTCAAACGCCCGAGTCCATGATCAGACACACAGGGGACTGGTCAAACGCCCGAGTCCATGATCAGACACACAGGGGACTGGTCAAACGCCGGACTCCATGATCGGAGACACTCTGGGGACTGGTCAAACAGCCGAGTCCATGATTGGATGCACCCCGGGTATGGTGAAACGCCCGAGTCAATGATCGGACACAGCTCCGGACACTGGTCAAACGCCCGAGTCCATGATCCGACACACCCCGGGGACTTGTCAAACGCCGGAGGCCATGATCGGACACACCCCGGGGACTGGTAAAACGCACGAGTCCATGATCGGAAACACCCCGGGGACTGGTCAAACGCCGGAGGCCATGATCGGACACAGACCCGGGGACTGGCCAAACGCCCGAGTCCAAGATCGGACACACCCCGGGGACTGTTAGATCAGAGACCAGGAGCCCAATCAGTCTCCGACACACACACTGTTAGATCAGAGACAAGGAGCCCATTCAGACTCCCACACACATACTGTTAGATCAGAGACCAGGGGTTCATTCAGACACCCACATACACACTGTCAGATCAGAAACTAGGAGCTCCTTCAGACTCTCACACATACTGTTAGATCAGAGACCAGGAGTTCATTCAGACTCCCAGACACACATTGTTAGATCAGAGACCAGGAGCTCATTCAGACTATCACACATACTGTTAGATCAGAGACCAGGAGTTCATTCAGACTCCCAGACACACACTGTTAGATCAGAGACCAGGAGCTCATTCCGACTCCCACACACACACTGTTAGATCAGAGACCAGGAGCTCACTCAGATTCCCAGACACTGTTAGATCAGACACCAGGAGCTCATTCAGACTTCAACGCACCTACTGTTGGATCAGAGACCCGGAGCCATTTCAGACTCCCACACACACACACTGTTAGATCAGACACCAGGAGCCCATGCAGTCTCCCACACACACACTGTTAAATCAGAGACCAGGAGCTCATTCAGACTCCTACGCGATCAGTGTTAGATCAGAGACCAGGAGCTCATTCAGACTCCTACGCGATCAATGTTAGATCAGAGACCAGGAGCTCATTCAGGCAGCCACATACACTGTTAGATCAGAGACCAAGAGCTCATTCAGACACCCACACAGTCATTGATAGATCAGAGACCAGGAGTTAATTCAGACTATCACACACAGTGTTAGATCAGAGACCAGGAGTTTATTCAGACTCCCAGACACACACTGTTAGATCAGAGACCAGGAGCACATTCAGACTCCCACACACATACTGTTAGATGAGAGAAAAGGAGCTCATTCAGACTCCCACAAACACACTGTTAGATCAGAGACCAGGAGCCCATTCAGATTCCCACACACACTCTGTTAGATCAGAGACCATGAGCTAATTCAGACTCCCACACACACAATGTTAGAACAGAGATCAGGAGCTAATTCAGACTCCCACACACCCACTGTTAAATCAGAGACCAGGAGCCCATTCAGACTCCCACAAAGACACTGTTAGATCAGAGACCAGGAGCCCATTCAGACTCCAACACACGCACTGTTAGATCAGAGACCAGGAACTCATTCAGACTCCCACAAACACACTGTTAGATCAGAGAACAGGCGCCCATTCAGACTTCCACACACACACTGTTAAATCAGAGAGCAGGAGCACATTCAGACACCTACACACACAATTTAATCACCTGGAACCGTTCAAGCCCCCGGGTCTGTGATCGGTCACATCCCTGGGACTGCTTAGAACCCTGGTATACGCCAAACCCCCGGGACTGGTCAAACCTGCATGTCGCTAATCAGACCCGTTCCTGGGACCGGTCAAACCTGCGGGTCTGTGATCAGACACACCCCTGGGAGCGTTGAAACTCCTGTGACTGGTCAAACCCCCAGGACTGTTCAAACTCCTGGGTCCATGATCGAAAACACCCCTGGGTCCAGTTAAACCACCGGTTCCTTGAACGGACACACCGCGGAAACGGTCAAACCACCGGGACCAGTTTAACCCGCGGGCCTGGTCAGCCACTGGAACCATGATCGGACACACTCCTCGGACCGGTCCAACACCCAGGTCCTGCGACCGGACAAATACACTGGGACCGCTCAAACACCCGTGTCCGTAATCGGACACAACCCCGAGACAGGTCAAACTCCCGGGACTGGTCAAACCCCGGGTCTGTGAATGGACACACCAGCACGACCGGTCAAACCCACGGCTCCGTCTTCAGACACATCACTGGGACAAGTCAAACGGCTGAGTCCATGATCAGACACATCCTGGGGACTGGTCAAACGCCCGAGTCCATGATCGGACACACCGAGGATTGGTCAAACGCCCGAGTCCATGATCAGACACACAGGGGACTGGTCAAACGCCCGAGTCCATGATCGGACACACAGGGGACTGGTCAAACGCCCGAGTCCATGATCGGACACACAGGGGACTGGTCAAACGCCCGAGTCCATGATCAGACACACAGGGGACTGGTCAAACGCCCGAGTCCATGATCAGACACACAGGGGACTGGTCAAACGCCCGAGTCCATGATCAGACACACAGGGGACTGGTCAAACGCCCGAGTCCATGATCAGACACACAGGGGACTGGACAAACGCCCGAGTCCATGATCAGACACACAGGGGACTGGTCAAACGCCGGACTCCATGATCGGACACACTCTGGGGACTGGTCAAACAGCCGAGTCCATGATTGGATGCACCCCGGGTATGGTGAAACGCCCGAGTCCATGATCGGACACAGCTCCGGACACTGGTCAAACGCCCGAGTCCATGATCCGACACACCCCGGGGACTGGTCAAACGCCGGAGGCCATGATCGGACACACCCCGGCGACTGGTAAAACGCACGAGTCCATGATCGGAAACACCCCGGGGACTGGTCAAACGCCGGAGGCCATGATCGGACACAGACCCGGGGACTGGCCAAACGCCCGAGTCCATGATCGGACACACCCCGGGGACTGTTATATTAGAGACCAGGAGCCCAATCAGTCTCCGACACACACACTGTTAGATCAGAGACCAGGGGTTCATTCAGACACCCACATACACACTGTCACATCAGAAACTAGGAGTTGCTTCAGACTATCACACATACTGTTAGATCAGAGACCAGGAGTTCATTCAGACTCCCAGACACACACTGTTAGATCAGAGACCAGGAGCTCATTCCGACTCCCACACACACACTGTTAGATCAGAGACCAGGAGCTCACTCAGATTCCCACACACTGTTAGATCAGACACCAGGAGCTCATTCAGACTTCAACGCACCTACTGTTGGATCAGAGACCCAGAGCCATTTCAGACTCCCACACACACACACTGTTAGATCAGACACCAGGAGCCCATGGAGTCTCCCACACACACACTGTTAAATCAGAGACCAGGAGCTCATTCAGACTCCTACGCGATCAGTGTTTGATCAGAGACCAGGAGCTCATTCAGACTCCTACGCGATCAATGTTAGATCAGAGACCAGGAGCTCATTCAGGCAGCCACATACACTGTTAGATCAGAGACCAAGAGCTCATTCAGACACCCACACACTCATTGATAGATCAGAGACCAGGAGTTAATTCAGACTATCACACACAGTGTTAGATCAGAGACCAGGAGTTTATTCAGACTCCCAGACACACACTGTTAGATCAGAGACCAGGAGCACATTCAGACTCCCACACACATACTGCTAGATGAGAGACAAGGAGCTCAATCAGACTCCCACACACACACTGTTAGATCAGAGACCAGGAGCACATTCAGACTCCCACACACATATTGTTAGATCGGAGACCAGGAACCCATACATTCTCCCACACACACACTGTTAGATCAGAGAGCAGGAGCTCATTCTGACTCCCACACACAACTGTTAGATCAGAGACCAGGAGTTCATTCAGACTTCCAAGCACATACTGTTGTACCAGAGGCCAGGAGCCGATTCAGACTTCCATACACACACTGTTGGATCAGATACCAGGAGCACACTCAGACTCCAAAACACACACAGTTAGTTCAGAGACCAGGAGCTCATTCTGACTCACACACACTGTTAGATCAGAGACCAGGAGCCGATTCAGGCATCCACACACACACTGTTAAATCAGAGCCCAGGAGCCCATTCAGAATCCCCCACACACACAGTTAGATCAGAGACCAGGATCCCATTCAGACTCCCACACACACACTGTTTGATCAGAGACAAGGAGCACATTCAGAGTCTCACAGACACTATTAGATCAGAGACCAGGAGCTCATTCAGACTCCCACACACACACTGTTTGATCAGAGACCAGGAGCACATTCAGAGTCTCACACACACTATTAGATCAGAGACCAGGAGCTCATTCAGACTCCCACACACACACTGTTAGATCAGAGTCCAGGAGCTCATTCACATTCCCACACACACTGTTAGATCAGACACCACGAGCTCATTCAGACTTCAACGCACCTACTGTTGGATCAGAGACCCGGAGCCAATTCAGACTCCCATACACACACTGTTAGATCAGACACCACGAGCTCATTCAGACTTCAACGCACCTACTGTTAGATTAGAGACCAGGAGCTCATTCAGCCTCCCACACACACACTGTTAGATCAGAGACCAGGAGCTCATTCAGACTTTCAAGCAAATACTGTTGGATCAGAGACCAAGAGCCAATTCAGACTCCCAGACACACACTGTTAGATAAGAGACCAGGAGCTCATTCAGAATCCCAGACACACAATGTTAGATCTGAGACCAGGAGCTCATTCAGATTCTGACACACACTGTTAAATCAGAGACCAGGAGCCGATTCAGGCATCCACACACACACTGTTAGATCAGAGACCAGGATCCCATTCAGACTCCCACACACACACTGTTTGATCAGAGACAAGGAGCACATTCAGAGTCTCACAAACACTATTAGATCAGAGACCAGGAGCTCATTCAGACTCCCACACACACACTGTTTGATCAGAGACCAGGAGCACATTCAGAGTCTCACACACACTATTAGATCAGAGACCAGGAGCTCATTCAGACGCCCACACACACACTGTTAGATCAGAGACCAGGAGCACATTCAGAGTCTCACACACACTATTAGATCAGAGACCAGGAGCTCATTCAGACTCCCACACACACACTGTTAGATCAGAAACTAGAGCGCCTTTAGACTCTCACACACACTGTCAGATCAGACACCAAGAGCTCATTCAGACACCCAGACACACAGTGTTAGATCAGAGACCAGGAGTTCAGTCAGACTCCCAGACACACACTGTTGGATCAGAGACCACGAGCCAATCAGACTCCCACACCCACACTGTTAGATCAGAGACCAGGAGCCCATTCAGACACCCACACACACAATGTTAGATCAGAGATCAGGAGCTCATTCAGACTCCCACACACACACTGTTAGATCAGGGACCAGGAGCTCATTCAGACACCCACACACACAATGTTAGATCAGAGATCAGGAGCTCATTCAGACTCCCACACACACACTGTTAGATCAGAGACCAGGAGCCCATTCAGACTCCCACACACACAGTGTTAGATCAGAGACCAGGAGCCCAATCAGACTCCCACACCCACACTGTTAGATCAGAGACCAGGAACTCATTCAGACACCCACACACACTGTTAGATCAGAGAGCAAGAGCTCATTCAGACACCCACACACGCAGTGTTAGATCAGAGATCAGGAGCTCATTCAGACACCCACACACACACTGTTAGATCAGAGACCAGGAACTCATTCAGACACCCACACACACTGTTAGATCAGAGAGCAAGAGCTCATTCAGACACCCAGACAAACAGTGTTAGATCAGAGACCAGGAGTTCAGTCAGACTCCAAAACACACACAGTTAGTTCAGAGACCAGGAGCTCAATCTGACTCCCACTCACACACTGTTAGATCAGAGAGCAGGAGCCCATTCAGACTTCCATACACACACTGTTGGATCAGAGACCAGGAGCCCATTCAGACTCCAAAACACACACAGTTAGTTCAGAGACCAGGAGCTCATTCTGACTCACACACACACACTGTTATATCAGAGACCAGGAACCCTTAGAGTTCCCACACACACACTGTTAGAGCAGTGACCAGATGACAATTCAGAATCGCATAAACACACTGTTAGAGCAGAGACCGGGAGCCCATTCAGTCTCCCACACACACACTATTATATCAGAGACCAGGGGCTCATTCAGACTATCACACACAGTGTTAAATCAGACACCAGGAGTTCATTCAGACTATCACACACAGTGTTAGATCAGAGACCAGGAGTTCATTCAATCTCCCATACACACTGTTAGATCAGAGACCAGGAGCCCATTCAGACTCCCAAACACATACTGTTATATCGGAGACCAGGAACCCATACAGACTCCCATACTCACATTGTTAGATCAGAGACCAGGAGCTCATTCTGACTCCCACACACACACTGTTAGATCAGAGACCAGGAGCCCATTCAGACTTCCATACACACACTGTTGGATCAGATACCAGGAGCCCATTCAGACTCCAAAACACACACAGTTAGTCAAGAGACCAGGAGCCCATTCAGACTTCCGTACACACACTGTTAGATCAGACACCAGGAGCTCATTCAGACATCCACACACACACTGTTAGATCAGAGACCAGGAGCTCATTCAGACACCAAGACACACACTGTTAGATCAGAGACCAGGAGCTCATTCTGACTCCCACACACACACTGTTAGATCAGAGACCAGGAGCTCATTCAGACTTCCAAGCACATACTGTTGAATCAGAGACCAGGAGCCAACACTGACTCCCATACGCACACTGTTAGATCAGAGACCAGGAGCCCACTCAGACTCCCAAACACACACTGTGAGATCAGAGACCAGGAACCCATTCAGTCTCTCACACACACACTGTTAAATCAGAGACCAGGAACCCATTCAGTCTCTCACACACACACTGTTAGATCAGAGACCAGGAACCCATTCAGACTCCCACACACACACTGTTAGATCAGAGACCAGGAACGCATTCAGACTCCCACACACACACTGTTAGATCAGAGACCAGGAACCCATTCAGTCTCTCACACACACACTGTTAGATCAGAGACCAGGAACCCATTCAGACTCCCACACACACACTGTTAGATCAGAGACCAGGAGCTCATTCAAACTCCCACAAACACATTGTTAGATCAGAGAACAGGAGCCCATTTAGACTCCAACACTCACAATGTTAGATCAGAGATCAGGAGCTCATTCAAACTCCCACAAACACATTGTTAGATCAGAGAACAGGAGCCCATTTAGACTCCCACGCACACACTTTTACATCAGTGACAAGTAGCCCATTCAGACTCCCGCAATCACACTGTTAGATCAGAGACCAGGAGCCCATGCAGACTCCCACTCAGACACTGTTAGATCAGAGACCAGGTGCTGTTTCAGACTCCCACACACACATTGTTAGATCAGAGACGAGGAGCCCATTCAGACTCCCACACACACACTGTAAGATCAGAGACCAGGAGCCCATTCAGACTCACACACACACACTGTTAGATCAGAGACCAGGAGCTCATTCAGACTCCCACACACACACTGTTAGATCAGAGACAAGGAGCCCATTCAAACTCCCACACACACACCGTCAGATCAGAGACCAGAAGCCCATTCAGACTCCCACACACACACTGTTAGATCAGAGGCCAGGAGCTCATTCAGACTCCCACACACACTCTCTTACAACAGAGACCAGGAGCACATTCAGACTCCCACACACACACTGATAGATCAGAGAGCAGGAGCTCATTCAGACTCCCGCACACACAACTGTTAGATCAGAGACCAGGAGTTCATTCAGACTTCCAAGCACATACTATTGTACCAGAGACCAGGAGCCAATTCAGACTTCCATACACACACTGTTGGATCAGATACCAGGAGCTCACTCAGACTCCAAAACAAACACAGTTAGTTCAGAGACCAGGAGATCATTCTGACTCACACACAAACACTGTTAGACCAGAGACCAGATGACAATTCAGAATCGCACAAACACACTGTTAGAGCAGAGACCAGGAGTCGGTTCAGGTATCCACACACTCACTGTTAGATCAGAGACCAGGAGCTCAATCTGACTCCCAGACACACAGTGTTAGAGCAGAGACCAGGAGCCCATTCAGAGTCCCACACACACACTGTTAGATCAGAGACTAGGATTCCATTCAGACTCCAACACACACAATGTTAGATGAGAGACCAGGAGCTCATTCAGACTCTCACACACACTGTTAGATCAGAGACCAGGAGCTCATTCAGACTCTCACACACACTGTTAGATAAGAGACCATGAGCTCATTCAGACACCCAGACACCCATTGTTAGATCAGAGACCAGGAGCTCATTCTGACTCCCACACACACAATATTAGATCAGAGACCAGGAGCTCATTCAGACTCTCACACACACACTGTTAAATCAGAGACCAGGAGCTCATTCCGACTCTCACACACACACTGTTAGGTCAGAGACCAGGAGCTCATTCCGACTACCACACACTCACTGTTAGATCAGACACCACGAGCTCATTCAGACTTCCACGCACCTACTGTTCGATCAGAGACCCGGAGCCAATTCAGACTCCCATACACACACTGTTAGATCAGAGACCAGGAGCCCATTCAGACGCCCACACATATACTATTTGATCAGGGACCAGGAACCCATTCAGACGCCCAAACACATACTGTTAGATTAGAGACCAGGTGATCATTCTGTCTCCCACACACACACTGTTAGATCAGAGACCAGGAGCTCATTCAAACTCCCACAAACACATTGTTAGATCAGAGAACAGGAGCCCATTTAGACTCCAAC
Organism: Squalus acanthias; assembly: GCA_030390025.1. Lineage (NCBI taxonomy): Eukaryota > Metazoa > Chordata > Chondrichthyes > Squaliformes > Squalidae > Squalus > Squalus acanthias. The sequence continues at coordinate 5,448,722 of JASTWF010000034.1, read as the reverse complement.
ACTCACAATGTTAGATCAGAGATCAGGAGCTCATTCAAACTCCCACAAACACATTGTTAGATCAGAGAACAGGAGCCCATTTAGACTCCCACGCACACACTTTTACATCAGTGACAAGTAGCCCATTCAGACTCCCGCAATCACACTGTTAGATCAGAGACCAGGAGCCCATGCAGACTCCCACTCAGACACTGTTAGATCAGAGACCAGGTGCTGTTTCAGACTCCCACACACACATTGTTAGATCAGAGACGAGGAGCCCATTCAGACTCCCACACACACACTGTAAGATCAGAGACCAGGAGCCCATTCAGACTCACACACACACACTGTTAGATCAGAGACCAGGAGCTCATTCAGACTCCCACACACACACTGTTAGATCAGAGACAAGGAGCCCATTCAAACTCCCACACACACACCGTCAGATCAGAGACCAGAAGCCCATTCAGACTCCCACACACACACTGTTAGATCAGAGGCCAGGAGCTCATTCAGACTCCCACACACACTCTCTTACAACAGAGACCAGGAGCACATTCAGACTCCCACACACACACTGATAGATCAGAGAGCAGGAGCTCATTCAGACTCCCGCACACACAACTGTTAGATCAGAGACCAGGAGTTCATTCAGACTTCCAAGCACATACTATTGTACCAGAGACCAGGAGCCAATTCAGACTTCCATACACACACTGTTGGATCAGATACCAGGAGCTCACTCAGACTCCAAAACAAACACAGTTAGTTCAGAGACCAGGAGATCATTCTGACTCACACACAAACACTGTTAGACCAGAGACCAGATGACAATTCAGAATCGCACAAACACACTGTTAGAGCAGAGACCAGGAGTCGGTTCAGGTATCCACACACTCACTGTTAGATCAGAGACCAGGAGCTCAATCTGACTCCCAGACACACAGTGTTAGAGCAGAGACCAGGAGCCCATTCAGAGTCCCACACACACACTGTTAGATCAGAGACTAGGATTCCATTCAGACTCCAACACACACAATGTTAGATGAGAGACCAGGAGCTCATTCAGACTCTCACACACACTGTTAGATCAGAGACCAGGAGCTCATTCAGACTCTCACACACACTGTTAGATAAGAGACCATGAGCTCATTCAGACACCCAGACACCCATTGTTAGATCAGAGACCAGGAGCTCATTCTGACTCCCACACACACAATATTAGATCAGAGACCAGGAGCTCATTCAGACTCTCACACACACACTGTTAAATCAGAGACCAGGAGCTCATTCCGACTCTTACACACACACTGTTAGGTCAGAGACCAGGAGCTCATTCCGACTACCACACACTCACTGTTAGATCAGACACCACGAGCTCATTCAGACTTCCACGCACCTACTGTTCGATCAGAGACCCGGAGCCAATTCAGACTCCCATACACACACTGTTAGATCAGAGACCAGGAGCCCATTCAGACGCCCACACATATACTATTTGATCAGGGACCAGGAACCCATTCAGACGCCCAAACACATACTGTTAGATTAGAGACCAGGTGATCATTCTGTCTCCCACACACACACTGTTAGATCAGAGACCAGGAGCTCATACTGACTCCCACACACACACTGTTAGATCAGAGACCAGGAGCTCATTCAGACTTTCAAGCAAATACTGTTGGATCAGAGAACAAGAGCCCATTCAGACTCCCACACACACAGTGGTAGATCAGAGACCAGGAGCTCATTCAGACTCTCACACACACTGTTAGATCAGAGACCAGGAGCTCATTCAGAAACCCAGACACTCATTGTTAGATCAGCGACAAGGAGCTCATTCAGACTATCACACACAGTGTTAGATCAGAGACCAGGAGTTATTTCAGACTCCCAGACACACACTTTTGGATCAGAGACCAGGAGCCAATTCAGACTCCCATACACAAACTCTTAGATCGGAGACCACGGACACAATCAGACTCCCACACAGACACTGTTAGATCAGAGACCAGGAGCTCATTCTGACTCCCACACACACACTGTTAGATCAGAGACCAGGAGCTCATTCAGACTTCCAAGCACATACTGTTGAATCAGAGACCAGGAGCCAACACTGACTCCCATACGCACACTGTTAGATCAGAGACCAGGAACCCATTCAGACTCCCACACACACACTGTTAGATCAGAGACCAGGAGCCCATTCAGACTCCCACACTCACAATTTTAGATCAGAGATCAGGAGCTCATTCAAACTCCCACAAACACATTGTTAGATCAGAGAACAGGAGCTCATTCAGAGTCCCACTCACACACTTTTACATCAGTGACAAGTAGCCCATTCAAACTCCCGCAATCACACTGTTAGATCAGAGACCAGGAGCTCATTCCGACTACCACACACTCACTGTTAGATCAGAGACCAGGAGCCCATTCAGACTCCCACACTCACAATTTTAGATCAGAGATCAGGAGCTCATTCAAACTCCCACAAACACATTGTTAGATCAGAGAACAGGACCCCATTCAGAGTCCCACTCACACACTTTTACATCAGTGACAAGTAGCCCATTCAGACTCCCGCAATCACACTGTTAGATCAGAGACCAGGAGCCCATTCAGACTCCCACTCAGACACTGTTAGATCAGATACCAGGAGCTGTTTCAGACTCCCACACACACATTGTTAGATCAGAGACCAGGAGCCCTTTCGGTCTCCCAAACACTCACTGTTAGATCAGAGTGCAAGAGCCCATTCAGACTCCCACATTCACACTGTTAGATCAGAGACCATGAGCCCATTCAGGCTCCCGCACAGACACTGTCAGATCAGAGACCAGGAGCCCATTCAGACACCGACACACACACTGTAAGATCAGAGACCAGGAGCCCATTCAGACTCCCACACACACATTGTTAGATCAGAGACGAGGAGCCCATTCAGACTCCCACACACACACTGTAAGATCAGAGACCAGGAGCCCATTCAGACTCACACACACACACTATTAGATCAGAGACCAGGAGCTCATTCAGACTCCCACAAACACACTGTTAGATCAGAGAGCAAGAGCCCATTCAGACTCCCACATTCACACTGTTAGATCAGAGACCATGAGCCCATTCAGGCTCCCGCACAGACACTGTCAGATCAGAGACCAGGAGCCCATTCAGACACCGACACACACACTGTTAGATCAGAGACCAGGAGCCCATTCAGACTCCCACACACACATTGTTAGATCAGAGACGAGGAGCCCATTCAGACTCCCACACACACACTGTTAGATCAGAGGCCAGGAGCTCATTCGGACTCCCACACACACACCGTAAGATCAGAGACCAGGAGCCCATTCAGACTCCCACACACACATTGTTAGATCAGAGACCAGGAGCCCATTCAGACTCCCATACACACACTGTTACATCAGACACCAGGAGCTCATTCAGACTTCAACGCACCTACTGTTTCATCAGAGACCAGGATCCATTTCAGACTCCCATACACACACTGTTAGATCAGACACCAGGAGCCCATTCAGACTCCCATGCACACACTGTTAGATCAGACACCAGGAGTTCATTCAGACTCCTACGCGATCAGTGTTAGATCAGAGGCCAGGAGCTCATTCAGACAGCCTCATACACTGTTAGATTAGAGACCAAGAGCTCATTCAGACACCCATACACTCATTGATAGATCAGAGACCAGGAGTTCATTCAGACTATCACAGACAGTGTTAGATCAGAGACCAGGAGTTTATTCAGACTCCCAGACACACACTGTTGGATCAGAGACAAACTGCGATTTCAGACTCCCATACACACACTGTTAGATCAGGGACCAGGAGCACATTCAGACTCACACACACACTGTTAGATCAGAGAGCAGGAGCTAATTCAGACTCCCGCACACACAACTGTTAGATCAGAGACCAGGAGTTCATTCAGACTTCCAAGCACATACTGTTGTACCAGAGACCAGGAGCCAATTCAGACTTCCATACACACACTGTTGGATCAGATACCAGGAGCCCACTCAGACTCCAAAACACACACAGTTAGTTCAGAGACCAGGAGCTCATTCTGACTCACACACAAACACTGTTAGAGCAGAGACCAGATGACAATTCAGAATCGCACAAACACACTGTTAGAGCAGAGACCAGGAGTCGATTCAGGCATCCACACACTCACTGTTAGATCAGAGACCAGGAGCTCAATCTGACTCCCAGACACGCAGTGTTAGAGCAGAGACCAGGAGCCCATTCAGAGTCCCACACACACACTGTTAGATCAGAGACTAGGATTCCATTCAGACTCCAACACACACAATGTTAGATCAGAGACCAGGAGCTCATTCTGACTCCCACACACACTGCTAGATCAGAGACCAGGAGCTCATTCAGACTCTCACACACACTGTTAGATCAGAGACCAGGAGCTCATTCAGACTCTCACACACACTGTCAGATAAGAGACCAGGAGCTCATTCACACTCTCACACACACTGTTAGATCAGAGACCAGGAGCTCATTCAGACACCCAGACACCCATTGTTAGATCAGAGACCAGGAGCTCATTCTGACTCCCACACACACACTGTTGGATCAGAGACCAGGAGCTCATTCAGACTGCCAGACACAGATTGTTAGATCAGAGACCAGGAGCTCATTCAGACTCTCACACACACTGTTAGATCAGACACCACGAGCTCATTCACACTTCCACGCACCTACTGTTGGATCAGAGACCCGGAGCCAATACAGACTCCCATACACACACTGTTAGATCAGAGACCAGGAGCCCATTCAGACGCCCACACATATACTGTTTGATCAGGGACCAGGAACCCATACATACTCCCAAACACATACTGTTAGATTAGAGACCAGGAGCTCATTCTGCCTCCCACACACACACTGTTAGATCAGAGACCAGGAGCTCATTCAGACTTTCAAGCAAATACTGTTGGATCAGAGACCAAGAGCCAATTCAGACTCCCAGACACACACTGTTAGATAAGAGACCAGGAGCTCATTCAGAATCCCAGACACACAATGCTAGATCTGAGACCAGGAGCTCATTCAGATTCTCACACACACTGTTAGATCAGAGACCAAGAGCCCATTTAGACTCCCACACACACACTGTTAGACCAGAGAAGAGGAGCCCATCACGAATCAAACACCATGGTCTGAACGAAATCACGAGTCCGTGATCTGAAACTCTCCAGGTCAAACTCCTGGGACTGGTCAAACTCCCGTGAACAGTCTAAACACCGGAACCAGTCAATGCCCCGGGGCAAGATCAAAGACACCCCTGGGAACGGTAAAACGATTAGGACGTCAAAAACACGGGCTCTCTGATCAGACACATCCCCAGGGCCAGTCAAAACCCTGGGTCTGTGATCAGACACAGCCTTAGGAGCTGTCAAACCCCCGGCTCTGTGATCATCCACAGCCTCAGGACCAGTCAAACCCGCGGCTCTGTGATCAGACACACCTCCCGGGACCAGTCAAAACCCTGGGTCTGTGATCAGACACAGCCCCAGGACCAGTTACAACCCCGGTCCATGAACAGACAGACCGCTGGGACCAGTCAAACCTACGGGTCTGTGATTGGTCACAACCCCCGGGAACATACAAATTCCCTGGGTCTCTGATCGGACACACACCCGGGACCAGACAAACAACCGGCTCTGTGATCAGACACACCCCGGGTACCAGTCAAACCCCCGGCTCTGTGATCAGACAGAACCCCGTGACTGGTCAAAACCGCGGCTCTGTGATCGGACACACCCCCGGGACCAGTCAAACCCCCGGCTCTGTGATCAGACACAACACCGTGACTGGTCAAACCCCCGGCTCTGTGATCGGACACACCCCCGGGACCAGTCAAACCATTGGGTCTGTGATCGGACACAAACCAGGAGCAGTCAAACCCCTGGGTCTGTGATCGGACACACCCCCGGGACCAGTCAAACCCCCAGCTCTGTGATCAGACAGACCGCTGGCAGCAGTCACACCCTTGGCTCTGTGATCTGACACAGCCCAAGGATCAGTCAATCACCCGGCTCTGTGATCGGACACACCCCAGGACCAGTCAAACCCCTGGGTCTGTGATCAGACACACCCCCGGGACCAGTCAAACCCCGGCTCTGTGATCAGACACACCCCGGGACCAGTCAAACCCCCGGCTCTGTGATCAGGACACACCCCAGGACCAGTCAAACCCCGGCTCTGTGATCAGACACACCCCCGGGACCAGTCAAACCCCGGCTCTGTGATCAGACACACCCCGGGACCAGTCAAACCCCCGGCTCTGTGATCAGACACACCCCCGGGACCAGTCAAACCCCGGCTCTGTGATCAGACACACCCCCAGGACCAGTCAAACCCCCGGCTCTGTGATCAGACACACCCCCGGGACCAGTCAAACCCCGGCTCTGTGATCGACACACCCCCGGGACAGTCAAACCCCGGCTCTGTGATCGGACACACCCCCGGGACCAGTCAAACCCCGGCTCTGTGATCGACACACCCCCAGGACCAGTCAAACCCCCGGCTCTGTGATCGACACACCCCCGGGACCAGTCAAACCCCCGGCTCTGTGATCGGACACACCCCAGGGATCAGTCAAACCCCCGGGTCTCTGATCGGACACAGCCCCGGGACCAGTCAAACCCCTGGGTCAATGATCGGACACACCCCCGGGACCAGTCAAACCCCTGGGTCAGTGATCAGACACACCCCCGGGACCAGTCAAACCCCTGGGTCAATGAATGGAAACACCTTCGGGACTAGTCAAACCCCCGGCTCTGTGATTGGACACACCCCCCAGGATCAGTCAAACCCCCTGGTCACTGATCGGACACAGCCCAGGGACCAGTAAAACCCCCGGCTCTGTGATCGGACATAGCCACCTGGACCAGTCAAACCCCAGGGTCAATTATCGGACACACCCCCGAGACCAGTCAAACCCCTGGGTCAGTGATCGGACACACCCCCGGGACCAGTCAAAACCCCGGCTCTGTGATCGGACACACCCCCAGGACCAGTGAAACCCCCGGGTCTGTGATCGGACACACCCCGGGACCAGTCAAACCCCCGGCTCTGTGATCAGACACACCCCCGGGACCAGTCAAACCCCGGCTCTGTGATCAGACACACCCCCAGGACCAGTCAAACCCCCGGCTCTGTGATCAGACACACCCCGGGACCAGTCAAACCCCCGGCTCTGTGATCAGACACACCCCCGGGACCAGTCAAACCCCGGCTCTGTGATCGGACACACCCCCGGGACCAGTCAAACCCCCGGCTCTGTGATCGGACACACCCCCGGGACCAGTCAAACCCCCGGCTCTGTGATCAGACACACCCCAGGGACCAGTCAAACCCCCGGCTCTGTGATCAGACACACCCCCGGGACCAGTCAAACCCCCGGCTCTGTGATCGGACACACCCCGGGACCAGTCAAACCCCCGGCTCTGTGATCGGACACACCCCCGGGACCAGTCAAACCCCGGCTCTGTGATCAGACACACCCCCGGGACCAGTCAAACCCCGGCTCTGTGATCGGACACACCCCGGGACCAGTCAAACCCCCGGCTCTGTGATCAGACACCCCCCCCGGGACAGTCAAACCCCCGGCTCTGTGATCAGACACCCCCCCCGGGACCAGTCAAACCCCCGGCTCTGTGATCAGACACACCCCGGGACCAGTCAAACCCCCGGCTCTGTGATCAGACACACCCCCGGACCAGTCAAACCCCGGGTCTGTGATCAGACACACCCCCGGACCAGTCAAACCCCGGCTCTGTGATCAGACACACCCCCGGGACCAGTCAAACCCCGGCTCTGTGATCAGACACACCCCCGGGACCAGTCAAACCCCGGCTCTGTGATCAGGACACACCCCCGGGACCAGTCAAACCCCCGGCTCTGTGATCAGACACACCCCCGGGACCAGTCAAACCCCCGGCTCTGTGATCAGACACACCCCCTGGACCAGTCAAACCCCGGCTCTGTGATCAGACACACCCCCCGGGACCAGTCAAACCCCCGGCTCTGTGATCAGAGACACCCCAGGACAAGTCAAACCCCCGGCTCTGTGATCGGACACACCCCCGGGACCAGTCAAACCCCCGGCTCTGTGATCAGACACCCCCCCGGGACCAGTCAAACCCCCGGGTCTGTGATCGGACACACCCCCAGGGACTGTAAAACCCCGGCCTCTGTGATCAGACACACACCAGGGACCAGTAAACCCCCGGCTCTGTGATCGGACACACCCCGGGACCAGTCAAACCCCGGCTCTGTGATCAGACACACCCCCAGGACCAGTCAAACCCCGGCTCTGTGATCAGACCCACCCCCCCGGGACCAGTCAAACCCCCCGGGTCTGTGATCAGACAACATCCCCAGGGACAGTCAAACCCCCGGCTCTGTGATCAGACCCACCCCCCAGGACCAGTCAAACCCCGGCTCTGTGATCAGACACACCCCCGGGACCAGTCAAACCCCCGGCTCTGTGATCAGACACACCCCGAGGACAGTCAAACCCCCGGCCTCTGTGATCAGACACACCCCCCGGGACCAGTCAAACCCCCGGCTCTGTGATCGGACACACCCCCGGGACAGTCAAACCCCCGGCTCTGTGATCAGACACACCCCCAGGACCAGTCAAACCCCGGGCTCTGTGATCAGACACACCCCGGGACAGTCAAACCCCAGGCTCTGTGATCAGAAACACCCCCGGGACCAGTCAAACCCCCGGCTCTGTGATCGAGACACACCCCCGGGACCAGTCAAACCCCCGGCTCTGTGATCGGACACACCCCGGGACCAGTCAAACCCCCGGCTCTGTGATCGACACACCCCCGGGACAGTCAAACCCCCGGCTCTGTGATCGGACACACCCCCGGGACCAGTCAAACCCCGGGCTCTGTGATCAGACACACCCCCGGGACCAGTCAAACCCCCGGCTCTGTGATCGGACACACCCCGGGACAGTCAAACCCCCGGCTCTGTGATCAGACACACCCCCGGGACCAGTCAAACCCCCGGCTCTGTGATCAGACACAGCCCCGGGACCAGTCAAAACACCGGCTCTGTGATCAGAAACTCCACCGGGAGCAGTCAAACCCCAGGGCGTGTGATCAAACACAGCCCCAGGACCAGTCAAACACCCGGCTCTCTGATCGGATACACCCCCGTGTCCAGCTAAACCCCCGGGTCTATGATCAGACACAACCCAAGGACCAGTCAAACCCCGGGCTCTGTGATCAGACACACACCCGGGACCAGTAAAAACCCCGGCTCTGTGATCAGACAGAACGCTGGGACCAGTCAAACCCCTGGGTCTGTAATCGGACACACCCCGAGATCAGTCAAACCCCTGGGTCTACGACCGGACACACCCGCAGGACCAGTCATACCCCTGGGTCTATGATCGGACACCCACCCCCCCGGGACCAGTCAAACCCCCGGCTCTGTGATCAAACACAGTCCCAGGATCAGTCAATCACCCGGCTCTGTGATCAGACACACCCCTGGGACCAGTCAAACCCCGGCTCTGTGATCAGACCAACCCCCGGGACCAGTCAAACCCCGGCTCTGTGATCGACACAACCCCGGGACCAGTCAAACCCCGGCTCTGTGATCAGACACACCCCCAGGACCAGTCAAACCCCCGGCTCTGTGATCAGACACACCCCCAGGACAGTCAAACCCCCGGCTCTGTGATCAGACACACCCCCGGGACCAGTCAAACCCCGGCTCTGTGATCAGACACACCCCGGGACCAGTCAAACCCCCGGCTCTGTGATCAGACCACAGCCCCGGACCAGTCAAACCCCGGCTCTGTGATCAGACACACCCCGGGACCAGTCAAACCCCGGCTCTGTGATCAGACAACCCCCGGGACCAGTCAAACCCCGGCTCTGTGATCGGACACACCCCCGGGACCAGTCAAACCCCCGGCTCTGTGATCAGACACACCCCCGGGACAGTCAAACCCCCGGCTCTGTGATCAGACACACCCCCAGGACCAGTCAAACCCCCGGCTCTGTGATCAGACACACCCCCGGGACCAGTCAAACCCCCGGCTCTGTGATCGACACACCCCCGGACCAGTCAAACCCCGGCTCTGTGATCAGACACACCCACGGGACCAGTCAAACCCCCGGCTCTGTGATCAGACACACCCCCGGGACCAGTCAAACCCCCGGCTCTGTGATCAGACACACCCCCGGGACCAGTCAAACCCCCGGCTCTGTGATCAGACACACCCCCGGGACCAGTCAACCCCCGGCTCTGTGATCAGACACACCCCCGGGACCAGTCAAACCCCCGGCTCTGTGATCAGACACACCCCCGGGACCAGTCAAACCCCGGCTCTGTGATCGGACACACCCCTGGACCAGTCAAACCCCGGCTCTGTGATCGGACACACCCCCGGGACCAGTCAAACCCCCGGCTCTGTGATCAGACACACCCCCGGGACCAGTCAAACCCCCGGGCTCTGTGATCAGACACACCCCCGGGACCAGTCAAACCCCGGCTCTGTGATCAGGACACACCCCCGGGACCAGTCAAACCCCCGGCTCTGTGATCTGACACACCCCCGGACCAGTCAAACCCCGGCTCTGTGATCAGACACACCCCCAGGACCAGTCAAACCCCCGGCTCTGTGATCAGGACACACCCCCGGGACCAGTCAAACCCCCGGCTCTGTGATCGGACACACCCCCGGACCAGTCAAACCCCGGCTCTGTGATCAGACACACCCCCGGGACCAGTCAAACCCCAGGCTCTGTGATCAGACACACCCCCGGGACCAGTCAAACCCCGGCTCTGTGATCAGACACACCCCCGGGACCAGTCAAACCCCCGGCTCTGTGATCAGGACACACCCCCGGGACCAGTCAAACCCCCGGCTCTGTGATCGGACACACCCCCGGGACCAGTCAAACCCCGGGTCTGTGATCAGACACACCCCCGGGACCAGTCAAACCCCCGGCTCTGTGATCAGACACACCCCCGGGACCAGTCAAACCCCCGGCTCTGTGATCAGACACACCCCCGGGACCAGTCAAACCCCCGGCTCTGTGATCAGAACACCCCCGGGACAGTCAAACCCCGGCTCTGTGATCGGACACACCCCAGGGACCAGTCAAACCCCGGCTCTGTGATCGGACACACCCCCCAGGACCAGTCAAACCCCGGCTCTGTGATCAGACACACCCCCGGGACCAGTCAAACCCCCGGCTCTGTGATCAGACACACCCCGGGACCAGTCAAACCCCGGCTCTGTGATCAGACACACCCCAGGACCAGTCAAACCCCGGCTCTGTGATCGGACACACCCCCGGGACCAGTCAAACACCGGCTCTGTGATCAGACACACCCCCGGGACCAGTCAAACCCCGGCTCTGTGATCAGGACACACCCCAGGGACCAGTCAAACCCCCGGGCTCTGTGATCAGACACACCCCCGGGACCAGTCAAACCCCGGCTCTGTGATCAGACACACCCCCCGGGACCAGTCCAAACCCCGGGCTCTGTGATAGGACACACCCCCGGGACCAGTCAAACCCCCGGCTCTGTGATCAGACACACCCCCGGGACCAGTCAAACCCGCCTCTGTGAATCAGACACACCCCCCGGACCAGTCAAACCCCCGGCTCTGTGATCAGACACACCCCGGGACCAGTCAAACCCCGGCTCTGTGATCAGACACACCCCCGGGACCAGTCAAACCCCCGGCTCTGTGATCAGACACACCCCCGGGACCAGTCAAACCCCGGGTCTGTGATCAGACACACCCCCGGGACCATTCAAACCCCCGGCTCTGTGATCAGACACACCCCCAGGACCAGTCAAAACCCCGGCTCTGTGATCAGACACACCCCCAGGACCAGTCAAAACCCCCGGCTCTGTGATCAGACACACCCCCAGGACCAGTCAAACCCCGGGCTCTGTGATCAGACACACCCCCGGGCCCAGTCAAACCCCGGCTCTGTGATCAGACACACCCCCGGGACAGTCAAACCCCCGGCTCTGTGATCAGACACACCCCCGGGACCAGTCAAACCCCCGGCTCTGTGATCAGACACACCCCGGGACCAGTCAAACCCCGGCTCTGTGATCGGACACACCCCAGGACCAGTCAAACCCCGGCTCTGTGATCAGACACACCCCGGGACCAGTCAAACCCCGGCTCTGTGATCAGACACACCCCCGGGACCAGTCAAACCCCCCGGCTCTGTGATCAGACACACCCCCGGGACCAGTCAAACCCCCGGCTCTGTGATCAGACACACCCCCGGACCAGTCAAACCCCCGGCTCTGTGATCAGACACACCCCCGGGACAGTCAAACCCCCGGCTCTGTGATCAGACACACCCCCGGGACCAGTCAAACCCCGGCTCTGTGATCAGACACACCCCCGGGACCAGTCAAACCCCGGCTCTGTGATCAGACACACCCCCGGGACCAGTCAAACCCCCGGCTCTGTGATCAGACACACCCCCAGGGACCAGTCAAACCCCCGGCTCTGTGATCAGACACACCCCCCGGGACCAGTCAAACCCCGGCTCTGTGATCGGACACACCCCCGGACCAGTCAAACCCCCGGCTCTGTGATCAGACACACCCCCGGGACCAGTCAAACCCCGGCTCTGTGATCAGACACACCCCCGGGACCAGTCAAACCCGGCTCTGTGATCAGGACACACCCCGGGACCAGTCAAACCCCGGCTCTGTGATCAGACACACCCCCGGACCAGTCAAACCCCGGCTCTGTGATCAGACACACCCCCAGGACCAGTCAAACCCCCGGCTCTGTGATCGACACACCCCCGGGACCAGTCAAACCCCCGGCTCTGTGATCAGACACACCCCCGGGACAGTCAAACCCCCGGCTCTGTGATCAGACACACCCCCGGGACCAGTCAAACCCCGGCTCTGTGATCAGACACACCCCCCGGGACCAGTCAAACCCCGGCTCTGTGATCAGACACACCCTCAGTACTAGTCAAACCCCCGGCTCTGTGATTGGACACACCCCCCGGGACCAGTCAAAGCCCCGGCACTGTGATCGGACACACCCCCGGGAGCAGTCAAACCCCGGGTCTCTGATCGGACACCCCCCGGGACCAGTCAAACCCCTGGGTCTGTGATCGGACACCCCCCAGGATCAGACAAACCCCTGGGTCTGTGATCGGACACACCCCCGGGACCAGTCAAACACCCGGCTCTGTGATAAACATAGACCCAGGTCAAACAAAACCCAGGGTCAATTATCGGACACACCCCAGGACCAGACACACCCCTGGTTCTGTGATCGGACACACCCCCCAGGAGCAGTCAAACCCCTGGGTCTGTGATCGGACACCCCCCGGGAGCAGACAAACCCCTGGGTCTGTGATCGGACACACCCCAGGACCAGACAAACCCCTGGGTCTATGATCGGACAGACCCCCGGGACCAGTCAAACACCCGGCTCTGTGATAAAACACACCCCCGGGACCAGTCAAACCCCCGGCTCTGTGATCAGGACACAACCCCGGGACCAGTCAAACCCCGGCTCTGTGATCAGACACACCCCCAGGACAGTCAAACCCCCGGGTCTGTGATCAGAACACACCCCCAGGGACAGTCAAACCCCGGGTCTGTGATCCGACACACCCCGGGACGAGATCAAACCCCGGGTCTGTGATCGGACACACCCCCGGGACCAGTCAACCTCCGGCTCTGTGATCAGACACACCCCGGACCAGTCAAACCCGGCTCTGTGATCAGACCACCCCCCGGACAGTCAAACCCCGGCTCTGTGATCAGAGACACCCCCAGGACCAGTCAAATCCCCCGGCTCTGTGATCGACACACCCCGGGACCAGTCAAAACCCGGTCTGTGATCAGACACCCCCCCCGGGACCAGTCAAACCGCCGGGTCTGTGATCAGACACACCCCCGGGACCAGTCAAACCCCCGGGTCTGTGATCAGAGACACCCCCGGGACCAGTCAAACCCCCGGCTCTGTGATCGGACACCACCCCCGGGACCAGTCAAACCCCCGGCTCTGTGATCAGACACACCCCCCCGGACCAGTCAAACCCCCCGGTCTGTGATCAGACACACCCCCCGGGACCAGTCAAACCCCCGGCTCTGTGATCAGACACACCCCCGGACCAGTCAAACCCCCGGCTCTGTGATCAGACACACCCCCAGGACCAGTCAAACCCCGGCTCTGTGATCAGACACACCCCGGACCAGTCAAAACCCTGGCTCTGTGATCAGACACACCCCCGGGACCAGTCAAACCCCGGCTCTGTGATCGGACAACCCCCCGGACCAGTCAACCCCCGGCTCTGTGATCAGACACACCCCCGGGAACAGTCAAACCCCAGGCTCTGTGATCAGACACACCCCCCGGGACCAGTCAAACCCCCGGCTCTGTGATCAGACACAGCCCCGGGACCAGTCAAACCCCCGGCTCTGTGATCGGACACACCCCCGGGACCAGTCAAACCCCCGGTCTGTGATCGGACACACCCCGGGACAGTCAAACCCCCGGCTCTGTGATCAGACACACCCCCGGGACCAGTCAAACCCCGGCTCTGTGATCGGACACACCCCGGGACCAGTCAAACCCCCGGCTCTGTGATCAGACACACCCCCGGGACCAGTCAAACCCCCGGCTCTGTGATCGGACACACCCCCGGGACCAGTCAAACCCCCGGCTCTGTGATCAGACACACCCCCGGGACCAGTCAAACCCCCGGCTCTGTGATCAGACACACCCCAGGACCAGTCAAACCCCCGGCTCTGTGATCGGACACACCCCCGGGACCAGTCAAACCCCGGCTCTGTGATCAGGACACACCCCCGGGACCAGTCAAACCCCCGGCTCTGTGATCAGACACACCCCCGGACCAGTCAAACCCCGGCTCTGTGATCGGACACACCCCCGGGACCAGTCAAACCCCTGGCTCTGTGATCAGACACACCCCCGGGACCAGTCAAACCCCGGCTCTGTGATCAGACACACCCCCGGGACCAGTCAAACCCCCGGCTCTGTGATCAGACACACCCCCGGGACAGTCAAACCCCGGCTCTGTGATCAGACACACCCCCGGGACCAGTCAAACCCCCGGCTCTGTGATCAGACACACCCCAGGGACCAGTCAAACCCCGGCTCTGTGATCAGACACACCCCAGGGACCAGTCAAACCCCGGCTCTGTGATCGACACACCCCCGGGACCAGTCAAACCCCCGGCTCTGTGATCAGGACACACCCCCGGGACCAGTCAAACCCCCGGCTCTGTGATCAGACACACCCCCGGGACCAGTCAAACCCCCGGCTCTGTGATCAGACACACCCCGGGACCAGTCAAACCCCCGGCTCTGTGATCAGGACACACCCCGGGACCAGTCAAACCCCGGCTCTGTGATCAGACACACCCCAGGACCAGTCAAACCCCCGGCTCTGTGATCAGACACACCCCCAGGACCAGTCAAACCCCCGGCTCTGTGATCAGGACACACCCCCAGGACCAGTCAAACCCCCGGCTCTGTGATCAGACACACCCCCGGGACCAGTCAAACCCCGGCTCTGTGATCAGACACACCCCCGGGACCAGTCAAACCCCGGCTCTGTGATCAGACACACCCCCGGGACCAGTCAAACCCCCGGCTCTGTGATCAGACACACCCCCGGACCAGTCAAACCCCCGGCTCTGTGATCAGACACACCCCCTGGACCAGTCAAACCCCGGCTCTGTGATCAGACACACCCCCGGGACCAGTCAAACCCCCGGCTCTGTGATCAGACACACCCCCAGGGACCAGTCAAACCCCGGCTCTGTGATCAGACACACCCCGGGACCAGTCAAACCCCCGGCTCTGTGATCAGACACACCCCCGGGACCAGTCAAACCCCGGCTCTGTGATCAGACACACCCCCGGGACCAGTCAAACCCCGGCTCTGTGATCAGACACACCCCCGGACCAGTCAAACCCCCGGCTCTGTGATCAGACACACCCCAGGACCAGTCAAACCCCGGCTCTGTGATCAGACACACCCCCGGGACCAGTCAAACCCCCGGCTCTGTGATCGGACACACCCCCGGACCAGTCAAACCCCGGCTCTGTGATCAGACACACCCCCGGGACCAGTCAAACCCCCGGCTCTGTGATCAGACACACCCCCGGGACCAGTCAAACCCCCGGCTCTGTGATCAGACACACCCCCGGGACCAGTCAAACCCCCGGCTCTGTGATCAGACACACCCCCGGACCAGTCAAACCCCCGGCTCTGTGATCAGACACACCCCGGGACCAGTCAAACCCCGGCTCTGTGATCAGACACACCCCCGGGACCAGTCAAACCCCCGGCTCTGTGATCAGACACACCCCCGGGACCAGTCAAACCCCGGCTCTGTGATCAGACACACCCCCAGGACCAGTCAAACCCCCGGCTCTGTGATCAGACACACCCCCGGGACCAGTCAAACCCCGGCTCTGTGATCGGACACACCCCCAGGAGCAGTCAAACCCCCGGCTCTGTGATCGGACACACCCCCAGGGACCAGTCAAAGCCCCTGGGTCTGTGATCGGACACACCCCCGGACCAGTCAAACCCCCGGCTCTGTGATCAGACACACCCCCTGGGACCAGTCAAACCCCCGGCTCTGTGATCGGACACACCCCCGGGACCAGTCAAACCCCCGGCTCTGTGATCAGACACACCCCAGGAGCAGTCAAACCCCGGCTCTGTGATCGGACACACCCCCAGGGACCAGTCAAACCCCGGCTCTGTGATCGGACACACCCCCGGACCAGTCAAACCCCCGGCTCTGTGATCAGACACACCCCCGGGACCAGTCAAACCCCCGGCTCTGTGATCGGACACACCCCCGGGACCAGTCAAACCCCGGCTCTGTGATCGACACACCCCCGGGACCAGTCAAACCCCCGGCTCTGTGATCGGACACACCCCCGGGACTAGTCAAAACCCGGCTCTGTGATCAGATACACCCCCGGGACCAGTCAAACCCCCGGCTCTGTGATCAGACACACCCCCGGGAACAGTCAAACCCCCCGGCTCTGTGATCAGGACACACCCCCGGGACAGTCAAAACCCCCGGCTCTGTGATCAGACACACCCCCAGGGACAGTCAAACCCCCGCGTCTGTGATCAGACACAACCCCGGAACAGTCAACCCCCGGCTCTGTGATCAGACACACCCCCGGGACCAGTCAAACCCCCGGCTCTGTGATCAGACACACCCCGGGACCAGTCAAACCCCGGCTCTGTGATCAAACACACCCCCCGGGACCAGTCAAACCCCGGCTCTGTGAAAAGACACACCCCCGGGACCAGTCAAACTCCCGGGTCTGTGATCAGACCACACCCCCGGGACAAGTCAAACCCCCGGCTCTGTGATTAGACACACACCGGGACAGTCAAAACCCCCGGGCTCTGTGATCAGACACACCCCCGGGACCAGTCAAAACCTGGTCTGTGATCGACACACACCCCCGGGACCAGTCAACCACTGGGACTGTGATAGGACACACCCCACGGACCAGTCAAACCCCGGCTCTGTGATCAGACACACCCCAGGACCAGTCAAACCCCGGCTCTGTGATCGGACACACCCCCGGGACCAGTCAAACCCCCGGCTCTGTGATCAGAAACACCCCCCGGGACAGTCAAACCCCCGGCTCTGTGATCGGACACACCCCCGGGACAGTCAAACCCCGGCTCGGTGATCGGAACAAACCCAGGGAGCAGTCAAACCCCCGGGTCTGTGATCAGACACACCCCCGGACCAGTCAAACCCCGGCTCTGTGATCAGACACACCCCCAGGACCATTCAAACCCCGGCTCTGTGATCAGGACACACCCCGGGACCAGTCAAACCCCCGGCTCTTGATCGGACACACCCCGGGACCGAGTCAAACCCCCGGCTCTGTGATCAGACACACCCCCGGGACCAGTCAAACCCCGGCTCTGTGATCAGACACACCCCCGGACCAGTCAAACCCCCGGCTCTGTGATCAGACACACCCCCGGGACCAGTCAAACCCCCGGCTCTGTGATCAGACACACCCCAGGACCAGTCAAACCCCCGGCTCTGTGATCAGACACACCCCCAGGACCAGTCAAACCCCCGGCTCTGTGATCGACACACCCCCGGGACCAGTCAAACCCCGGCTCTGTGATCAGACACAGCCCCAGGGACCAGTCAAACCCCGGCTCTGTGATCAGACACACCCCCGGACCAGTCAAACCCCCGGTCTGTGATCAGACACACCCCCGGGACCAGTCAAACCCCGGTCTGTGATCGCACACACCCCCGGGACCAGTCAAACCCCCGGCTCTGTGATCAGACACACCCCCGGGACCAGTCAAACCCCCGGTCTGTGATCGCACACACCCCCGGGACCAGTCAAACCCCCGGCTCTGTGATCAGACACACCCCCGGGACCAGTCAAACCCCCGGCTCTGTGATCAGACACACCCCCGGGACCAGTCAAACCCCGGCTCTGTGATCAGACACACCCCCGGGACCAGTCAAACCCCCGGCTCTGTGATCAGACACACCCCCGGGACCAGTCAAACCCCCGGCTCTGTGATCAGACACACCCCCAGGGACCAGTCAAACCCCCGGCTCTGTGATCAGACACACCCCAGGACCAGTCAAACCCCCGGCTCTGTGATCAGACACACCCCGGGACCAGTCAAACCCCCGGCTCTGTGATCAGACACACCCCCGGGACCAGTCAAACCCCCGGCTCTGTGATCAGACACACCCCCGGGACAGTCAAACCCCGGCTCTGTGATCGGACACACCCCCAGGACCAGTCAAACCCCGGCTCTGTGATCAGACACACCCCAGGGACCAGTCAAACCCCGGCTCTGTGATCAGACACACCCCCGGGACCAGTCAAACCCCGGCTCTGTGATCAGACACACCCCCGGGACAGTCAAACCCCCGGCTCTGTGATCGGACACACCCCCGGGACCAGTCAAACCCCCGGCTCTGTGATCAGGACACACCCCCGGGACCAGTCAAACCCCCGGCTCTGTGATCAGACACACCCCCCGGGACCAGTCAAACCCCCGGCTCTGTGATCAGACACACCCCCGGGACCAGTCAAACCCCCGGCTCTGTGATCAGACACACCCCGGAACAGTCAAACCCCCGGCTCTGTGATCAGACACACCCCCGGGACCAGTCAAACCCCCGGCTCTGTGATCGACACAACCCCAGGGACCAGTCAAACCCCCGGCTCTGTGATCAGACACACCCCCGGGACAGTCAAACCCCGGCTCTGTGATCAGACACACCCCCCGGGACCAGTCAAACCCCCGGCTCTGTGATCAGACACACCCCCGGGACCAGTCAAACCCCCGGCTCTGTGATCGACACACCCCCGGGACCAGTCAAACCCCGGCTCTGTGATCAGACACACCCCCGGGACCAGTCAAACCCCCGGCTCTGTGATCAGACACACCCCCGGACCAGTCAAACCCCCGGCTCTGTGATCAGACACACCCCCGGGACCAGTCAAACCCCGGCTCTGTGATCAGGACACACCCCCAGGACCAGTCAAACCCCGGCTCTGTGATCGGACACACCCCCGGGACCAGTCAAACCCCCGGCTCTGTGATCAGACACACCCCCGGGACCAGTCAAACCCCGGCTCTGTGATCAGACACACCCCCGGGACCAGTCAAACCCCCGGCTCTGTGATCAGGACACACCCCCAGGACCAGTCAAACCCCGGCTCTGTGATCAGACACACCCCCAGGACCAGTCAAACCCCCGGCTCTGTGATCAGACACACCCCCGGGACCAGTCAAACCCCCGGCTCTGTGATCAGACACACCCCCGGGACCAGTCAAACCCCCGGCTCTGTGATCAGACACACCCCCAGGACCAGTCAAACCCCCGGCTCTGTGATCAGACACACCCCCGGGACAAGTCAAACCCCGGCTCTGTGATCAGACACCCCCCGGGACCAGTCAAACCCCCGGCTCTGTGATCAGACACAGCCCCGGGACCAGTCAAAACCCCCGGCTCTGTGATCAGACACCCCCCAGGGACCAGTCAAACCCCCGGGTCTGTGATCAGACACACCCCCGGACCAGTCAAACCCCCGGCTCTGTGATCGGACACACCCCCGGGACCAGTCAAACCCCCGGCTCTGTGATCAGACACACCCCCGGACCAGTCAAACCCCCGGCTCTGTGATCAGACACACCCCCAGGGACCAGTCAAACCCCGGCTCTGTGATCAGACACACCCCCGGGACCAGTCAAACCCCCGGCTCTGTGATCGGACACCCCCCCGGGACAAGTCAAACCCCGGCTCTGTGATCGGACACACCCCCGGGACCAGTCAAACCCCAGGTCTGTGATCAGACACACCCCCCCGGGACCAGTCAAACCCCCGGCTCTGTGATCAGACACACCCCCGGGACCAGTCAAACCCCGGCTCTGTGATCAGGACACACCCCCCGGGACCAGTCAAACCCCGGCTCTGTGATCAGACACACCCCCGGGACCAGTCAAACCCCGGCTCTGTGATCAGACACACCCCCCGGACCAGTCAAACCCCCGGCTCTGTGATCAGACACACCCCCGGGACCAGTCAAACCCCGGCTCTGTGATCAGACACACCCCGGGACCAGTCAAACCCCGGCTCTGTGATCAGACACACCCCCGGGACAGTCAAACCCCCGGCTCTGTGATCAGACACACCCCGGGACAGTCAAACCCCGGCTCTGTGATCGGACACACCCCCAGGACAGTCAAACCCCCGGCTCTGTGATCGGACACACCCCCAGGACCAGTCAAACCCCCGGCTCTGTGATCAGACACACCCCCCGGACCAGTCAAACCCCCGGCTCTGTGATCAGACACACCCCCGGGACCAGTCAAACCCCCGGCTCTGTGATCAGACACACCCCCGGGACCAGTCAAACCCCCGGCTCTGTGATCGGACACACCCCCGGGACCAGTCAAACCCCTGGGTCTGTGATCAGACACACCCCCGGGACCAGTCAAAACCCCCGGCTCTGTGATCAGACACACCCCCAGGGACAGTCAAACCCTCGGCTCTGTGATCAGACACACCCCCAGGACCAGTCAAACCCCCGGCTCTGTGATCGGACACACCCCGGACCAGTCAAACCCCTGGTCTGTGATCAGACACACCCCCGGGACCAGTCAAACCCCGGCTCTGTGATCGACACACCCCCGGGACCAGTCAAACCCCGGCTCTGTGATCAGGACACACCCCAGGACCAGTCAAACCCCTGGTCTGTGATCGACACACCCCCAGGACCAGTCAAACCCCGGTCTGTGATCGGACACACCCCCAGGACAGTCAAACCCCGGCTCTGTGATCGGACACAGCCCCCGGGACCAGTCAAACCCCCGGCTCTGTGATCAGACACACCCCCGGACAGTCAAACCCCGGCTCTGTGATCGGACACACCCCGGGACCAGTCAAACCCCCGGCTCTGTGATCAGACACACCCCCGGGACCAGTCAAACCCCCGGCTCTGTGATCGGACACACCCCCGGGACCAGTCAAACCCCGGCTCTGTGATCGGACACACCCCCGGGACCAGTCAAACCCCGGCTCTGTGATCGGACACACCCCCAGGACCAGTCAAACCCCCGGCTCTGTGATCAGACACACCCCCGGACCAGTCAAACCCCCGGCTCTGTGATCGACACACCCCCGGGACCAGTCAAACCCCCGGCTCTGTGATCAGACACACCCCCAGGACCAGTCAAACCCCCGGCTCTGTGATCAGACACACCCCCGGGACCAGTCAAACCCCGGGTCTGTGATCAGACACACCCCCAGGACCAGTCAAACCCCGGCTCTGTGATCGGACACACCCCCGGACCAGTCAAACCCCCGGGTCTGTGATCAGACACACCCCCGGGACCAGTCAAACCCCCGGCTCTGTGATCAGACACACCCCCGGGACCAGTCAAACCCCGGCTCTGTGATCGGACACACCCCCGGGACCAGTCAAACCCCGGCTCTGTGATCAGACACACCCCCAGGACCAGTCAAACCCCGGCTCTGTGATCAGACACACCCCCGGGACCAGTCAAACCCCCGGCTCTGTGATCAGACACACCCCCGGGACCAGTCAAACCCCCGGCTCTGTGATCGGACACACCCCCGGACCAGTCAAACCCCCGGCTCTGTGATCAGACACACCCCCGGGACCAGTCAAACCCCCGGCTCTGTGATCAGACACACCCCCGGGACCAGTCAAACCCCCGGCTCTGTGATCAGACACACCCCCGGACCAGTCAAACCCCCGGCTCTGTGATCAGACACACCCCCGGGACCAGTCAAACCCCCGGCTCTGTGATCGGACACACCCCGGGACCAGTCAAACCCCCGGCTCTGTGATCAGACACACCCCCGGGACCAGTCAAACCCCGGCTCTGTGATCAGACACACCCCAGGACCAGTCAAACCCCGGCTCTGTGATCGGACACACCCCCGGGACCAGTCAAACCCCCGGCTCTGTGATCAGACACACCCCGGACAGTCAAACCCCCGGCTCTGTGATCAGACACACCCCCGGGACAGTCAAACCCCCGGCTCTGTGATCGGACACACCCCCGGGACCAGTCAAACCCCCGGCTCTGTGATCAGACACACCCCCGGGACCAGTCAAACCCCCGGCTCTGTGATCAGACACACCCCCGGGACCAGTCAAACCCCGGCTCTGTGATCAGACACACCCCCGGGACCAGTCAAACCCCCGGGTCTGTGATCGACACACCCCCGGGACCAGTCAAACCCCGGCTCTGTGATCAGACACACCCCCGGGACCAGTCAAACCCCGGCTCTGTGATCAGACACACCCCCGGACCAGTCAAACCCCGGCTCTGTGATCAGACACACCCCCGGGACCAGTCAAACCCCGGCTCTGTGATCGACACACCCCCGGGATCAGTCAAACCCCCGGCTCTGTGATCGACACACCCCCAGGGACAGTCAAACCCCTGGGTCTGTGATCGGACACACCCCCCGGGACCAGTCAAACCCCTGGCTCTGTGATCGGACACACCCCCGGGACCAGTCAAACCCCGGGTCTGTGATCAGACACACCCCGGGACCAGTCAAACCCCCGGCTCTGTGAATCGGACACACCCCCGGATCAGTCAAACCCCCGGCTCTGTGATCGGACACACCCCGGGACCAGTCAAACCCCCGGCTCTGTGATCGGACACACACCCCGGGACCAGTCAAACCCCGGCTCTGTGATCAGACACACCCCGGGACCAGTCAAACCCCCGGCTCTGTGATCAGGACTCACCCCGGGACCAGTCAAACCCCGGGTCTGTGATCGGACACACCCCGGGACCAGTCAAACCCGGGCTCTGTGATCAGACACCCCCCCCCGGACCAGTCAAACACCCGGCTCTGTGATCAGACACACCCCCGGGACCAGTCAAACCCCCGGGCTCTGTGATCAGACACAGCCCCCGGACCAGTCAAACCCCGGCTCTGTGATCAGACACACCCCGGGACCAGTCAAACCCCCGGCTCTGTGATCAGACACACCCCGGGACCAGTCAAACCCCGGCTCTGTGATCAGACACACCCCCGGGACCAGTCAAACCCCGGCTCTGTGATCAGACACACCCCCGGGACCAGTCAAACCCCCGGCTCTGTGATCAGACACACCCCCGGGACAGTCAAAACCCCGGCTCTGTGATCAGACACACCCCGGGACCAGTCAAACCCCCGGCTCTGTGATCAGGACACACCCCCGGGACAGTCAAACCCGGCTCTGTGATCGGACACACCCCCGGGACAGTCAAACCCCCGGCTCTGTGATCGGACAACACCCCGGGACCAGTCAAACCCCGGCTCTGTGATCAGACACACCCCCAGGACCAGTCAAACCCCCGGCTCTGTGATCAGACACACCCCCGGGACCAGTCAAAACCCCCGGCTCTGTGATCAGACACACCCCCGGGGACAGTCAAACCCCCGGCTCTGTGATCAGACACACCCCCAGGGACCAGACAAACCCCCGGCTCTATGATAGACACACCCCGGGCTCAGTCAAAACCCCCGGCTCTGTGATCAGACACACCCCCGGGACCAGTCAAACCCCCAGGCTCTGTGATAGACACACCCCCGGGACCAGTCAAACCCCCGGTCTCTGTGATCGGACACACCCCCGGGACCAGTCAAACCCCCGGGTCTGTGATCAGACACACCCCCCTGGACCAGTCAAACCCCGGCTCTGTGATCAGACACACCCCGGGACAGTCAAACCCCCGGCTCTGTGATAGACACACCCCCGGGACCAGTCAAACCCCCGGTTCTGTGATCAGACACACCCCCGGGACCAGTCAAACCCCAGGCTCTGTGAATCAGACACACCCCCGGGACCAGTCAAAACCCGCGGCTCTGTGATCGGACACACCCCGGGACCAGTCAAACCCCCGGCTCTGTGATCAGGACACACCCCCGGGACCAGTCAAACCCCGGCTCTGTGATCAGACACACCCCCGGGACCAGTCAAACCCCCGGCTCTGTGATCAGGACACACCCCCAGGAACCAGTCAAACCCCCGGCTCTGTGATCGACACACCCCCGGGACAGTCAAACCCCGGCTCTGTGATCGGACACACCCCAGGACCAGTCAAACCCCCGGCTCTGTGATCAGACACACCCCCGGGACCAGTCAAACCCCCGGCTCTGTGATCAGACACACCCCCGGGACCAGTCAAACCCCCGGCTCTGTGATCGGACACACCCCAGGACCAGTCAAACACCCGGCTCTGTGATCAGACACACCCCCCGGGACCAGTCAAACCCCCGGCTCTGTGATCGGACACACCCCGGGACCAGTCAAACCCCCGGCTCTGTGATCGGACACACCCCCGGGACCAGTCAAACCCCCGGCTCTGTGATCGACACATCCCCCCGGGACCAGTCAAACCCCCGGCTCTGTGATCAGGACACACCCCCGGGACCAGTCAAACCCCGGCTCTGTGATCGGACACACCCCCGGACCAGTCAAACCCCGGGTCTGTGATCAGGACACACCCCGGGACCAGTCAAACCCCGGCTCTGTGATCAGACACACCCCCGGGACCAGTCAAACCCCGGCTCTGTGATCAGGACACACCCCCGGACCAGTCAAACCCCGGCTCTGTGATCAGACACACCCCAGGGACCAGTCAAACCCCGGCTCTGTGATCAGACACACCCCCGGGACCAGTCAAACCCCGGCTCTGTGATCAGACACACCCCAGGACCAGTCAAACCCCCGGCTCTGTGATCAGACACACCCCCCGGGACCAGTCAAACCCCCGGCTCTGTGATCAGACACACCCCCGGACCAGTCAAACCCCCGGCTCTGTGATCGACACACCCCCAGGACCAGTCAAACCCCCGGCTCTGTGATCGGACACACCCCCGGACAGTCAAACCCCGGTCTGTGATCAGACACACCCCCAGGACAGTCAAACCCCGGCTCTGTGATCAGACACCCCCCGGGACCAGTCAAACCCCGGCTCTGTGATCGGACACACCCCCAGGACCAGTCAAACCCCGGCTCTGTGATCAGACACACCCCCGGGACCAGTCAAACCCCCGGCTCTGTGATCAGACACACCCCCTGGGACAGTCAAACCCCGGCTCTGTGATCAGACACACCTCCGGGACGAGTCAAACCCCGGCTCTGTGATCAGACACACCCCCGGGACCAGTCAAACCCCCGGCTCTGTGATCAGACACACCCCCGGGACAGTCAAACCCCGGGCTCTGTGATCGACACACCCCAGGGACCAGTCAAACCCCCGGCTCTGTGATCAGACACACCCCCGGGACCAGTCAAACCCCAGGCTCTGTGATCAGACACACCCCCGGGACCAGTCAAACCCCGGCTCTGTGATCAGACACACCCCCGGACCAGTCAAACCCCCGGCTCTGTGATCAGACACACCCCCAGGACCAGTCAAACCCCCGGCTCTGTGATCGGACACACCCCAGGGACCAGTCAAACCCCGGCTCTGTGATCAGGACACACCCCCAGGACAGTCAAACCCCCGGCTCTGTGATCAGACACACCCCCGGGACCAGTCAAACCCCCGGCTCTGTGATCAGACACACCCCAGGACAGTCAAACCCCCGGCTCTGTGATCGACACACCCCCGGGACCAGTCAAACCCCCGGCTCTGTGATCAGACACACCCCAGGACCAGTCAAACCCCGGCTCTGTGATCAGGACACACCCCAGGACCAGTCAAACCCCCGGGTCTGTGATCGGACACACCCCGGGACCAGTCAAACCCCCGGCTCTGTGATCGACACACCCCGGGACCAGACAAACCCCGGCTCTGTGATCAGACACACCCCGGGACCAGTCAAACCCCCGGCTCTGTGATCGGACACACCCCCGGGCAGTCAAACCCCCGGTCTGTGATCGGACACACCCCCGGGACCAGTCAAACCCCCGGCTCTGTGATCGACACACCCCCGGGACCAGTCAAACCCCGGCTCTGTGATCAGGACACACCCCCGGGACCAGTCAAAACCCCCGGCTCTGTGATCAGACACACCCCCGGGACCAGTCAAACCCCGGCTCTGTGATCGGACCACACCCCCGGGACCAGTCAAAACCCCCGGCTCTGTGATCAGACACACCCCCGGGACCAGTCAAACCCCCGGCTCTGTGATCGGACACACCCCCGGGACCAGTCAAACCCCCGGCTCTGTGATCAGACACACCCCAGGGACCAGTCAAACCCCCGGCTCTGTGATCAGGACACACCCCCGGGACCAGTCAAACCCCCGCCTCTGTGATAGGACACACCCCCGGGACCAGTCAAACCCCCGGCTCTGTGATCGAGACACACCCCTGGGACCAGTCAAACCCCCGGCTCTGTGATCAGGACACACCCCCAGGACACAGACAAACCCTGGGTCCGTAATCGGACACACCCCCGGGACCAGTCAAAACCCCGTCTCAGTGATCGGACACACCCCGAGATCAGTCAAACCCTTGTTCTGTGATCGGACAAACCCCGAGATCAGTCAAATCCCTGGGTCTGTGATCGGACACACCCCGCAGGACCAGTCAAATCCCCGGCTCTGTGATCAGACACAAACCAGGAGCAGTGAAACCACTGGGTCTGTGATCAAACACACCCCGTGGACGAGTCAAAAACCCGGCTCTTTGATCGGACACACCCCCGGGACCAGTCAGAACCCCGGCTCTGTGATCGGACGCACCCCTGGGACCTGTCAAAACCCCCGGCTCTGTGATCGGAGACACCCCTGGGACCAGTCAAACCCCAGTCTCTGTGACCAAACCCACCCACCGTACCAGTGAAACCCCCGGCTCTGTGATTAGAGACATCCCCGGGACCAGTCAAACCCCCGGCTCTGTGATCGGACATACCCCCCGGGACCAGTCAAACCCCCGGCTCTGTGATCAGACACACCCCCGGGACCAGTCAAAACCCCGGCTCTGTGATCAGACACACCCACGGACAGTCAAACCCCCGGCTCTGTGATCAGACACCCCCAGGACCAGTCAAAACCCCCGGCTCTGTGATCAGACACACCCCCGGGACCAGTCAAAACCCCCGGCTCTGTGATCAGGACACACCCCCGGACCAGTCAAACCCCCGGCTCTGTGATCAGACACACCCCGGACCAGTCAAACCCCCGGCTCTGTGATCAGACACACACCCGGGACCAGTCAAACCCCCCGGCTCAGTGATCAGACACACCCCCAGGGACCGTCAAACCCCCGGCTCTGTGATCGAACACCCCAGGACAAGACAAACCCCCGGCTCTGTGATCGGACACACCCCGGGACCAGTCAAACCCCCGGCTCTGTGATCAGACACACCCCCGGGGACCAGTCAAACCCTCGGCTCTGTGATCAGACACACCCCCGGGAACAGTCAAACCCCGGCTCGGTGATCAGGACACACCCCAGGACCAGTCAACCCCCGGCTCTGTGATCGACCACACCCCAGGGACAGTCAAACCCCCGCCTGTGATCAGAACACACCCCAGGGACCAGTCAAACCCCCGGCTCTGTGATCGGACACACCCCCGGACCAGTCAAACCCCCGGCTCTGTGATCAGGACACACCCCCGGGACCAGTCAAACCCCCGGGCTCTGTGATCGGACACACCCCCGGGACCAGTCAAACCCCGGCTCTGTGATCGGACACACCCACTGGAACAGTCAAACCCCCGGCTCTGTGATCAGGACACACCCCCGGGACCAGTCAAACACCCGCTCTGTGATCAGACACACCCCCAGGACCAGTCAAACCACCGGCTCTGTGATAGACACACCCCCGGGACCAGTCAAACCCCCGGCTCTGTGATCGGACACACCCCAGGGACCAGTCAAACCCCCGGCTCTGTGATCAGACACACCCCCGGACCATTGAAACCCCGGCTCTGTGATCAGACACACCCCGGGACCAGTCAACCCCGGGTCTGTGATCAGACACACCCCCGGGACCAGTCAAACCCCCGGCTCTGTGATCGACACACCCCCGGACCAGTCAAACCCCCGCTCTGTGATCAGACACACCCCGGGACCAGTCAAACCCCGGCTCTGTGATCAGACACACCCCGGGACCAGTCAAACCCCGGCTCTGTGATCAGACACACCCCCGGGACCAGTCAAACCCTCGGCTCTGTGATGAGACACACCCCCGGGACCAGTCAAACCCCCGGCTCTGTGATCAGACACACCCCCGGGACCAGTCAAACCCCGGCTCTGTGATCAGACACACCCCCGGGACCAGTCAAACCCCGGCTCTGTGATCAGGACACACCCCCGGGACCAGTCAAACCCCTGGCTCTGTGATCGGACACACTCCCCGGGACCAGTCAAAACCCCGGCTCTGTGATCGGACACACCCCCAGGACCAGTCAAACCCTTGTTCTGTGATCGGACAAACCCCGAGATCAGTCAAATCCCTGGGTCTGTGATCGGACACACCCCGCAGGACAGTCAAAATCCCGGCTCTGTGATCAGACACAAACCAGGAGCAGTGAAACCCCTGGGCTCTGTGATCAAACACACCCCGTGGACGAGTCAAAACCCCGGCTCTTGATCGCGACACACCCACGGGACCAGTCAGAACCCCGGCTCTGTGATCGGACGCACACCCTGGGACCTGTCAAAACCCCGGCTCTGTGATCGGAGACACCCCCTGGGACCCGTCAAACCCCAGTCTCTGTGACCAAACCCACCACCGTACCAGTGAACCCCGGCTCTGAGATCTAGAGACATCCCCGGGACCTGTCAAATCCCCCGGCTCTGTGATCGGACATACCCCCGGGACCAGTCAAACCCGTGGGCTCTGTGATCGGACACACCCCGGGACCAGTCAAACCCCTGGGTCTGTGATCGGACACACCCCCAGGACCAGTCAAACCCCGGCTCTGTGATCGGACACACCCCCGGGACCAGTCAAACCCCCAGCTCTGTGATCAGACACACCCCCGGGACCAGTCAAACCCCCGGCTCTGTGATCAGACACACCCCCGGGACCAGTCAAACCCCCGGCTCTGTGATCAGACACACCCCAGGACCAGTCAAACCCCTGGCTCTGTGATCGGACACACCCCGGGACCAGTCAAACCCCGGCTCTGTGATCAGACACACCCCCAGGACCAGTCAAACCCCCGGCTCTGTGATCAGACACCGCCCCGGGACCAGTCAAACCCCGGCTCTGTGATCAGACACACCCCGGGACAGTCAAACCCCTGGGTCTGTGATCGGACACACCCCCGGGACCAGTCAAACCCCGGCTCTGTGATCAGACACACCCCAGGGACCAGTCAAACCCCGGGTCTGTGATCAGACACACCCCCAGGACAGTCAAACCCCGGGTCTGTGATCGGACACACCCCCCGGGACCAGTCAAACCCCCGGCTCTGTGATCAGACACACCCCCGGGACCAGTCAAACCCCCGGCTCTGTGATCGGACACAGCCCCAGGACCAGTCAAACCCCCGGCTCTGTGATCAGACACACCCCCAGGACCAGTCAAACCCCGGCTCTGTGATCAGACACACCCCAGGACCAGTCAAACCCCGGCTCTGTGATCGGACACACCCCCGGGACCAGTCAAACCCCCGGCTCTGTGATCAGACACACCCCCGGGAACAGTCAAACCCCCGGCTCTGTGATCGACACACCCCCGGGACCAGTCAAACCCCCGGCTCTGTGATCAGACACACCCCCAGGACCAGTCAAACCCCCGGCTCTGTGATCGGACACACCCCCGGGACCAGTCAAACCCCCGGCTCTGTGATCAGAACACCCCCAGGACCAGTCAAACCCCCGGCTCTGTGATCGGACACACCCCCGGGACCAGTCAAACCCCCGGCTCTGTGATCGACACACCCCCGGGACCAGTCAAACCCCCGGCTCTGTGATCGGACACACCCCCAGGCGTAGTCAAACCCCTGGGTCTGTTCTCGGACACACCCCAGGGACCAGTCAAACCCTCGGGTCTGTGATCAGACAGACCCCCGAGACCAGTCAAACCCCCGGCTCTGTGATAGGACACACCCCCAGGAGCAGGCAAACCCTGGGTCTGTGATCAAACACACCCCCAGGACCAGTCAAACCCCCGGCTCTGTGATTAGACTCATCCCCGGGATCAGTCAAACCCTCGGGTCTGTGATCAGACACACCCCCGCGACCAGTCAAAACCCATCTCTGTTATCGGACACATCCCGAGATCAGTCAAACCCTGGTTCTGTGATCGGACACACCCCCGGGACCAGTCAAAACCCGGCTCTGTGATCAGACACACCCCCAGGAACAGAAAAACCCCCGGTTCTGTGATCAAACACACCCCAAAGACCAGTCAAATCCGCGGGTCAGTGATAGGACACAGCCCCAAGACCAGACAAACCCCCGTCTCTGCGATCGGACACACGCCCCCAGGACCAGTCAAACCCCCGGCTCTGTGATCAGACACACCCAGCGGGACCAGTCAAACCCCCGGCTCTGTGATCAGACACACCCCCAGGACCAGTCAAACCCCCGGCTCTGTGATCAGACACACCCCCGGGACCAGTCAAACCCCCGGCTCTGTGATCAGACACACCCCCAGGACCAGTCAAACCCCGGCTCTGTGATAGACACCACCCCCGGGACCAGTCAAACCCCGGCTCTGTGATCAGACACAGCCCCAGGACCAGTCAAACCCCCGGCTCTGTGATCAGACACACCCCCGGGACCAGTCAAACCCCCGGGCTCTGTGATCAGACACACCCCCGGGACCAGTCAAACCCCGGCTCTGTGATCAGACACACCCCCGGGACCAGTCAAACCCCGGCTCTGTGATCAGACACACCCCTGGGACCAGTCAAACCCCGGCTCTGTGATCAGACACACCCCCGGGACCAGTCAAACCCCGGCTCTGTGATCAGACACACCCCCGGGACCAGTCAAACCCCGGGTCTGTGATCGGACACACTCCCCGGGACCAGTCAAACCCCGGCTCTGTGATCAGACACACCCCCAGGACCAGACAAACCCCCGGCTCTGTGATCAGACACACCCCCGGGACCAGTCAAACCCCCGGCTCTGTGATCAGACACACCCCCGGGACCAGTCAAACCCCCGGCTCTGTGATCGGACACACCCCCGGGACCAGTCAAACCCCCGGCTCTGTGATCGACACACCCCCGGGACCAGTCAAACCCCCGGCTCTGTGATCAGACACACCCCCAGGGACCAGTCAAACCCCGGCTCTGTGATCAGACACACCCCGGACCAGTCAAACCCCCGGCTCTGTGATCAGACACATCCCCGGGACCAGTCAAACCCCGGCTCTGTGATCAGACACACCCCAGGGACCAGTCAAACCCCCGGTCTGTGATCAGACACACCCCGGGACCAGTCAAACCCCGGGTCTGTGATCAGACACACCCCCGGGACCAGTCAAACACCCGGGTCTGTGATCGACACACCCCCGGGACCAGTCAAACCCGGGTCTGTGATCAGACACACCCCCAGGACCAGTCAAACCCCGGCTCTGTGATCAGGACACACCCCGGGACCAGTCAAACCCCGGGTCTGTGATCAGACACACCCCCGGGACCAGTCAAACCCCAGGGTCTGTGATCGGACACACCCCCCGAGGACAGTCAAACCCCAGGCTCTGTGATCAGACACACCCCGGGACCAGTCAAACCCCCCGGGTCTGTGATCGGACACAGCCCCAGGACCAGTCAAACCCCGGGCTCTGTGATCAGACACACCCCCGGGACCAGTCAAACCCCCGGCTCTGTGATCAGACACACCCCCGGACCAGTCAAACCCCCGCTCTGTGATCAGACACACCCCCAGGAACAGTCAAACCCCCGGCTCTGTGATCAGACACACCCCCAGGACCAGTCAAACCCCTGGCTCTGTGATCAGACACACCCCCGGGACCAGTCAAACCCCTGGCTCTGTGATCAGACACACCCGCGGGACCAGTCAAACCCCGGCTCTGTGATCGGACACACCCCCATGGGACCAGTCAAACCCCCGGCTCTGTGATCAAACACAATCCTGGGACCAGTTAAACACCCGGCTCTGTGATCAGACACACCCCTGGGTCTTTGATCAGACACAGCCCCAGGACCAGTCAAATCCCCGGCTCTGTGATCAGACACACCCCCAGGACCAGTCAACCCCCCGGATCTGTGATCGGACACACCAACAGGAGCAGGCAAACCCCTGGGTCTGTGATGAAACACACCGCCGGGACCAGTCAACCCCCCGGCTCTGTCATTAGACTCATCCCCGGGATCAGTCAAACCCCTGGGTCAGTGAGCGGACACACCCCCGGGACCAGTCAAACACCCGGGTCTTTGATTGGACACAGCCCCGGGACCAGTCAAACCCCTGGGTTAGTGATCAGACACCCGCACCCCCCGACACCAGACAAACCCCCGGCTCTGTGATCAGACACACCCCGGGACCAGTCAAACCCCCGGCTCTGTGATCAGACACACCCCCAGGACCAGTCAAACCCCCGGCTCTGTGATCGGACACACCCCCAGGACCAGTCAAACCCCCGGCTCTGTGATCAGACACACCCCCAGGACCAGTCAAACCCCCGGCTCTGTGATCAGACACACCCCCAGGACCAGTCAAACCCCCGGCTCTGTGATCAGACACAGCCCCAGGGACAGTCAAACCCCCGGCTCTGTGATCAGACACACCCCCGGGACCAGTCAAACACCGGCTCTGTGATCAGACACACCCCCGGGACCAGTCAAACCCCCGGCTCTGTGATCGGACCACCCCCAGGACCAGTCAAACCCCGGCTCTGTGATCAGACACACCCCCGGACCAGTCAAACCCCCGGCTCTGTGATCGGACACACCCCCAGGACCAGTCAAACCCCCCGGCTCTGTGATCAGACACACCCCCGGACCAGTCAAACCCCGGCTCTGTGATCCGACACACCCCCGGGACCAGTCAAACCCCGGGCTCTGTGATCAGACACACCCCGGGACAGTCAAACCCCGGCTCTGTGATCAGACACACCCCGGGACAGTCAAACCCCCGGGCTCTGTGATCGGACACACCCCCGGGACCAGTCAAACCCCCGGCTCTGTGATCAGACACAGCCCCGGGACCAGTCAAACCCCCGGCTCTGTGATCAGACACACCCCAGGACCAGTCAAACCCCGGCTCTGTGATCAGACACACCCCCGGACCAGTCAAACCCCGGCTCTGTGATCAGACACACCCCCAGGAACAGTCAAACCCCCGGCTCTGTGATCAGACACACCCCGGGACCAGTCAAACCCCGGCTCTGTGATCAGACACACCCCCGGACCAGTCAAACCCCCGGCTCTGTGATCAGACACACCCCGGGACAGTCAAACCCCCGGCTCTGTGATAGACACACCCCCAGGACCAGTCAAACCCCCGGGTCTGTGATCGGGCACACCCCCGGGACCAGTCAAACCATCGGCTCTGTAATCGGACACACCCCCGGGACCAGTCAAAACCCCGTCTCTGTTATCGGACACATCCCGAGATCAGTCAACCCCTGAGTCTGTGATCGGACACTCCCACGGGACCAGTCAAACCCCTTGTTCTGTAATCGGACAGAACCCGAGATCAGTCAAACCCCTGGGTCTGTGATCGGACACAGCCCCGGGACAAGTCAAACCACCGGCTCTCTAATCGGACACACCCCGAGATCAGTAAAACCCCTGGGTCTGTGATCGGACACACCCCGGGACCAGTCAAACCCGGCTCTGTGATCGGACACACCCCGAGATCAGTCAAACCCCTGGGTCTGTGATCGGACACACCCTGGGACCAGTCAAACCCCTGGGTCTGTGATCGGACACCGCCCCGGGTCCAATAAGATTCCCTGGGTCAGTGAGCGGACACAGCCCAAGGCCAAGTAAAACCCCGGGTCTGTGATCAGACACACCCCCGGGACCAGTCAAACCCCCGGGTCTGTGATCAGACACACCCCCGGGACCAGTCAAACCCCCGGCTCTGTGATCAGACACACCCCAGGGACCAGTCAAACCCCCGGCTCTGTGATCGGACACACCCCCGGGACCAGTCAAACCCCCGGCTCTGTGATCAGACACACCCCCGGGACCAGTCAAACCCCGGCTCTGTGATCAGACACACCCCGGACCAGTCAAACCCCCGGCTCTGTGATCGACACACCCCCGGGACCAGTCAAACCCCGGCTCTGTGATCAGACACACCCCCAGGACCAGTCAAACCCCCGGCTCTGTGATCAGGACACACCCCCGGACCAGTCAAACCCCCGGCTCTGTGATCGGACACACCCCCGGGACCAGTCAAACCCCCGGCTCTGTGATCAGACACACCCCCAGGACCAGTCAAACCCCCGGCTCTGTGATCGGACACACCCCAGGACCAGTCAAACCCCCGGCTCTGTGATCAGACACACCCCGGGACCAGTCAAACCCCGGCTCTGTGATCAGACACACCCCGGGACCAGTCAAACCCCGGCTCTGTGATCAGACACACCCCAGGGACCAGTCAAACCCCCGGCTCTGTGATCAGACACACCCCCGGGACAGTCAAACCCCCGGCTCTGTGATCGGACACACCCCCGGACCAGTCAAACCCCCGGCTCTGTGATCAGACACACCCCCGGGACCAGTCAAACCCCGGCTCTGTGATCAGACACACCCCCGGGACCAGTCAAACCCCGGCTCTGTGATCAGACACCCCCCGGGACCAGTCAAACCCCGGCTCTGTGATCAGACACACCCCCGGGACCAGTCAAACCCCCGGGTCTGTGATCAGACACACCCCCAGGACCAGTCAAACCCCGGCTCTGTGATCGGACACACCCCCGGGACCAGTCAAACCCCCGGCTCTGTGATCAGACACACCCCCGGGACCAGTCAAACCCCCGGCTCTGTGATCGGACACACCCCGGACCAGTCAAACCCCTGGCTCTGTGATCAGACACACCCCCGGGACCAGTCAAACCCCCGGTCTGTGATCGGACACACCCCAGGGACCAGTCAAATCCCCGGCTCTGTGATCAGACACTCCCCCCGGGACAGTCAAAACCCCCGGCTCTGTGATCAGACACACCCCAGGACCAGTCAAACACCGGCTCTGTGATCAAACACACCCCGGGACCAGTCAAACCCCCGGCTCTGTGATCAGACACACCCCCAGGACCAGTCAAACCCCCGGCTCTGTGATCAGACACACCCCGGGACCAGTCAAACCCCCGGCTCTGTGATCGGACAACCCCCGGGACCAGTCAAACCCCCGGTCTGTGATCAGACACACCCCTGGACAGTCAAACCCCCGGCTCTGTGATCAGGACACACCCCCGGGACCAGTCAAACCCCGGCTCTGTGATCAGACACACCCCAGGACCAGTCAAACCCCCGGCTCTGTGATCGGACACACCCCCGGGTCCAGTCAAATCCCTGGGTCAGTGATCGGACACAGCCCCGGGCCAAGTAAAACCCCTGGGTCTGTGATCAGACACACCCCCAGGACCAGTCAAAAACCCAGCTCCATGATCGGACACCCGCCGGGACCAGTCAAAACCCCGGCTCTGTGATCGGACACACCCCCGGGACCAGTCAAACCACCGGCTCTGTGATCAGACTCAGCCCCAGGAACAATCAAACCCCCAGCTCTGTGATCAGACACAGCCCCGCGACTAGACAAACCACCGGCTCTGTTATCGGACACAATCCCGTTACCAGTGAAACCCCCGGCTCTATGATCGGACTCACCCCCGGGACCAGTCAAACCCCCGGCTCTGTGATCGGACACACACCCGGGGACCAGTCAAACCCCTGGGTCTGTATCGGACACCCCCCCGGGACCAGGTAAACCCCTGGGTCAGTGATCGGACGCACTCCCGGGACGAGACAAACCACATGGTCGGTGATCGAACACACCCCCGGGACCAGTCAAACCCCGGCTCTGTGATCGGACACACCCCCGGGACCAGTCAAACCCCCGGCTCTGTGATCAGACACACCCCCGGGACCAGTCAAACCCCGGTCTGTGATCAGACACACCCCCGGGACCAGTCAAACCCCCGGCTCTGTGATCAGACACACCCCCGGGACCAGTCAAACCCCGGCTCTGTGATCAGACACACCCCCGGGACCAGTCAAACCCCCGGCTCTGTGATCAGACACACCCCCGGACCAGTCAAACCCCCGGCTCTGTGATCGGACACACCCCCGGGACCAGTCAAACCCCGGCTCTGTGATCGACACACCCCGGGACCAGTCAAACCCCGGCTCTGTGATCAGACACACCCCCGGGACCAGTCAAACCCCCGGCTCTGTGATCTGACACACCCCCGGGACCAGTCAAACCCCGGCTCTGTGATCAGACACACCCCCAGGACCAGTCAAACCCCCGGCTCTGTGATCAGACACACCCCCGGGACCAGTCAAACCCCGGCTCTGTGATCGCACACACCCCCGGGACAAGTCAAACCCCGGCTCTGTGATCAGACACACCCCCCGGGACTCAGTCAAACCCCCGGCTCTGTGATCAGACACACCCCCGGGACCAGTCAAACCCCCGGCTCTGTGATCAGACACACCCCCGGGACAGTCAAACCCCCGGCTCTGTGATCAGACACACCCCCGGGACCAGTCAAACCCCCGGGCTCTGTGATCAGACACACCCCAGGACCAGTCAAACCCCCGGCTCTGTGATCAGACACACCCCCGGGACCAGTCAAACCCCCGGCTCTGTGATCAGACACACCCCGGGGACCAGTCAAACCCCCGGCTCTGTGATCAGACACACCCCAGGACCAGACAAACCCCCGGCTCTGTGATCAGACACACCCCCGGGACCAGTCAAACCCCGGCTCTGTGATCAGACACACCCCCGGGACCAGTCAAACCCCCGGCTCTGTGATCGGACACACCCC
>JASTWF010000034.1:5365828-5410730 GCA_030390025.1 Squalus acanthias | reverse complement strand
GGGGTTTGACTGGTCATGGGGGTGTGTCCGATCACAGAGCCGGTGTTTTGACTGCTCCTGGGGCTGTGTTTGATCACTGAACCAGGGGTTTGCCGGGTCCCGGGGCTGTGTCCGATAAATGACCCAGAGCCGGAGGTTTGATTGGTCCCGGGGGTGTGTCTGATCACAGAGCCGGGGGTGTGACTGGTCCCGGGGGGTGTGTTCGATCACAGAGCCGGGGGTTTGAATGGGCCCGAGGGAGTGTCTGATCACAGAGCCGGAGGTTTGATTGGTCCCGGGGGTGTGTCTGATCACAGAGCCGGGGTTTTGACTGGTCCTGGGTGTGCGTCCAATCACAGATCCGGGGGTTTGACTGGTCCTGGGGGTGTGTCTGATCACAGACCCGGGGGTTTGTCTGGTCCCGCAGGTGTGTTTGATCACAGAGCCGGGGGTTTCACTGGTCCCGGGGGTGTGTCCGATCACTGACCCGGGGGTTTGACTGGTCCTGTGGGGTGTGGCCGATCACAGAGCCGGGGGTTTGACTGGTCCTGGGGGCTGTGTCCGATCACAGAGCCGGAGTTTGACTGGTCCCGGGGAGTGTGTCCCATCGCAGAGCCTGGTGTTTGTCCGCTCCCGGGGAGTGTGTCTGATCACAGTAGCCGGGGGTTTGACTGGTCCCGGGGGGGTGTCCGATCACAGAGCCGGGGGTATGTCTGGTCCCGGGGAGTGTGTCTGATCACAGAGCCGGGGGTTTGTCTGTTCCCGGGGAGTGTGTCCGATCACAGACCCAGGGGTTTGACTGCTCCCGGGGGTGTGTCTGATCAGAGAGCCGGGGGTTTGTCTGGTCCTGGGGGTGTTTTTGATCACAGACCCGGTGGTTTGACTGGTCCCGGGGCTGTGTCCGATCACAGAGCCGGGGGTTTGTAATGTCCCGGGGGAGTGTCTGATCACAGAGCCGGAGGTTTACTGGTCCTGGGGGTGTGTCTGATCACAGAGCCGCGGGTTTGACTGGTAACGGGGGTGTGTCCGATCACAGAACCGGAGGTTTAATGGTCCTGGTGGTGCGTCTGATCACAGACCCGGGGGTTTGACTGGTCCTGGGGCTGTGTCTGATCACTGACCCGGGGGTTTGACTGGTCCTGGGGCTGTGTCTGATCACAGAGCCGGCTGTTTGACTGGTCCTGGGGGTGTGTTTGATCACAGAGCCGGGAGTTTGACTGGTCCTGGGGTGTGTCTGATCACAGAGCCGGGGATTTGAACGGTGCTGGGGGTGTGTCCGATCCTAGAGCCGGGGGTTTGACTGGTCCCGGGGGGTGTCTCTGATCACAGAGCCGGGTTTTTGACTGGTCCCTGGGGTGTCTGATCACAGAGCCGGGTGTTTGAATGGTCCCGGGGATGTGTTTGATCACAGAGCCGGGGAATTGACCGGTCCCGGAGGTGTGTTTGATCACAGAGCCGGGGGTTTGACTGGTCCTGGGGCTGTGTTTGATCACAGAGCCGGGGGTTTGACTGGTCCCGGAGGTGTGTTTGATCACAGAGCCGGGGGTTTGACTTGTCCTGGGGGTGTATCCGTTCACAGAGCCGGGGGTTTGACTTGTCCTGGGGGTGTGTCTGATCACTGACCCGGGGGTTTGACTGGTCCCGGGGGTGTGTCCGATCACAGAGCCAGGGGTTTGACTGGTCCCGGGGGTGTGTTTGATGACAGACCCTGTGGTTTGACTGTTCCTGGGGCTGTTTCTCATCACAGAGCCGGGGGTTTGACTGGTCCTGGTGGTGTGTCCAATCACAGAGCCGGGCGTTTGACTTGTCCCGGGGGTGTGTCTGATCACAGAGCTGGGGTTTTGACTGGTCCTTGGGGTGTGTCCAATCACAGAGCCGGGGGTTTGACTTGTCCTGGTAGTGTGTCTGATCACAGACCCGGGTGTTTGCCTGGTCCTGGGGGTGTGTCTGATCACAGAGCCGGGGGTTTGACTGGTCCCGGGGGTGTGTTTGATCACAGACCCGGGGGTTTGACTGGTCCCGGGGGGGTGTCTGAACACAGAGCCGGGGTTTGATGGTCCTGGGGTTGTGTCTGATCACTGACCTGGGCGTTTGACTGGTCCTGGGGCTGTTTCTGATCACAGAGCCGGGGGTTTGACTGGTCCTGGGGGTGTGTCTGATCACAGAGCCGGCGGTTTGACTGGTCCCGGGTGTTTGTCTGATCACAGAGCCGGGGGTTTCACTGGTCCCGGGGGGGTGTTTGATCACAGACCCAGGGGTTTGACTGGTCCCAGGGGTGTGTCCGATTACAGAGTCGGGGGTTTGACTGGTCCCGGGGGTGTGTCTGATCACAGAGCCGGTGTTTGACTGGTCCCGGGGGTTGTGTCCGATCACAGAGCCGGGTGTTTGACTGGTCCCAGAGGTGTGTCTGATCACAGAGCCGGGGGTTTGACTGATCCCGGGGGTGTGTCTGATCACAGAGGCGGGGATTTGTCTGGTCCCGGGGAGTGTATCCGATCACAGCCCCAGGGGTTTGACTGGTCCTGGGGGTGTGTCTAATCACAGAGCCGGGGGTTTGACTGGTCCCGGGTGCTGTGTCTGATCACAGATCCGGGGGTTTGACTGGTCCTGGGGGTGTGTCTGATCACAGAGCCGGTTGTTTAATTGGTCCCGGGGGTGTGTCCGATCACAGAGCGGGAGTTTTACTGGTCCCGGGGGTGTGTCTGATCACAGAGCCGGTGGTTTGACTGGTCTTGGGGCTGTGTCCAATCACAGAGCTGGGGGTTTGTCTGGTCCCGGGGAATGTGCCCAATAACAGACCAAGGGGTATGACTGGTCCTGGGGTGTGTCTGATCACAGACCCGGGGGTTTGACTGGTCCTGGGGGTTGTGTCAAATCACAGAGCCGGGGGTTTGACTGGTCCTGTAGCTGTGTCCGATCACAGACCCGAGGTTTTGACGTGTTGGGGTTTTACCGGTCCCAGGGGTCTGTTTGGCCATGGCCCCGGGGGTTTGACTGGTCCCGGTGGTGAGACTGGTCACGGGAGTTTGACAAGTCCCAGGAGGTTGACCTGTCTCGGGGTTGTGTCCGATCAAAGATCCGACGGTTTGACCGGTCCCAGGAGTGTTTCAGATCACGGACACAGGATTTCGCCCAGACCAAGGGGTTTGATCTGTGCCGGGGCTGTGTCCGATCATGGACTCGGGCGTTTGAACAGTCCCCGGGGTGTGTCTGATCATGGACTCGGGCGTTTGACCAGTCCCCGGGGTGTGACTGATCATGGACTCGACTGTTTGACCAGTCCCCGGGGTGTGACTGATCATGGACTCGGGCGTTTGACCAGTCCCCGGGGAGTGACTGATCATGGACTCGGGCGTTTCACCAGTCCCCGGCGAGTGACTGATCATGGACTTGGCTGTTTGACCAATCCCCTGGGTGTGTCCGATCATTGACTCGGGCGTTTGACCAATCCCCGGGGTGTGACTGATCATGGACTCGGCTATTTGACTTGTCCCATTGATGTGTCTGATCACGGAGCCGGGGGTTTGACCGGTCGTGTTGGGGTGTCCAATCACAGACCCGGGGATTTTTACCGGTCCGTTGGTTGTGTCCAATCACAGTCCCGGGGGTTTTTACCGGTCCATAGGTTCTGTCCGATCACAGTCCCGGGGTTTTTTACCGGTCCTTAGGTTGTGTCCCATCACAGACCCGGGTTTTTTTACCAGTCCCGGTAATTACACCTGTCCCGGGGGTTGGTCCGATTATGGACCCGGGGGTATGAGCTGTCCCAGGGGTTTGACTGGACGCAGGGTGCATCCGATCACAGATCATTTGATTTGACTGGACCTGGGTGTTCGACCGCTCCCAGGAGTGTGTCCGATCATGGTCCTGGGGCATTGACAAGTCCCGGGAACTTGACCGATCCCGGGGATCTGACCAGTCCATGGGGTGCGTTCCTTAAAAGACCCGGGGATATGACAGATCCCGGGGGTCTGATCAGTCACAGGGGTTTGAATGGTCCTGGGGATGTTTCCAATCAAAGAGCCGGGGTTTTGACTGATCCCGGGTGTGTGTCCGATCAAAGAGCCGGGATTTTGACTGCTCCTGGGGTTGAGTCTGATCACAGAGCCGGGGGTTTTACTGGTCCCGGGGGTGTGTCTGATCACAGACCTGTGGGTTTGACTGGTCCTGGGCGTGTGTTTGATCACAGAGCCGGGGGTTTGACTGGTCCTGGAGGGGGGTGTCCGATCACAGACCCTGGTGTTTGACTGGTCCCGGGGGGGTGTCTGATCACAGACCCTGGAGTTTGACTGGTCCTGGGGCTGTGTTTGATCACAGAGCAGGGGGTTTCACTTGTCCTGGGGCTGTGTTTGATCAAAGTGCCGGTGATTTGACTTGTCCCGGGGGTGTGTCTTATCACAGAGGCGGTGGTTTGAATGGTCCCGGGGTTGTGTCCGATCACAGACCCGGGGGTTTGACTGGTCACGGGGCTGTGTCTGATCACAGAGCCGTGGCTTTGACTAGTCCCGGCTGTGTCCGATCACAGATCCAGGGGTTAGACTGGTTCCGGGGGTGTGTCCAAACACAGAGCCGGGGCTTTGACTGGTCCCGGGGGTGTGTCCGATAACAGAGCCGCTTGTTTGACTGGTCCTGGGGGTGTGTCTGATCACTGACCAAGGGATTTGAATGGTCCCGGGGGTGTGTTGGATCACAGAGCCGGGTGTTTGACTGGTCCCGGGGGTGTGGTTGATCCCAGATCCAGGGGATTGACTGCTCCTGGGGGTGTTTCTGATCACAGACCCACGGGTTTGACTGCTACTGGGGGTGTGTCCACTCTCTGACCCAGGGGTTTGACTGGTCCCGGGGGGTGTGTCCGAACTCAGAGCCGGGGTTTTGACTGGTCCTGGGGCTGTGTCTGATCGCAGACCCGGGTGTTTGACTGTTCGCGGGGGTGTGTCCGCTCACAGAGCCGGGGGTTTGACTTGTCCTGGGGCTGTGTCCGATCACAGAGCCGGGGGTTTGTCTAGTCCCGGGGGTGTGTCTGACCGCAGACCCGAGGTTTTGACTGGTCCTGGGGGAGTGTCCGATCACAGACCCGGGTGTTTGACTGGTCCTGGGGGAGTGTCCGATCACAGACCCGGGTGTTTGACTGGTCCCGGTGGTGTGTCTGTGCACAGACCCGGGGGTTTGACTGTTCCTGGGGTTGTGTCTGATTACAGAGCCGGGGTTTTGACTTGTCCTGGGGATGTGTTTGAACACAGAGCCGGGGGATTGACTGGTCCTGGAGGGGGGTGTCCGATCACACACCCTGGGGTTTGACTGGTCCCCGGGGGGTGTCTGATCACAGACCCTGGCGTTTGATAGGACCTGGGGCTGTGTTTGATCACAGAGCAGGGGGTTTCACTGGTCCTGGGGCTGTATTTGATCTCAGTGCCGGGGATTTGACTTGTCCCGGGGGGGTGTCTTATCACAGAGGCGGGGGTTTGACTGGTCCCGGGGATGTGTCTAATCACTGACCCGGGATTTGACTAGTCCCGGGGGTGTGTTTGATCACAGACCCAGGGGTTTGACTGGTCCCGGGGGTGTGTCCGATCACAGAGTCGGGGGTTTGACTGGTACCGGGGGTGTGTCTGATCACAGAGCCGATGTTTGTCTGGTCCCGGGGGTTGTGTCCGATCACAGAGCCGGGTGTTTGACTGGTCCCAGGGGTGGGACTGATCACTGAGCCGGGGGTTTGACTGATCCCGGGGTTGTGTCTGATCACAGAGGCGGGGATTTGTCTGGTCTCGGGGAGTGTATCCGATCACAGACCCAGGGGTTTGATTGGTCCTGGGGGTGTGTCTAATCACAGAGCCGGGGGTTTGACTGGTCCCGGGTGCTGTGTCTGATCACAGATCCGGGGGTTTGACTGGTCCTGGGGTGTGTCTGATCACAGAGCCGGGGGTTTGATTTGTCCCGGTGCGTGTCCAATTACAGAGCCGGAGTTTTACTGGTCCCGGGGGTGTGTCTCATCACAGAGCCGGTGGTTTGACTGGTCTTGGGGCTGTGTCTGATCACAGAGCCGGGGTTTGACTTGTCCCGGGGGTGTGTCCAATCACAGAGCCGG
Source organism: Squalus acanthias (assembly GCA_030390025.1). Classification (NCBI taxonomy): domain Eukaryota; kingdom Metazoa; phylum Chordata; class Chondrichthyes; order Squaliformes; family Squalidae; genus Squalus; species Squalus acanthias. Next base: position 5,404,666 of record JASTWF010000034.1, on the reverse strand, counting down.
GGGTTTGTCTGGTACCGGAGAGTGTGTCCAATCACAGACCAAGGGGTATGACTGGTCCTGGGGTGTGTCTGATCACTGACCCGGGGGTTTGACTGTTCCTGGGGGTTGTGTCCGATCACAGAGCCGGGGGTTTGACTGGTCATGGGGCTGTGTCCGATCACAGACCCGAGGTTTTGACGTGTTGGGGTTTTACCTGTACCAGGGGTGTGTTTGGTCATGCCCCCGGGGGTTTGAATGGTCCCGGTGGTTAGACTGGTCACGGGAGCTTGACAAGTCCCATTAATTTGACCTGTCTCGGGGTTGTGTCCGATCAAAGATCCGGCGGTTTGACCGGTCCCAGGAGTGTTTCAGATCACGGACACAGGATTTCGCCCAGACCAATGGGTTTGATCTGTGCCGGGGCTGTGTCCGATCATGGACTCGGACGTTTGAACAGTCCCCGGGGAGTGACTGATCATGGACTCGGGCGTTTCACCAGTCCCCGGCGAGTGACTGATCATGGACTCGGCTGCTTGACCAATCCCCTGGGTGTGTCCGATCATGGACTCGGGCGTTTGACCAGTCCCCGGGGTGTGACTGATCATGGACTCGGCTGTTTGACCAATCCCCTGGGTGTGTCCGATCATGGACTCGGTCGTTTGACCAGTCCCCGGGGTGTGACTGATCATGGACTCGGCTGTTTGACTTGTCCCATTGATGTGTCTGATCACGGAGCCGGGGGTTTGACCGGTCGTGTTGGGGTGTCCAATCACAGACCCGGGGTTTTTTACCGGTCCCTTGGTTGTGTCCGATCACAGTCCCGGGGGTTTTTTCCGGTCCCTGGGTTGTGTCCGGTCACATTCCCGGGGGTTTTTACCGGTCCATAGGTTGTGTCCGATCACAGTCCCGGGGTTTTTTACCGGTCCTTAGGTTGTGTCCCATCACAGACCCGGGTTTTTTTACCGGTCCTCGTAATTACACCTGTCCCGGGGGTTGGTCCGATCATGGACCCGGGGGTTTGAGCTGTCCCAGGGGTTTGACTGGACGCAGGCTGCATCCGATCACAGATCCTTTGGTTTGACTGGACCTGGGTGTTCGACCGCTCCCAAGAGTGTGTCCGATCATGGACCTGTGGCATTGACAAGTCCCGAGAACTTGACCGATCCCGGGGATTTGACCAGTCCCTGGTGTGCGTTCCTTAAAAGACCCGGGGATATGACAGATCCCGGGGGTCTGATCAGTCGCAGGAGATTGATTGGTCCTGGGGATGTGTCCAATCAAAGAGCCGGGGTTTTGACTGGTCCCGGGTGTGTGTCCGATCAAAGAGCCGGGGTTTTGAGTGCTCCTGGGGGTGAGTCTGATCACAGAGCCGGGGGTTTTACTGGTCCCGGGGGTGTGTCTGATCACAGACCTGGGGGTTTGACTGGTCCTGGGCATGTGTTTGATCACAGAGCCGGGGGATTGACTGGTCCTGGAGGGGTGTGTCTGATCACAGACCCTGGAGTTTGACTGGTGCTGGGGCTGTGTTTGATCACAGAGCATTGGGTTTGACTGGCCCTGGGGCTGTGTTTGATCACTGATCCAGGGGTTAGACTGGTGCCGGGGGTGTGTCCGATCACAGACCCGGGGCTTTGACTGGTCCCTGGGGGTGTCTGATCACAGACCCAGGGGTTTGACTGGTCCCGGGGGTGTGTCCGATCACTGATCCAGAGGTTAGACTGGTGCCGGGGTTGTGTCCGATCACTGATCCAGGGGTTAGACTGGTTCGGGGGTGTGTCCGATCACAGAGCCAGTTGTTTGACTGGTCCTGGGGGGGGTGTCTGATAACTGACCCAATGATTTGACTGGTCCCGGTGGTGTGTTTGATCCCAGGCCCAGGGTTTTGAAAGTTCCTGGGGGTGTTTCCGATCACAGACCAACGGGTTTGACTGCTAATGGGGGTGTGTCCGATCTCTGACCCAGGGGTTTGACTGGTCCCGGCGGTGTGTCCGATCACAGAGCCGGGGGTTTGACTGGTCCTGGGGCTGTTTCTGATCACAGAGCCGAGGTTTTGACTGGTCGCTGGGGTGTGTCCGATCACAGATCCGGGGTTTTGTCTGGACCCGGGGGTGTGTCTGATCACAGCCCCGGGGGTTTGACTGGTCCCAGGGGTGTGTTCAATCACAGAGCCGGGGGTTTGACTGGTCCCGGGGGTGAGTCCGATCACTGATCCGAGGGTTTGACTGCTCCTGGGGGTGTGTCTGATCACAGAGCCTGGGGTTTGACTGTTCCTGGGACTGTGTTTGATCACAGAGCCTGTGTTTGATCACAGAGCCTGTGTTTTGACTAGCCCGGGAGTGTGTATCGATCACTGAACCAGGGGTCTGACTGGTCCTGGGGGTGCGTTTGATCACAGAGCCGGGGGTTTGACTGATCCCATAGGGTGTCCGATCACAGACCCAGGTGTGTGACTGGTCACGGGGGTGCGTCTGATCACAGAGCCGGGGTTTGACTGAGCGCGGTGGTGTGTCCGATCACAGTCCCGGGTGTTTGTGCAGTCCCGGGGGGTGTCCAATCACAGAGCTGAGTTTTTGACTGGCCCTGGGGGTGTGTCTGATCACAGACCCAGGGGTTTTACTTGGCCCGGGGCTGTGTCCGATCACTGACCCAGGGATTTGACTGGACCCAGGGCGGTGTCCGATCACAGAACCAGGGATTTGACTGGTCCCGGGGGTGTGTCTGATCAGAGAGCCGGGGGTTTGACTGGTCCCGGGGGTGTGTGTTATCCCAGACCCAGTGGTTTCGCTTCTCCTGGGGGTGTTTCCTATCACAGATCCGGGGGTTTGACAGGTCCCGGGGGTGTGTCCGATAACGGACCCAAGGGTTAGGCTGGTCCCGGGGGTGTGTTCGATCACCGACCATGTGGTTTGTCTCGTCCCGGGAGTGCGTCCGATCACTGACCCAGGGGTTTACCTGGTCCCGGGGTGTTGTCCGATACAGACCCAGGGGTTTGACTGATCCCCGGGTGTGTGTCCGATCACAGAGCCGGGGGGTTGACTGGTCCCGGGGGTGAGTCCGATCACAGAGCCGGGGGTTTGACTGGTAACGGGATTGTGTCCGATAACAGAGCCGGTGGTTTGACTAGTCCCGGGGCTGTGTCTGATCACAGAGCTGTGGGTTTGACTGTTCCTGGTGCTGAGTCTGATCACAGAGCCGGGGGTTTGACTGGTCCTGGGGTTGTGTCCGATCACAGATCTGGGGGTTGACTGTTCCCGGCGGTGTGTCTGATCACAGAGCCGGGTGTTTGAATGGTCCCCGGGGTGTGTCCGATCACAGAGCCGGGCGTTTGACTGGTCCCGGGGGTGTGACCGATCACAGAGCCGGGGTTTTGACTGGCTCCGGCGGGTGTCCGATCATGGAGCTGGGTTTTTGACTGGTCCTGGGGGTGTGTCTGATCACTGACCCAGGGGTTTTACTTGGCCCGGGGCTGTGTCCGATCACTGACCCAGGGATTTGACTGGTCCCAGGGGTGTGTTTGATCAGAGAGCCGGGGGTTTAACTGGTCCCGGGGGTGTGTGTGATCCCAGACCCAGTGGCTTGACTTCTCCTGGGGGTGTTTCCTATCACAGTGCCGGGGGTTTGACAAGTCCCGGGGGAGTGTCCGATAAAGGACCCAAGGGTTAGGCTGGTCCCGGCGGTGTGTCCGATCACAGATCCAGTGGTTTGTCTCATCCCGGGGGGTGTCCAATCAGAGATCCCGGTGTTTGACTGGTTGTGGGGGTGTGTCCGATCACAGAGCCGGGGGTTTGACTGGTCCCGGGGGTGAGTCTGATCACAGAGCAGGGGGTTTGACTGGTCCTGGGGGTGTGTCTGATCACAGAGCCGGGGGTTTGACTGGTCCTGGGAATGTATCTGATCACAGAGCCGGGGATTTGACTGGTCCCGGGTGTGTGTCTGATCACAGAGCCGGGGTTTTGACTGGTCCTGGGGGTGTGTCTGAATCACGGACCCAGGGCTTTGACTGGTCCCGGGGTGTGTCCGATCACAGAGCCGGAGGTTTGACTGGTCCCGTGGGTGTGTGTGATCAGAGAGCCGGGGTTTGACTGGTTCCGGGGGTGTGTCCGATCACAGAGCCGGGGGTTTGACTGGTCCCGGGGGTGTGTCCGATCACAGAGCCGGGGGCTTGACTTGTCCCAGGGGGTGTCCGATAACAGAGCCGGGGGTTTTGACTGGTCCTGGAGGTGTGTCTGATCGCAGACCCCGGGGTTTTGACTGGTCCTTGGGGTGTGTCTGATCACAGACCCGGGGGTTTTACTTGGCCTGGGGCTGTGTCCGCTCACTGACCCAGGGAATCTTATTGGACCCGGGGCGGTGTCCGATCACAGACCCAGGGATTTGACTGGTCCCGGGTGTGTGTCTGATCAGAGAGCCAGGGGTTTGACTGGTCCCAGGGGTGTGTGTGATCACAGACCCAGTGGTTTGACTTCTCCTGGGGGTGTTTCCTTTCACAGACCCACGGGTTTGGCTGCTACTGGGGGTGTGTACGGTCACAGACCCAGGTGTTTGACTGGTCCCGGGGCTGTGTCCGATCACAGTCCCAGGTGTTTGACAGGTCCCAGGGGTGTGTCCGATAACGGACCCAAGGGTTAGGCTGGTCCCGGGGGTGTGTCTGATCACAGAGCCGGGGGTTTGACTGTTCCCGGGGTGTTTCCGATCACAGAGCCGGGGATTTTACTGGTCATAGGGGTGTGTCTGATCACATAGCCGGGGGTTTGACTGGTCCTGGGGGTGTGTCTGATCACAGAGCCGGTGATTTGACTGGTCCTGGGGCTGTGTCTGATCAATGACCCAGGGGTGTGTCTGATCACAGAGCCGGGTGTTTAACTGGTCCCAGGATTGTGTCCGATCACAGAGCCGGGGGTTTGACTGGCCCCGCGGGTGTCTCTGATCACAGTGCCAGGGGTTTGACTGGTCCCGGGGTGTGCCCGATCAAAGAGCCAGGGTTTTGACTGGTCCCGGAGGTGTGTCTGATCACAGAGCCCGGGGTTTGACTGGTCCCGGGGGTGTGTCTGATCACAGACCCAGGGGTTTGACTGCTCCCATGGGGGTGTGTCCGATACAGACCCAGGGGTTTGCCTGGTCCGGGGGGTGTGTCCGATCACAGAGCCGGGAGTTTGACTGGTTCTGGGGGGTGTGTCTGATCACAGAGCCGGGGGTTTGACTGTTCCCGGGGTGTATCTGATCACAGAGCCCGGGGTTTGACTGGTCCCGGGGGGGTGTCTGATCACAGAGCCCGGGGTTTGACTGGTCCCGGGGGTGTGTCTGATCATAGAGCAGGGGGATTGTCTGATCCTGGGGCTGTGTTTGATCACAGAGCCGAGGGTTTGACTGGTCCCGGGGGTGTGTCTGATCACATAGCCCGGGGTTTGACTGGTCGCGGGGGTGTGTCTGATCACAGAGCCGGGGGTTTGACTTGTCCCGGGGGTGTGTCTGATCACAGAGCAGGGGGATTGTCTGATCCTGGGGCTGTGTTTGATCACAGAGCCGGGGGTTTGACTTGTCCCGGGGGTGTGTTTGATCACAGAGCCGGGGGTTTGACTTGTCCCGGGGGTGTGTCTGATCACAGAGCCGGGGGTTTGACTGCTCCCGCTGGAGTGTCTGATCACAGAGCAGGGGGTTTGACTGTTCCTGGGGGTGTGTGTCCGATCGCAGAGACGAGGGTTTGTCTGGTCTTGGGGCTGTGTCCGACCACTGACCCGGGGATTTGACTGGTCTTTGGGGTGTGTTTGATCACAGAGCCGGGGGTTTTTCTGTTCCTGGGGGTGTGTCTGATCACAGAGCCGGGGTTTTGACTGGTCCCGGGGGGTGTGTCCGATCACAAACGCAGGGATTTGACTGATCTCGGGGTGTGTCCGATCACAGAGCCGGGGTTTTGACTGGTCCCGGGGGTGTGTCCGATCACAGACCCAGGGGTTTGACTGATCTCGGAGTGTGTCCGATTACAGAGCCGGTGGTTTGACTTGTCCCGGGGCTGTGTCCGATCACAGACCCAGGGGTTTGACTGATCTCGGGTTGTGTCCGATTACAGTACAAGGGGTTTGACTGGTCCCGTGGGAGTGTCCGATCACAGACTCAGGGGTTTGACTGATCTCGGGGTGTGTCCGATCACAGAGACGGGGTTTTGACTGGTCTCGGGGGTGTGTCCGATTATAGAGCCGATGGTTTGACTGGTCCCGGGGGTGTGCCCGATCACTGACCCAGGGGTTTGACTGATCCCGGGGATGAGTCTAATCACAGAGCCGGGTGTTTGACTGGTCCTGGGGGTGTGTCTGTTCACAGAGCCGGGGTGTTGACTGGTCCCGGCGGTGTGTTTGATCACAGACCCAGGGGTTTGCCTGCTCCTGGGGGTGTGTCCTATCACAGAGCCTGGGGTTTCACTGGTCCCGGGGGTCTGTCTGATCACAGACCCGAGGGTTTGACTGGTCCCGGGGGTGTGTCCGAGAACAGACCCAGGGGTTTGACTGCGCCTGGGGGTGTGTCCGATCACAGAGCCGGGTGTTTGACTGGTCCTGGGGGTGTGTCCGATCAGTGACCCAGGGGTTTGACTGGTCCCGGGGGTCTGTCCGATCACAGAGCCGGGGGTTCGACTGGTCCCGGGGGTGTGTCCGATCACAGAGCCGGGGGTTTGTGAGGTTCCGGTGGTGTGTCCGATCACAAACCCAGGGGTTTGACTGGTCCCGGTGGTGTGTCCGATCACAGAGCCGGGGGTTTCACTGTTCCTGTTGGTGGGTTTGATCATAGAGCCTGTGGTTTGACTGGTCCCAGGGGTGTGTCCGATCACAGAGCCGAGGGTTTGACTGGTCCCGGGGGTGTGTTTGATCACAGAGCCGGGGTTTTGACTGGTCCCGGGGGTGTGTCCGATCAAAGAGCCGGGGGTTTGATTCTTCCACGGGGTGCGTTTGATCAGAGACCCAGTGGTTTGACTGGTCCCGGGGGTGTGTCCGATCAAAGACACAGGGGTTTGACAGCTCCTGGTTTGTGTCTGATCACAGTGCCGTGGTTTTGACTGGTCCTGGGAGTGTGGCTGATCACAGAGCCGGGTGATTGACTGATCCTGGGACTGTGTCAGATCACAGAGCCAAGGGTGGTACTGCTGCCAGCGGTCTGTACGATCACAGAGCCAGGGGTTTGACTGGTCCCTGGGGTGTGTCCGATCACAGAGTCGGGGGTTTGACTGGTCCCGGGGGGGGGGGGGTGTCCGATCACAGACCCAGGGGTATGACTGGTCCTGCAGATGTGTCCGGTCATAGACCCAGGGGTTTGACTGATCTCGGGGTGTGTCCGATTACAGACCCAGGGGTTTGACTGGTCCTTGGGTTGTGTCTGATCATAGACCCGGGGGTTTAGCTGGACGCGGGGGTGTATCCGATCACAGAGCCGGGTGTTTGACTGGTCCTGGGGCTGTGTTTGATCACAGAGTCGGAGGTTTGACTGGTCCCGGGGCTGTGTCTGATCACTGAGCTGGGGGTTTGTTTGACCTGGGGCTGTGTTTGATCATAGAGCCGGGGGTTTGACTGGTCCCGGGGGTGTGTCCGATCACAGAGCCAGGGATTTGACTGCTCCCGGGGGGTGTGTTCGATCACAGACCCAGGGGTTTGACTGCTCCCGATGGAGTGTCTGATCACAGAGCCGGGGGTTTGAATGGTCCCGGGGCTGTGTCTGATCACAGAGTCGGAGGTTCGACTGGTCCCGGGGCTGTGCCTGATCACTGAGCTGGGGGTTTATTTGACCTGGGTCTATGTTTTATCACAGAGCCGGATGTTTGACTGGTCCCGGGTGTGTGTCCGATCACAGACCCAGGGGTTTGTCTGGTCCTGGGGGTGTGTCCGATCACAGACCCAGGGGTTTGACTGCTCCTGGGGGGTGTGTCCGATCACAGAACCAGGCGTGTGTCTGGTCCTGGGGGTGTGTCTGATCATAGAGCCGGGGGTTTGACTGGTCCCGGGGGTGTGTTTGATCACAGAGCCGGGGTTTTACTGGTCCCGGGGCTGTGTCCGATCACAGAGCCGGGGGTTTGACTGGTCCTGGGGGTGTGTCCGATCACAGACCCAGGGCTTTGACTGATCTCGGGGTGTGTCCGATTACAGATCAAGGGGTTTGACTGGTCCCGGGGGTGTGTCCGATCACAGACCCACGGGTTTGTCTCGTCCCGGGGGTATGTCCGATCACAGAGCCGGGGGTTTGACTGGTCCCGGGGATGTCTCTAATCACAGAGCCGGGGGTTTGACTGGTCCTGTGGGTGGGTTTGATCACAGAGACTGGGGTTTGACTGGTCCCAGGGGTGTCTGCGATCACAGAGCCGGGGGTTTTGACAGGTCCCAGGGGTGTGTCCGATCACAGAGCCGGGGTTTTGACTCGTCCACGGGGTGTGTTTGATCACAGACCCAGTGATTTCACTGCTCCTGGTTTGTGTCTGATCACTGAGCCGGAGGTTTGACTGGTCCTGCGGGGTGTGTCCGATCACAGACCCAGGGATTTGACTGATCTCGGGGTTTGTCCGATCACAGAACAAGGGGTTTGATTAGTCCCGGGGCTGTGTCCGATCACAGACCCAGGGGTTTGACAGATCTCGGGGTGTGTCCGATCAGAGAGACGGGGTTTTGACTGGTCCCGGGGGTGTGTCTGATCACTAACCCAGGGGTTTGACTGGTCCCGGGGCTGTGTCCAATCACAGACCCGGGTGTTTGACTGATCTCGGGGTGTGTCCGATCACAGAGACGGGGTTTTGACTGGTCCCGGGGGTGTGTCCGATTACGGACCCAGGGGTTTGTCTGGTGTCGGGGGGGCGGGTGTCTGATCACTAACCCAGGGGTTTGACTGGTCCCGGGGCTGTGTCCAATCACAGACCCGGGGTTTGACTGGTCCCGGGGTGTGTCCGATCACTGACCCAGGGGTTTGACTGATCCCGGGGATGAGTCTAATGACAGAGCCGGGGGGTTGACTGGTCCCGGCGGTGTGTTTGATCACAGACCCAGGGGTTTGCCTGCTCCTGTGGGTGTGTCCGATCACAAAGCCGAAAGGTTTGACTGATCCCGGGGGTGTGTCCGATTACAGAGCCTGGGGTTTGACTGGTCCCAGGGGTGTGTCAGATCACAGACCCGAGGGTTTGACTGGTCCCGGGGGTGTGTCCGAGCACAGACCCAGGGCTTTGACTGCTCCTGGGGGTGTGTCCGATCACAGACCCAGGGGTTTGACTGCTCCTGGGGGTGTGTCCGATCACAGACCCGAGGGTTTGACTGGTCCCAGGGGTGTGTCTGATCACAGAGCCGGGGGTTTGACTGGTCCCGGGGTGTGTCCGATCACAGAGCCGGGGGTTTGTGTGGTTCCGGGGGTGTGTCCGATCACAGAGCCGGGGGTTTGACTGGTCCTGTGGGTGTGTCCGATCACAGAGCCGGGGGTTTGACTGGTCCCGTGGGTGTGTTTGATCACAGACCCAGTTGTTTGACTGGTCCCGGGGGTGTGTCCGATCACAGACCCAGGGGTTTGACTAGTCCTGCGGGTGTATCCGATCACAAAGCCGGGGGTTTGACTGGTCCCGGGGTTGTGTCTGATCACAGAGGCGGGGGTAAGAATGGTTCCGGGGCTGTGTCCAATCACTGACCCAGGGGATTGACTGGTCCAGGTGGCTATGTCCGATCACAGAGCCGGGGGTTTGACTGGTCCCTGGGCTGTGTCCGATCAGAGACCCGGGGGTTTGACTGATCCTGGGGGAGTGTCCGATCACTGACCCAGGGGTATGACTGCTCCCGGGGCTGTGTCCGATCAGAGTCCCGGGGGTTTGACTGGTCCCGGGGGTGTGTCCGATCACAGTGCTGGGGCTTTGACTGGTCCCGGGGGGTGTGTCTGATCATTGACCCAGGGGTTGGTCTGGCCCCGAAGGTGTTTCCAATCATTGACCCAGGGGTTTGACTGGTCCCGGGGGTGTGTCCGATCAGAGACCCGGGGGTTTGACTGATCCCTGGGGTGTGTCTGATCACAGAGCCGGGGGTTTGACTGGTCCCGGGGATGTGTCCGATCACAGAACCGGTGGTTTGACTTTTCTTGGGGGTGTGTCCGATCACAGAGCCTGGGGTTTGACTGGTCCCGGGGTTGTCTCCGATCACAGATCCAGGGGTTTGACTGCTCCCGATGGAGTGTCTGATCACAGAGCCAGGTGTTTGAATGGTCCCGGGGCTGTGTCTGATCATAGAGTCGGAGGTTCGACTGGTCCCGTGGCTGTGCCTGATCACTGAGCTGGGGGTTTGTTCGACCTGGGTCTATGTTTTATCACAGAGTCGGATGTTTGACTGGTCCCGGGGGTGTGTCCGATCACAGACCCAGGGGTTTGTCTGGTCCTGGGGTTGTGTCCGATCACAGACCCAGGTGTTTGACTGCTTCCGGGGGGTGTCCGATCACAGAACCAGGGGTTTGACTGCTCCTGGGGGGTGTGTCCGATCACAGAACCAGGGGTGTGTCTGGCCCTGGGGGTGGGTCTGATCACAGAGCCGGGGGTTTGACTGGTCCCGGGGGTGTGTCTGATCACAGAGCCGGGGGTTTTACTGGTCCCGGGGCTGTGTCCGATCACAGAGCCGGGGGTTTGACTGGTCCTGGGGGTGTGTCCGATTACAGACCCAGGGGTTTGACTGATCTCGGGGTGTGTCCGATTACTGATCAAGGGGTTTGACTGGTCCCGGGGGTGTGTCCGATCACAGACCCACGGGTTTGTCTGGTCCCGGGGGTGTGTCCGATCACAGAGCCGGGGGTTTGACTGGTCCCGGGGATGTCTCTAATCACAGAGCCGGGTGTTTGACTGGTCCTGTGGGTGGGTTTGATCACAGAGACTGGGGTTTGACTGGTCCCAGGGGTGTCTCCGATCACAGAGCCGGGGGTTTTGACAGGTCCCAGGGGTGCGTCAATCACAGAGCCAGGGTTTTGACTGGTCCCGGGTGTGTGTCCGATCAAAGAGCTGGGTTTTTGACTCGTCCACGGGGTGTGTTTGATCACAGTCCCAGTGGTTTCACTGCTCCTGGTTTGTGTCTGATCACTGAGCCGGGGGTTTGCCTCGTCCTGGGGGTGTGTTTGATCACAGAGCCGGGGGTTTGTCTAGTCCCGGGGATGTGTCTGATCACAGAGCCGGGGGTTTGCCTCGTCCTGGGGGTGTGTTTGATCACAGAGCCGGGGGTTTGTCTGGTCCCGGGGGTGTGTCTGATCACAGACCCAGGGATTTGACTGATCTCGGGGTTTGTCCGATCACAGAACAAGGGGTTTGTCTAGTCCCGGGGGTGTGTTTGATCACAGACCCAGGGGTTTGACTGATCTCGGGGTGTGTACGATCACAGAGACGGGGTTTTGACTGGCCCCGGGGGTGTGTCCGATTACGGACCCAGGGGTTTGTCTTGTGTCGGGGGGGGGGCGCAGATGTCTGATCACTAACCCAGGGGTTTGACTGGTCCCGGGGCTGTTTCCAATCACAGACCCGGGTGTTTGACTGGTCCCGGGGGGGTGTCCGATCACTGACCCAGGGGTTTGACTGATCCCGGGGATGTGTCTAATGACAGAGCCGGGGGGTTGACTGGTCCCGGCGGTGTGTTTGATCACAGACCCAGGGGTTTGCCTGCTCCTGGGGGTGTGTCCGATCACAGAGCCGGGCGTTTGACTGGTCCCGGGGGTGTGTCCGATCACTGAGCCGGGGGTTTGACTGATCCCGGGGGTGTGTCCGATTACAGAGCTGGGGGTTTGACTGGTCCCGGAGGTGTGTCCGAGCACAGACCAAGGGCTTTGACTGCTCCTGGGGGTGTGTCCGATCACAGACCATGGGGTTTGACTGCTCCTGGGGGTGTGTCCGATCACAGGCCCAGGGGTTTGACTGGTCCCGGGGGTGTGTCTGATCACAGAGCCGGGGGTTTGACTGGTCCCGGGGGTGTGTCTGATCACAGAGCCGGGGGTTTGACTGGTCCGTGGGCTGTGTCTGATCACAAACCCCAGGATTTGTTTGGTCCCAGGGGTGTGTCTGATCACAGAGCCGGGGGTTTGACTGGTCCCGGGGGTGTGTCCGATCACAGAGCCGGGGGTTTGACTGGTCCCAAGGGTGTGTTTGATCACAGACCCAGTGGTTTGACTGGTCCCGGGGGGGTGTCCGATCACAGAGCCGGGGGTTTGACTGGTCCCAGCGGTCTGTCTGATCACAGAGCCGGGGGTTTTACTGGTCCCGGGGTTGTGTCTGATCACAGAGGCGGGGGTATGAATGGTCCCGAGGCTGTGTCTGATCACAGAGTCGGAGGTTCGACTGGTCCCGGGGATGTGTCTGATCACAGAGCCGGGGGTTTGACTGGTCCTGGGGCTGTGTTTGATCACAGAGCCGGGGGTTTGACTGGTCCCGGGGCTGTGTCTGATCACAGACCCAGGTTTTTGTCTGGTCCTGGGGGTGTGTCCGATAATTGACCCAGTGGTTTGACTGCTCCCGGGGGATGTGTCCGATCACAGACCCAGGTGTTTGTCTGGTCCTGGGGGTGTGTCCGTTAATTGACCCAGGGGATTGTCTGCTCCCGGTGGATGTGTCCGATTACAGAGCCGGGGGTTTGACTGATCCAGAGGGTGTGTCTGATCACAGAGCCGGGGGTTTGACTGGTCCCGGGGGTGTCTCTGATCACAGAGCCGGGGGTTTAACTTGTCCTGGGGCTGTGTCCGATCACAGACCCGGGGGTTTGACTGGTCCCCGGGGTGTGTCCGATCACTGACCCAGGGGTTTGACTGGTCCCGGGGGTGTGTCCGATAATTGACCCGGGGGTTTGACTGGTCCCGGGGGTGTGTCCGATCACAGTGCCGGGGCTTTGACTGGTCCCGGGGGTGTGTCTGATCACTGACCCAGGGGTTTGACTGGTCCCGGGGGTGTGTCTGATCACAGAGCCGGGGGTTTCACTGGTCCCGGGGATGTGTCCGATCACAGAGCCGGTACTTTGACTTGTGCTGGGGGTGTGTCTGATCACAGAGCCGGGGGTTTGACTGGTCCTGGGGGTGTGTCCGATCAAAGAGCCGGTGTTTTGACTCGTCCACGGTGTGTGTTTGATCACAGACCCAGTGGTTTGACTGGTCCTAGGGGTGTGTCCGATCACAGACCCTGGGGGTTGACTGCTCCTGGTTTGTGTCAGATCACAGAGCCAAGGGTGTGACTGCTGCCAGCGGTCTGTCTGATGACAGAGCTGGGGGTTTGACTGGTCCCGGGGGTGTGTCCGATCACAGACCCAATGGTTTGACTGGTCCCGGGGGTGTGTCCGATCACAGAGCCGGGGGTTTGACCAGTCACGGGGTTGTGTCTGATCACAGAGTCGGGGGTTTGACTGGTACCCGGGATGTGTCTGATCACAGAGCCGGTTGTTTGTCTGGTCCCGGGTGTGTGTCCAATCACAGACCCGTAGGTTTGACTGGTCCCAGCGGTCTGTCTGTTCATGGACCGGGGTTGTGATTGGTCCTGGGGCTGTGGATGATCACAGAGCCGGGGGTTTGACTGGTCCTGAGGTTGGGTCTGATCACAGAGCCGGGGGTTTGACAGCTCCTAGGGCTGTGTCTGATCATTGACCCAGGGTTTTGACTGGCCCTGGGGATGTGTCTGATCACAGAGCCCGTGTTTTTGACGTCCTAGTCATTTTACCGTTCCCAGGGGTGTGTTTGATCTTGCCCCGGGGCATTGACTGGTTCCGGTGTTTAGACTGTTCACGGGAGTTTGACCAGTCCCAGGAGTTTGACCTGGAGAGTTTCAGATCACGGACTCGTGATTTCGTTCAGACAATGGTGTTTGATTCGTGCCGGGGATGTGTCCAATCACGGAACTGCGGGTTTGACAGGTCCCGCGAGTGTGTCCGATCATGGACTCGGGCGTTTCAACAGTCCACGGGGTGTGTCCGATCATGGACTCGGGCGTTTGACCAGTCCCCGGGGTGTGTACGATCATGGACTCGGGCGTTTGAACAGTACCCAGTGTGTGTCCGATCATGGATTCGGGCGTTTGACCAGTCCCTGGGGTCTGTCCGATCATGGACTCGGGCGTTTGACCAGTCTCCGGGGTGTGTCCGATCATGGACTCGGGCGTTTGAACAGTCCACGGGGTGTGTCCGATTATGGATTCGTGGGTTACACCAGACCCCGGGGCTTTGTCCCATCATGGATTCGGGGATTAGACCAGACCACGGGGCTTTGTCCGATCATGGATTCGGGCGTTTGACCAGTCCCTGGGGCTGTGTCTGATCATGGACTCGGGCGTTTGATCAGTCCCCGGGGTGTGTCCGATCGTGGACTTGGGCGTTTGACCGGTCGCCGGGTTGTGACCGATCATGGAGTCGGGCGTTTGACCAGTTCACGGAGTGTGTCCGATCATGGACTAGGGCGTTTGACCAGTCCCCGAGACTGTGTACGATCATGGACTCGTGCGTTTGACCAGTCCCCAGAGCTGTGTCCGATCATGGACTTGGGCTTTAGACCAGTCCCCGGGGTGTGTCCGTTCATGTCTTCGGGCGTTTGACCAGTCTCCGGGCTTGAGTCCGATCATGGACTTGGCTGATTGACCAGTCCCCGGGGTGTGTCCGATCATGGACTCGACGTTGGACAAGTCCGTGGGGTTCGTCCGATCATGGGGTGTGTACGATCATGGATTCAGGCGTTTGACCAGTCCCCAGAGCTGTGTCCGATCATGGACTTGGGCTTTAGACAAGTCCCCGGGGTGTGTCCGTTCCTGTCCTCGGGCATTTGACCAGTCTCCGGGCTTGTGTCTGATCATGGAGTCGGCTGTTTGACCATTCCCCGGGGTGTGTCCGATCATGGACTCGGGAGTTTGACCAGTACCCGGGGCTGTGTCCGATCATGGACTCGGGTCTTTAATCAGTCCCCGGGGCTTTGTCCGATCATGGACTCGGCTATTTGACCAGTTCCCGGCATGTGTCTGATCATGGACTCGGGCGTTTGAACATTCCCTGGGGTTTGTCCGATCATGGACTCGGGCGATTGAACAGTCCCTGGGGTGTGTCCGATCATGTACTCGATGTTTGACCAGTCCCTGTGGTGTGTCCCATCATGGACTCGGGCGTTTGAACAGTCCCCAGGTTGTGTCCGATCATGGACTCGGGCGTTTGTCCAGTCCCCAGTGTGTGTCCGAGCATGGACTCGGCCATTTGACCAGTCCGCGGGGTGTGTCTGATCATGGACTCGGGCGTTTGACCAGTCCCCGGGGTGGGTATGATCATGGACTCGGGCGTTTGTCCAGTCCCCGCGGGTGTGTCCGATCAAGGACTCGACAGTTTGACCAGTTTCTGGGATGAGTCCGATCATGGACTCAGGCGTTTGAAAGTCCCCGTGGTGTGTCCGATCATGGCCTCGGATGTTTGACCAGTCCCCGAGGTGAGTCCGATCATGGACTTGGCTGATTGACCAGTCCCCGGGGTGTGTCCGATCATGGACTCGACGTTGAACAAGTCCCTGGGGTTTGTCCGATCATGGACTCGACAGTTTGACCAGTCCCCGGGATGTGTACGATCATGGATTCAGGAGTTTGACCATTCCCCGGGGTGTGTCCGATCATGAACTCGGGCGTTTGACCAGTCCCCCTGTGTGTGTCCGATTATGGACTCGGCGTTTGACCAGTCCCCGGGGCTGTGTCCGATCATGGACTCTGCAGTTTGACCAGTACCCGGGGTGTGTCCGATCATGTACCCGGGCATTTGAGCAGAACCCGGGATGTGTCCGATCAAGAACTCGGGCGTTTGACCAGTCACCGGGGCTGTGTCTGATCATGGACTTGGGTGTTTGACCAGTCCCCAGTGTATGGCCAATCATGGAGTCGAGTGTTTGACCAGTACCCGGGGCTGTGTCCGATCATGGACTCGGGTGTTTAATCAGTCCCCGGGGCTTTGTCCGATCATGGACTCGGCTATTTGACCAGTTCCCGGCATGTGTCTGATCATGGACTCGGGCGTTTGAACATTCCCTGGGGTGTGTCCGATCATGGACTCGGGCGATTGAACAGTCCCTGGGGTGTGTCCGATCATGGACTCGATGTTTGACCAGTCCCTGTGGTGTATCCCATGATGGACTCGGGCGTTTGAACAGTCCCCGGGTTGTGTCCGATCATGGATTCCGTCGTTTGAACATTCCCTGGGGTGTGTCCGATCATGGACTCGGGCGATTGAACATTCATTGGGGTGTGTCCGATCATGGACTCGGCTGTTTGACCAGTCCCTGTGGTGTGTCCCATCATGGACTCGGGCGTTTGACCTGTCTCTGGGGTGCGTACGATCATGGATTCAGCTGTTTGATCCTTCCCCGGGGCTGTGTCCGATCATGGATTCGGGCGTTTGTCCAGTCCCCAGTGTGTGTCCGAGCATGGACTCGGCCATTTGACCAGTCCACGGGGTGTGTCCGATCATGGACTCGGCCATTTGATCAGTCCCCGGGGTGTGTCTGATCATGGACTCGGGCGTTTGACCAGTCCCCGGGGTGGGTATGATCATGGACTCGGGCGTTTGTCCAGTCCCCTCGGGTGTGTCCGATCACGGACTCGACAGTTTGACCAGTTCCTGGGATGAGTCCGATCATGGACTCAGGCGTTTGAAAGTCCCCGTGGTGTGTCCGATCATGGACTCGGGCATTTGTCCAGTCCCCGGGGTGTGTCCGATCATGGCCTCGGATGTTTGACCAGTCCCCGAGGTGAGTCCGATCATGGACTTGGCTGATTGACCAGTCCCCGGGGTGTGTCCGATCATGGACTCGACGTTGAACAAGTCCCTGGGGTTTGTCCGATCATGGACTCGACAGTTTGACCAGTCCCCGGGATGTGTACGATCATGGATTCAGGAGTTTGACCATTCCCCGGGGAGTGTCCGATCATGAACTCGGGCATTTGACCAGTCCCCCTGTGTGTGTCCGATTATGGACTCGGCGTTTGACCAGTCCCCGTGGCTGTGTCCGATCATGGACTCCGCAGTTTGACCAGTACCCGGGGTGTGTCCGATCATGTACCCGGGCATTTGAGCAGAACCCGGGTTGTGTCCGATCAAGAACTCGGGCGTTTGACCAGTCACCGGGGCTGTGTCTGATCATGGACTTGGGTGTTTGACCAGTCCCCGGTGTATGGCCAATCATGGAGTCGAGTGTTTGACCAGTCCCCGGGGCTGAGTCCGATTATGGACTCGGGCGTTTGTCCATCCCCGTGGGTGGGTCCGATCATGGAATTGGGCGTTTGACCAGTCCCCTGGGTGTGTCCAATCATGGACTCGGACATCTGTCCAGTCCCCAGTGTGTGTCCGATCATGGACTCGGGCGTTTGACCAGTCCCCGGGGTGGGTATGATCATGGACTCGGGTGTTTGTCCAGTCCCCTCGGGTGTGTCCGATCACGGACTCGACAGTTTGACCAGTTCCTGGGATGAGTCCGATCATGGACTCAGGCGTTTGAAAGTCCCCGTGGTGTGTCCGATCATGGACTCGGGCATTTGTCCAGTCCCCGGGGTGTGTCCGATCATGGCCTCGGATGTTTGACCAGTCCCCGAGGTGAGTCCGATCATGGACTTGGCTGATTGACCAGTCCCCGGGGTGTGTCCGATCATGGACTCGACGTTGAACAAGTCCCTGGGGTTTGTCCGATCATGGACTCGACAGTTTGACCAGTCCCCGGGATGTGTACGATCATGGATTCAGGAGTTTGACCATTCCCCGGGGAGTGTCCGATCATGAACTCGGGCATTTGACCAGTCCCCCTGTGTGTGTCCGATTATGGACTCGGCGTTTGACCAGTCCCCGTGGCTGTGTCCGATCATGGACTCCGCAGTTTGACCAGTACCCGGGGTGTGTCCGATCATGTACCCGGGCATTTGAGCAGAACCCGGGTTGTGTCCGATCAAGAACTCGGGCGTTTGACCAGTCACCGGGGCTGTGTCTGATCATGGACTTGGGTGTTTGACCAGTCCCCGGTGTATGGCCAATCATGGAGTCGAGTGTTTGACCAGTCCCCGGGGCTGAGTCCGATTATGGACTCGGGCGTTTGTCCATCCCCGTGGGTGGGTCCGATCATGGACTTGGGCGTTTGACCAGTCCCCTGGGTGTGTCCAATCATGGACTCGGACATCTGTCCAGTCCCCAGTGTGTGTCCGATCATGGACTCGGGCGTTTGACCAGTCCCCGGGGTGTGTCCAATCATGGACTCGGGTGTTTGACCAGTCCCCGGGGTGGGTCCGATCATGGACTTGGGCGTTTGACCAGTCCCCTGGGTGTGTCCAATCATGGACTCGGACATCTGTCCAGTCCCCAGTGTGTGTCCGATCATGGACTCGGGTGTTTGACCAGTCCCCGGGGCTGTGTCCGATCATGGACTCCGGCGATTGACCAGTCCCCTCGGTGTGTCCGATCATGGACTCGGGCGTTTGACCAGTCCCCGGGTTGAGTCCGATGATGGACTCGGCTGTTAGACCAGTCTCCAGGGTATGGCCGATCATGGACTTGGGCGTTTGACCAGTCCCCGGAGCTGTGTCCGATCATGGACTCGGGCGGTTGACCAGTCCCCAAGGCTGTGTCCGATCATGGACTCGGGCGTTTAACTAGTCCCACGGGTGTGTCCGATCATGGACTCGGGTGTTTGAACAGTCCCCGGGGTGTGTCCGATCATGGACTCGGCTGTTCGACCAGTCCCCTGGGTGTGTCCGATCATGGACTCGGCTGTTTGACCTGTGCCTGGGTTGTGTCCGATCATGGACTCGGGCGTTTGCCCAGTCCCCGGGGTGTGTCTGATCATGGACTCGGCCATTTGACCAGTCCCCGGGGCTGTGACCGATCAGGACTCGGGCGTTTGACCAGTCCCCAGGGTGTGTCTGATCATGGACTCGGGCGTTTGACCAGTCCCCGCTGTGTGTCCGATCATTGACTCAGGCGTTTGACCAGTCCCCGCTGTGTGTCCGATCATGAACTCGGGCGTTTGACCAGACCCCGGGGTGTTACTAATCATGGACTCGGGCGTTTGACCAGTCCCCGCTGTGTGTCCGATCATGAACTTGGGCGTTTGACCAGTCCACGGAGTGTGTCCGATCATGAACTCGGGCATTTGACCAGTCCCCGGGATGTGTCCGATCATGTACTCGGCTGTTTGACCAGTCCCCAGGGTGTGTCCGATTATGGATTCGGGGGTTACACCAGACCCCGGGGCTTTGTCCCATCATGGATTCGGGGATTAGACCAGACCCCGGGGCTTTGTCCGATCATGGATTCGGGCGTTTGACTAGTCCCTGGGGCTGTGTCTGATCATGGACTCGGGCGTTTGATCAGTCCCCGGGGTGTGTCCGATTGTGGACTCGGGCGTTTGACCGGTCGGCGGGTTGTGACCGATCATGGAATTGGGCGTTTGACCAGTTCACGGCGTGTGTCCGATCATGGACTAGGGCGTTTGACCAGTCCCCGAGACTGTGTACGATCATGGACTCGTGCGTTTGACCAGTCCCCAGAGCTGTGTCCGATCATGGACTCGGGCGTTTGACCAGTCCCCGGAGCTGTGTCCGATCATGGACTCGGGCGGTTGACCAGTCCCCAAGGCTGTGTCCGATCATGGACTCGGGCGTTTAACTAGTCCCACGGGTGTGTCCGATCATGGACTCGGGTGTTTGAACAGTCCCCGGGGTGTGTCCGATCATGGACTCGGCTGTTCGACCAGTCCCCTGGGTTTGTCTGATCATGGACTCGGCCATTTGACCAGTCCCTGGGGCTGTAACCGATCAGGACTCGGGCGTTTGACCAGATCCCAGGGTGTGTCCGATCATGGACTCGGGCGTTTGCCCAGTCCCCGGGTTGTGTCTGATCATGGACTCGTGCATTTGACCAGTCCCCGGGGCTGTGACCGATCAGGACTCGGGCGTTTGACCAGTCCCCAGGGTGTGTCTGATCATGGACTCGGGCGTTTGACCAGTCCCCGCTGTGTGTCCGATCATTGACTCAGGCGTTTGACCAGTCCCCGCTGTGTGTCCGATCATGAACTCGGGCGTTTGACCAGACCCCGGGGTGTTACTGATCATGGACTCGGGTGTTTGACCAGTCCCCGCTGTGTGTCCGATCATGAACTTGGTCGTTTGACCAGTCCCCGGAGTGTGTCCGATCATGAACTCGGGCATTTGACCAGTCCCCGGGATGTGTCCGATCATGGACTCGGCTGTTTGACCAGTCTCCGGGGTGTGTCCGATCATGGACTCGGGCGTTTGAACAGTCCCCGGGGTGTGTCCGTTCATGGACTCGGGCGTTTGACCAGTCCCCGGGGTGTGTCTGATCATGGACTCGGGCGTTTGACCAGTCCCCGGGGTGTGTCCGATTATGGATTCGGGGGTTACACCAGACCCCGGGGCTTTGTCCCATCATGGATTCGGGGATTAGACCAGGCCCCGGGGCTTTGTCCGATCATGGATTCGGGCGTTTGACTAGTCCCTGGGGCTGTGTCTGATCATGGACTCGGGCGTTTGATCAGTCCCCGGGGTGTGTCCGATCGTGGACTCGGGCGTTTGACCGGTCGGCGGGTTGCGACCGATCATGGAGTCGGGCGTTTGACCAGTTCACGGCGTGTGTCCGATCATGGACTAGGTCTTTTGACCAGTCCCCGAGACTGTGTACGATCATGGACTCGTGCGTTTGACCAGTCCCCAGAGCTGTGTCCGATCATGGACTTGAGCTTTAGACCAGTCCCCGGGGTGTGTCCGTTCATGTCCTCGGGCTTTTGAACAGTCCCCGGGCTTGTGTCTGATCATGGAGTCGGCTGTTTGACCATTCCCCGGGGTGTGTCCGATCATGGACTCTGGAGTTTGACCAGTACCCGGGGCTGTGTCCGATCATGGACTCGGGCGTTTAATCAGTCCCCAGGCTGTGTCCGATCATGGACTCGGCTATTTGACCAGTTCCCGGTATGTGTCCGATCATGGACTCGGGCGATTGAACAGTCATTGGGGTGTGTCCGATCATGGACTCGGCTGTTTGACCAGTCCCTGTGGTGTGTCCCATCATGGACTCGGGCGTTTGACCTGTCTCTGTGGTGTGTCCGATCATGGACTCGGGCATTTGTCCAGTCCCCGAGACTGTGTACGATCATGGACTCGTGCGTTTGACCAGTCCCCAGAGCTGTGTCTGATCATGGACTTGGGCTTTAGACAAGTGCCCGGGGTGTGTCCGTTCATGTCCTCGGGCGTTTGACCAGTCCCCGGGCTTGTGTCTGATCATGGAGTCGGCTGTTTGACAATTCCCCGGGGTGTGTCCGATCATGGACTCGGCAGTTTGACCAGTTCCTGGGATGAGTCAGATCATGGACTCAGGCGTTTGAAAGTCCCCGCGGTGTGTCCGATCATTGACTCGGGCATTTGTCCAGTCCCCGGGGTGTGTCCGATCATGGCCTCGGATGTTTGACCAGTCCCCGAGGTGAGTCCGATCATGGACTTGGCTGATTGACCAGTCCCCGGGGTGTGTCCGATCATGGACTCGATGTTGAACAAGTCTCTGGGGTTTGTCCGATCATGGACTCGACTGTTTGACCAGTCCCCGGGATGTGTACGATCATGGATTCAGGCGTTTGACCATTCCCCGGGGTGACTCCGATCATGAACTCGGGCATTTGACCAGTCCCCCTGTGTGCGTCCGATCATGGACTCGGCGTTTGACCAGTCCCCGGGGCTGTGTCCGATCATGGACTCCGCAGTTTGACCAGTGCCCGGGGTGTGTCCGATCATGTACCCGGGCATTTGAGCAGAACCCGGGGTGTGCCGATCAAGAACTCGGGCGTTTGACCAGTCACCGGGGCTGTGTCTGATCATGGACTTGGGTGTTTGACCAGTCTCCGGTGTATGGCCAATCATAGACTCGAGCGTTTGACCAGTCCCTGGGTCTGTGTCTGTTCATGGAGTCGAGTATTTGACCAGTCCCCGGGGCTGAGTCCGATCATGGACTCGGGCGTTTGACCAGTGCCCGGGGTGGGTATGATCATGGACTTGGGCATTGACCAGGCCGCCAGCTGTGTCTTATCATGGACTCGGGCGTTTGACCAGTCCCCGGGGTGGGTCCGATCATGGACTTGGGCGTTTGACCAGTCCCCGGGGTGGGTCCGATCATGGACTTGGGCGTTTGACCAGTCCCCTGGGTGTGTCCAATCATGGACTCGGACATCTGTCCAG
This sequence comes from Squalus acanthias, assembly GCA_030390025.1. Lineage (NCBI taxonomy): Eukaryota > Metazoa > Chordata > Chondrichthyes > Squaliformes > Squalidae > Squalus > Squalus acanthias. The sequence goes on along the minus strand of JASTWF010000034.1, from coordinate 5,382,501 downwards.
TCCCCAGTGTGTGTCCGATCATGGACTCGTGCGTTTGACCAGTCCCCGAGGCTGTGTCCGATCATGGACTCGGGCGTTTGTCCAGTCCCCAGTGTGTATCCGATCATGGACTCGCGCGATTGACCAGTCCCCGCGGTGTGTCCGATCATGGACTCGGGCGTTTGACCAGTCCCCGGGTTGAGTCCGATGATGGACTCGGCTGTTTGACCAGTCTCCAGGGTATGGCCGATCATGGACTCGGGCGTTTGACCAGTCCCCGGAGCTGTGTCCGATCATGGACTCGGGCGTTTGCCCAGTCCCCGGGGTGTGTCCGATCATGGACTCGGGCGTTGGACCAGTACCCGGGGCTGTGTCCGATCATGGACTCGGGAGTTTAATCAGTCCCCGGGGCTGTGTCCGATCATGGACTCGGCTATTTGACCAGTTCCCGGGATGTATCTGATCATGGACGTGGGCGTTTGATCATTCCCTGGGGTGTGTCCGATCATGGACTCGGGCGATTGAACAGTCCCTGGTGTGTGTCCGATCTTGGACTCGGCTGTTTCACCAGTCCCTGTGGTGTGTCCCATCATGGACTCGGGCGTTTGACCTGTCTCTGGGGTGCGTACGATCATGGATTCAGCTGTTTGATCCTTCCCTGGGGCTGTGTCCGATCATGGATTCGGGCGTTTGTCCAGTCTCCAGTGTGTGTCCGAGCATGGACTCGGCCATTTGACCAGTCCACGGGGTGTGTCCGATCATGGACTCGGCCATTTGACCAGTCCCCGGGGTGTGTCTGATCATGGACTCGGGCGTTTGACCAGTCCCCGGGGTGGGTATGATCATGGACTCGGGCATTTGTCCAGTCCCCGCGGGTGTGTCCGATCACGGACTCGGCAGTTTGACCAGTTCCTGGGATGAGTCAGATCATGGACTCAGGCGTTTGAAAGTCCCCGTGGTGTGTCCGATCATGGACTCGGGCATTTGTCCAGTCCCCGGGGTGTGTCCGATCATGGCCTCGGATGTTTGACCAGTCCCCGAGGTGAGTCCGATCATGGACTTGGCTGATTGACCAGTCCCCGGGGTGTGTCCGATCATGGACTCGATGTTGAACAAGTCTCTGGGGTTTGTCCGATCATGGACTCGACTGTTTGACCAGTCCCCGGGATGTGTACGATCATGGATTCAGGCGTTTGACCTTTCCCCGGGGTGTGTCCGATCATGAACTCGGGCATTTGACCAGTCCCCCTGTGTGTGTCCGATCATGGACTCGGCGTTTGACCAGTCCCCGGGGCTGTGTCCGATCATGGACTCCGCAGTTTGACCAGTACCCGGGGTGTGTCCGATCATGTACCCGGGCATTTGAGCAGAACCCGGGGTGTGCCGATCAAGAACTCGGGCGTTTGACCAGTCACCGGGGCTGTGTCTGATCATGGACTTGGGTGTTTGACCAGTCTCCGGTGTATGGCCAATCATAGACTCGAGCGTTTGACCAGTCCCTGGGTCTGTGTCCGATCATGGAGTCGAGTGTTTGACCAGTCCCCGGGACTGAGTCCGATTATGGACCCGGGCGTTTGACGAGTGCCCGGGGTGGGTCCGATCATGAACTCGGGCGTTTGACCAGTGCCCGGGGTGGGTATGATCATGGACTTGGGCGTTTGAACAGGCCGCCAGCTGTGTCTTATCCTGGACTCGGGCGTTTGACCAGTCCCCGGGGTGTGTCCAATCATGGACTTGGGCTTTTGACCAGTCCCCTAGGTGTGTCCAATCATGGACTCGGACATCTGTCCAGTCCCCGGGGCTGTGTCCGATCATGGACTCGGGCGTTTGTCCAGTCCCCAGTGTGTATCCGATCATGGACTCGGGCGATTGACCAGTCCCCACGGTGTGTCCGATCATGGACTCGGGCGTTTGACCAGTCCCCAGTGTGTATCCGATCATGGACTCGGGCGATTGACCAGTCCCCGCGGTGTGTCCGATCATGGACTCGGGCGTTTGACCAGTCCCCGGGTTGAGTCCGATGATGGACTCGGCTGTTTGACCAGTCTCCAGGGTATGGCCGATCATGGACTCGGGCGTTTGACCAGTCCCCGGAGCTGTGTCCGATCATGGACTCGGGCGTTTAACCAGTCCCCGGAGTGTGTCCGATCATGGACTCGGGCATTTGAACAGTCCCCAGGGCTGTGTCCAATCATGGACTCGGGCGATTGACCAGTCCCCGCGGTGTGTCCGATCATGGACTCGGCCATTTGACCAGTCCCCGGGGCTGTGACCGATCAGGACTCGGGCGTTTGACCAGACCCCAGGGTGTGTCCAATCATGGACTCGGGCGTTTGCCCAGTCCCCGGGGTGTGTCTGATCATGGACTCGGGCATTTGACCAGTCCCCGGGGCTGTGACCGATCAGGACTCGGGCGTTTGACCAGTCCCCAGGGTGTGTCCGATCATGGACTCGGGCGTTTGACCAGTCCCCGCTGTGTGTCCGATCACGGACTCGGGCGTTTGACCCGTCCCCGCTGTGTGTCCGATCATGAACTCGGGCGTTTGACCAGACCCCGGGGTGTTACTGATCATGGACTCGGGCGTTTGACCAGTCCCCGCTGTCTGTCCGATCATGAACTTGGGCTTTTGACCAGTCCCCGGGGTGTGTCCGATCAAGGACTCGGCGTTTGACCAGTCCCCGGGGCTGTGTCCGATCATGGACTCCGCAGTTTGACCAGTACCCGGGGTGTGTCCGATCATGTACCCGGGCATTTGAGCAGAACCCGGGGTGTGCCGATCAAGAACTCGGGCGTTTGACCAGTCACCGGGGCTGTGTCTGATCATGGACTTGGGTGTTTGACCAGTCTCCGGTGTATGGCCAATCATAGACTCGAGCGTTTGATCAGTCCCTGGGTCTGTGTCCGATCATGGAGTCGAGTGTTTGACCAGTCCCCGGGGCTGTGACCGATCAGGACTCGGGCGTTTGACCAGTCCCCAGGGTGTGTCCGATCATGGACTCGGGCGTTTGACCAGTCCCCGCTGTGTGTCCGATCACGGACTCGGGCGTTTGACCCGTCCCCGCTGTGTGTCCGATCATGAACTCGGGCGTTTGACCAGACCCCGGGGTGTTACTGATCATGGACTCGGGCGTTTGACCAGTCCCCGGGTCTGTCCGATCATGAACTTGGGCTTTTGACCAGTCCCCGGGGTGTGTCCGATCATGAACTCGGGCATATGACCAGTCCCCGGGATGTGTCCGATCAAGGACTCGGCGTTTGACCAGTCCCCGGGGCTGTGTCCGATCATGGACTCGGGCGTTTGACCAGTGCCCGGGGTGGGTATGATCATGGACTCCGCAGTTTGACCAGTACCCGGGGTGTGTCCGATCATGTACCCGGGCATTTGAGCAGAACCCGGGGTGTGCCGATCAAGAACTCGGGCGTTTGACCAGTCACCGGGGCTGTGTCTGATCATGGACTTGGGTGTTTGACCAGTCTCCGGTGTATGGCCAATCATAGACTCGAGCGTTTGACCAGTCCCTGGGTCTGTGTCCGATCATGGAGTCGAGTGTTTGACCAGTCCCCGGGACTGAGTCCGATTATGGACCCGGGCGTTTGACGAGTGCCCGGGGTGGGTCCGATCATGAACTCGGGCGTTTGACCAGTGCCCGGGGTGGGTATGATCATGGACTTGGGCGTTTGAACAGGCCGCCAGCTGTGTCTTATCCTGGACTCGGGCGTTTGACCAGTCCCCGGGGTGTGTCCAATCATGGACTTGGGCTTTTGACCAGTCCCCTAGGTGTGTCCAATCATGGACTCGGACATCTGTCCAGTCCCCGGGGCTGTGTCCGATCATGGACTCGGGCGTTTGTCCAGTCCCCAGTGTGTATCCGATCATGGACTCGGGCGATTGACCAGTCCCCACGGTGTGTCCGATCATGGACTCGGGCGTTTGACCAGTCCCCAGTGTGTATCCGATCATGGACTCGGGCGATTGACCAGTCCCCGCGGTGTGTCCGATCATGGACTCGGGCGTTTGACCAGTCCCCGGGTTGAGTCCGATGATGGACTCGGCTGTTTGACCAGTCTCCAGGGTATGGCCGATCATGGACTCGGGCGTTTGACCAGTCCCCGGAGCTGTGTCCGATCATGGACTCGGGCGTTTAACCAGTCCCCGGAGTGTGTCCGATCATGGACTCGGGCATTTGAACAGTCCCCAGGGCTGTGTCCAATCATGGACTCGGGCGTTTAACTAGTCCCCCGGGTGTGTCCGATCATGGACTCGGGTGTTTGCACAGTCCCCGGGGTGTGCCCGATCATGGACTCGGGCATTTGCCCAGTCCCCGGGGTGTGTCTGATCATTGACTCGGCCATTTGACCAGTCCCCTGGGTGTGTCCGATCATGGACTCGGCTGTTTGATCTGTGCCTGGGTTGTGTCCGATCATGGACTCGGGCGTTTGCCCAGTCCCCGGGGTGTGTCTGATCATGGACTCGGCCATTTGACCAGTCCCCGGGGCTGTGACCGATCAGGACTCGGGCGTTTGACCAGACCCCAGGGTGTGTCCAATCATGGACTCGGGCGTTTGCCCAGTCCCCGGGGTGTGTCTGATCATGGACTCGGGCATTTGACCAGTCCCCGGGGCTGTGACCGATCAGGACTCGGGCGTTTGACCAGTCCCCAGGGTGTGTCCGATCATGGACTCGGGCGTTTGACCAGTCCCCGCTGTGTGTCCGATCACGGACTCGGGCGTTTGACCCGTCCCCGCTGTGTGTCCGATCATGAACTCGGGCGTTTGACCAGACCCCGGGGTGTTACTGATCATGGACTCGGGCGTTTGACCAGTCCCCGCTGTCTGTCCGATCATGAACTTGGGCTTTTGACCAGTCCCCGGGGTGTGTCCGATCAAGGACTCGGCGTTTGACCAGTCCCCGGGGCTGTGTCCGATCATGGACTCCGCAGTTTGACCAGTACCCGGGGTGTGTCCGATCATGTACCCGGGCATTTGAGCAGAACCCGGGGTGTGCCGATCAAGAACTCGGGCGTTTGACCAGTCACCGGGGCTGTGTCTGATCATGGACTTGGGTGTTTGACCAGTCTCCGGTGTATGGCCAATCATAGACTCGAGCGTTTGATCAGTCCCTGGGTCTGTGTCCGATCATGGAGTCGAGTGTTTGACCAGTCCCCGGGGCTGTGACCGATCAGGACTCGGGCGTTTGACCAGTCCCCAGGGTGTGTCCGATCATGACTCGGGCGTTTGACCAGTCCCCGCTGTGTGTCCGATCACGGACTCGGGCGTTTGACCAGTCCCCGGGTGTGTCCGATCAAGGACTCGGCGTTTGACCAGTCCCCGGGGCTGTGTCCGATCATGGACTCGGGCGTTTGACCAGTGCCCGGGGTGGGTATGATCATGGACTTGGTCGTTTGACCAGGCCGCCAGCTGTGTCTTATCATGGACTCGGGCGTTTGACCAGGCCGCCAGCTGTGTCTTATCATGGACTCGGGCGTTTGACCAGTCCCCGGGGTGTGTCCAATCATGGACTCGGGTGTTTGACCAGTCCCCGGGGTGGGTCCGATCATGGACTTGGGCGTTTGACCAGTCCCCAGTGTGTATCCGATCATGGACTCGGGCGATTGACCAGTCCCCGCGGTGTGTCCGATCATGGACTCGGGCGTTTGACCAGTCCCCGGAGTGTGTCCGATCATGGACTCGGGCATTTGAACAGTCCCCAGGGCTGTGTCCGATCATGGACTCGGGCGTTTAACTAGTCCCCCGGGTGTGTCCGATCATGGACTCGGGTGTTTGCACAGACCCGGGGGTGTGTCCGATCATGGACTCGGGCATTTCACCAGTCCCCGGGGTGTGTCTGATCATGGACTCGGCCATTTGACCAGTCCCCTGGGTGTGTCCGATCATGGACTCAGCTGTTTGATCTGTGCCTGGGTTGTGTCCGATCATGGACTCGGGCGTTTGCACAGTCCCCGGGGTGTGTCTGATCATGGACTCGGCCATTTGACCAGTCCCCGGGGCTGTGACCGATCAGGACTCGGGCGTTTGACCAGACCCCAGGGTGTGTCCAATCATGGACTCGGGCGTTTGCCCAGTCCCCGGGGTGTGTCTGATCATGGACTCAGGCATTTGACCAGTCCCCGGGGCTGTGACCGATCAGGACTCGGGCGTTTGACCAGTCCCCAGGGTGTGTCCGATCATGGACTCGGGCGTTTGTCCAGTCCCCGCTGTGTGTCCGATCATGGACTCGGGCGTTTGACCCGTCCCCGCTGTGTGTCCGATCATGAACTCGGGCGTTTGACCAGACCCCGGGGTGTTACTGATCATGGACTCGGGCATTTGACCAGTCCCCTGGGTGTGTCCGATCATGGACTCGGCTGTTTGATCTGTGCCTGGGTTGTGTCCGATCATGGACTCGGGCGTTTGCCCAGTCCCCGGGGTGTGTCTGATCATGGACTCGGCCATTTGACCAGTCCCCGGGGCTGTGACCGATCAGGACTCGGGCGTTTGACCAGACCCCAGTCTGTGTCCAATCATGGACTCGGGCGTTTGCCCAGTCCCCGGGGTGTGTCTGATCATGGACTCAGGCATTTGACCAGTCCCCGGGGCTGTGACCGATCAGGACTCGGGCGTTTGACCAGTCCCCGCTGTGTGTCCGATCATGAACTCGGGCGTTTGACCAGTCCCCGGGGTGTGTCTGATCATTGACTCGGCCATTTGACCAGTCCCCTGGGTGTGTCCGATCATGGACTCGGCTGTTTGATCTGTGCCTGGGTTGTGTCCGATCATGGACTCGGGCGTTTGCCCAGTCCCCGGGGTGTGTCTGATCATGGACTCGGCCATTTGACCAGTCCCCGGGGCTGTGACCGATCAGGACTCGGGCGTTTGACCAGACCCCAGGGTGTGTCCAATCATGGACTCGGGCGTTTGCCCAGTCCCCGGGGTGTGTCTGATCATGGACTCGGGCATTTGACCAGTCCCCGGGGCTGTGACCGATCAGGACTCGGGCGTTTGACCAGTCCCCAGGGTGTGTCCGATCATGGACTCGGGCGTTTGACCAGTCCCCGCTGTGTGTCCGATCACGGACTCGGGCGTTTGACCCGTCCCCGCTGTGTGTCCGATCATGAACTCGGGCGTTTGACCAGACCCCGGGGTGTTACTGATCATGGACTCGGGCGTTTGACCAGTCCCCGCTGTCTGTCCGATCATGAACTTGGGCTTTTGACCAGTCCCCGGGGTGTGTCCGATCAAGGACTCGGCGTTTGACCAGTCCCCGGGGCTGTGTCCGATCATGGACTCTGCAGTTTGACCAGTACCCGGGGTGTGGCCGATCATGTACCCGGGCATTTGAGCAGAACCCGGGGTGTGCCGATCAAGAACTCGGGCGTTTGACCAGTCACCGGGGCTGTGTCTGATCATGGACTTGGGTGTTTGACCAGTCTCCGGTGTATGGCCAATCATAGACTCGAGCGTTTGATCAGTCCCTGGGTCTGTGTCCGATCATGGAGTCGAGTGTTTGACCAGTCCCCGGGGCTGTGACCGATCAGGACTCGGGCGTTTGACCAGTCCCCAGGGTGTGTCCGATCATGGACTCGGGCGTTTGACCAGTCCCCGCTGTGTGTCCGATCACGGACTCGGGCGTTTGACCCGTCCCCGCTGTGTGTCCGATCATGAACTCGGGCGTTTGACCAGACCCCGGGGTGTTACTGATCATGGACTCGGGCGTTTGACCAGTCCCCGGGGTCTGTCCGATCATGAACTTGGGCTTTTGACCAGTCCCCGGGGTGTGTCCGATCATGAACTCGGGCATATGACCAGTCCCCGGGATGTGTCCGATCAAGGACTCGGCGTTTGACCAGTCCCCGGGGCTGTGTCCGATCATGGACTCGGGCGTTTGACCAGTGCCCGGGGTGGGTATGATCATGGACTTGGTCGTTTGACCAGGCCGCCAGCTGTGTCTTATCATGGACTCGGGCGTTTGACCAGTCCCCGGGGTGTGTCCAATCATGGACTCGGGTGTTTGACCAGTCCCCGGGGTGGGTCCGATCATGGACTTGGGCGTTTGACCAGTCCCCAGTGTGTATCCGATCATGGACTCGGGCGATTGACCAGTCCCCGCGGTGTGTCCGATCATGGACTCGGGCGTTTGACCAGTCCCCGGAGTGTGTCCGATCATGGACTCGGGCATTTGAACAGTCCCCAGGGCTGTGTCCGATCATGGACTCGGGCGTTTAACTAGTCCCCCGGGTGTGTCCGATCATGGACTCGGGTGTTTGCACAGACCCGGGGGTGTGTCCGATCATGGACTCGGGCATTTCACCAGTCCCCGGGGTGTGTCTGATCATGGACTCGGCCATTTGACCAGTCCCCTGGGTGTGTCCGATCATGGACTCGGCTGTTTGATCTGTGCCTGGGTTGTGTCCGATCATGGACTCGGGCGTTTGCACAGTCCCCGGGGTGTGTCTGATCATGGACTCGGCCATTTGACCAGTCCCCGGGGCTGTGACCGATCAGGACTCGGGCGTTTGACCAGACCCCAGGGTGTGTCCAATCATGGACTCGGGCGTTTGCCCAGTCCCCGGGGTGTGTCTGATCATGGACTCAGGCATTTGACCAGTCCCCGGGGCTGTGACCGATCAGGACTCGGGCGTTTGACCAGTCCCCAGGGTGTGTCCGATCATGGACTCGGGCGTTTGTCCAGTCCCCGCTGTGTGTCCGATCATGGACTCGGGCGTTTGACCCGTCCCCGCTGTGTGTCCGATCATGAACTCGGGCGTTTGACCAGACCCCGGGGTGTTACTGATCATGGACTCGGGCATTTGACCAGTCCCCTGGGTGTGTCCGATCATGGACTCGGCTGTTTGATCTGTGCCTGGGTTGTGTCCGATCATGGACTCGGGCGTTTGCCCAGTCCCCGGGGTGTGTCTGATCATGGACTCGGCCATTTGACCAGTCCCCGGGGCTGTGACCGATCAGGACTCGGGCGTTTGACCAGACCCCAGTCTGTGTCCAATCATGGACTCGGGCGTTTGCCCAGTCCCCGGGGTGTGTCTGATCATGGACTCAGGCATTTGACCAGTCCCCGGGGCTGTGACCGATCAGGACTCGGGCGTTTGACCAGTCCCCAGGGTGTGTCCGATCATGGACTCGGGCGTTTGACCAGTCCCCGCTGTGTGTCCGATCACGGACTAGGGCGTTTGACCCGTCCCCGCTGTGTGTCCGATCATGAACTCGGGCGTTTGATCAGACCCCGGGGTGTTACTGATCATGGAGTCGGGCGTTTCACCAGTCCCCGCTGTCTGTCCGATCATGAACTTGGGCTTTTGACCAGTCCCCGGGATGTGTCCGATCATGGACTCGGCTGTTTGACCAGTCTCCGGGGTGTGTCCGATCATGGACTCGGGCGTTTGAACAGTCCCCGGGGTGTGTCCGATCATGGACTCGGGCGTTTGACCAGTCCCCGGGGTGTGTCTGATCATGGACTCGGGCGTTTGACCAGTCCCCGGGGTGTGTCCGATTATGGATTCGGGGGTTACACCAGACCCCGGGGCTTTGTCCCATCATGGATTCGGGGATTAGGCCAGACCCCGGGGCTTTGTCCGATCATGGATTCGGGCGTTTGACTAATCCCTGGGGCTGTGTCTGATCATGGACTCGGGCGTTTGATCAGTCCCCGGGGTGTGTCCGATCGTGGACTCTGGCGTTTGACCGGTCGGCGGGTTGTGACCGATCATGGAGTCGGGCGTTTGACCAGTTCACGGCGTGTGTCCAATCATGGACTAGGGCGTTTGACCAGTCCCCGAGACTGTGTACGATCATGGACTCGTGCGTTTGACCAGTCCCCAGAGCTGTGTCCGATCATGGACTTGGGCTTTAGACCAGTCCCCGGGGTGTGTCCGTTCATGTCCTCGGGCGTTTGACCAGTCCCCGGGCTTGCGTCTGATCATGGAGTCGGCTGTTTGACCATTCCCCGGGGTGTGTCCGATCATGGACTCTGCAGTTTGGCCAGTACCCGGGGCTGTGTCCGATCATGGACTCGGGCGTTTGACCAGTCCCCGGGGTGTGTGCGATCATGGACTCAGGTGTTTGACCAGTCCCCGGGGTGTGTCCGATCATGGACTCGGGCGTTTGTCCAGTCCCCGCGGGTGTGTCCGATCACGGACTCGGCAGTTTGACCAGTTCCTGGGGTGAGTCCGATCATGGGCTCAGGCATTTGAAAGTCCGCGTGGTGTGTCCGATCATGGACTCGGGCTTTTGTCCAGTCCCCGGTGTGTGTCCGATCATGGCCTCGGATGTTTGACCAGTCCCCGAGATGAGTCCGATCATGGACTTGGCTGATTGACCAGTCCCCGGGGTGTGTCCGATCATGGACTCGACGTTGGACAAGTCCCTGGGGTTTGTCCGATCATGGACTCGACTGTTTGACCAGTCCCCGGGATGTGTACAATCATGGATTCAGGCGTTTGACCATTCCCCGGGGTGTGTCCGATCATGAACTCGGGCATTTGACCAGTCCCCCTGTGTGTGTCCGATCATGGACTCGGCGTTTGACCAGTCCCCGGGGCAGTGTCCGATCATGGACTCCGCAGTTTGACCAGTCCCCGGGGCTGTGTCCGATCATGGACTCGGGCGTTTGTCCATCCCCGCGGGTGTGTCCGATCATGAACTCGGGCGTTTGACCAGTGCCCGGGGTGGGTATGATCATGGACTTGGGTGTTTGACCAGGCCGCGAGCTTTGTCTGATCATGGACTCGGGCGTTTCACCAGTCCCCGGGGTGTGTCCAATCATGGACTCGATGTTTGACCAGTCCCCTGGGTGTGTCCAATCATGGACTCGGACATCTGTCCAGTCCCCAGTGTGTGTCCGATCATGGAGTCGGGCGTTTGTCCAGTCCCCGGGGCTGTGTCCGATCATGGACTCGGTCGTTTGTCCAGTCCCCAGTGTGTATCCGATCATGGACTCGGGCGATTGACCAGTCCCCACGGTGTGTCCGATCATGGACTCGGGAGTTTGACCAGTCCCCGGGTTGAGTCCGATGATGGACTCAGCTGTTTGACCAGTCTCCAGGGTATGGCCGATCTTGGCCTCGGGCGTTTGACCAGTCCCCGGAGCTGTGTCCGATCATGGACTCGGGCGTTTGACCAGTCCCCGGAGCTGTGTCCGATCATGGACTCGGCGTTTGAGCAGTCCCCGGGGCTGTGTCCGATCATGGACTCCACATTTTGACCAGTCCCCGGGGCTGTGTCCGATCATGGACTCCGCAGTTTGACCAGTACCCAGGGTGTGTCCAATCATGTACCCGGGCATTTGAGCAGCACCCGGGGTGTGTCCGATCAAGAACTCGGTCGTTTGACCAGTCACCGGGGCTGTGTCTGATCATGGACTTGGGTGTTTGACCAGTCCCCGGTGTATGTCCAATCATAGACTCAAGCGTTTGACCAGGCCCTGGGTCTGTCTCCGATCATGGAGTCGGGTGTTTGACCAGTCCCCGGGGCTGTGTCCGATCATGGACTCGGGCGTTTGTCCATCCCCGCGGGTGTGTCCGATCATGAACTCGGGCGTTTGACCTGTGCCCGGGGTGGGTATGATCATGGACTTGGGTGTTTGACCAGGCCGCGAGCTGTGTCTGATCATGGACTCGGGCGTTTCACCAGTCCCCGGGGTGTGTCCAATCATGGACTTGGGTGTTTGACCAGTCCCCGGGGTGGGTCCAATCATGGACTCGGGTGTTTGACCAGTCCCCTGGGTGTGTCCAATCATGGACTCGGACATCTGTCCAGTCCCCAGTGTGTGTCCGATCATGGAGTCGGGCGTTTGACCAGTCCCCGGGGCTGTGTCCGATCATGGACTCGGTCGTTTGTCCAGTCCCCAGTGTGTATCCGATTATGGACTCGGGCGATTGACCAGTCCCCGCGGTGTGACCGATCATGGACTCGGGCGTTTGACCAGTCCCCGGGTTGAGTCCGATGATGGACTCAGCTGTTTGACCAGTCTCCAGGGTATGGCCGATCGTGGCCTCGGGCGTTTGACCAGTCCCCGGAGCTGTGTCCGATCATGGACTCGGGCGTTTGACCAGTCCCCGGAGTGTGTCCGATCATGGACTCGGGCATTTGAACAGTCCCCAGGGCTGTGTCTGATCATGGACTCGGGCGTTTAAACAGTCCCCCGGGTGTGTCCGATCATGCTCTCGGGTGTTTGAACAGTCCCCGGGGTGTGTCCAATCATGGACTCGGCTGTTTGACCAATCCCCTGGGTGTGTCCGATCATGGACTCGGCTGTTTGATCTGTGCCTGGGTTGTGTCCGATCATGGACTCGGGCGTTTGCCCAGTCCCCGGGGTGTGTCTGATCATGGACTCGGGCATTTGACCAGTCCCCGGGGCTGTGACCGATCAGGACTCGGGCGTTTGACCAGACCCCAGCGTGTGTCCGATCATAGACTCGGGCGTTTCACCAGTCCCCGGGGTGTGTCTGATCATGGACTCAGGCATTTGACCAGTCCCCGGGGCTGTGACCGATCAGGACTCGGGCGTTTGACCAGACCCCAGGGTGTGTCCGATCATAGACTCGGGCGTTTCACCAGTCCCCAGGGTGTGTCCGATCATGGACTCGGGCGTTTGACCTGTCCCCGCTGTGTTACCGATCATGAACTCGGGAGTTTGACCAGACCCCGGGGTGTTACTGATCATGGACTCGGGCGTTTGACCAGTCCCCGCTATGTGTCCGATCAAGAACTTGGGCGTTTGACCAGTCCCCGGGGTGTGTCCGATCATGGACTCGGCTGTTTGACCAGTTCCCGGGATGTGTCAGATCATGGACTCGGGCGTTGGACCAGTCCCCGTGGTGTGTCCGATCATGGATTCGGGAGTTTGACATGTCCCCGTGGTGTGTCCGATCATGGACTCGGGCGTTGGACCAGTCCCTGTGGTGTGTCCGATCATGGATTCGGGAGTTTGACATGTCCCCGTGGTGTGACCGATCATGGACTCGGGCGTTGGACCAGTCCCCGTGGTGTGTCCGATCATGGACTCGGGCATTTGACCAGTCCCCGTGGTGTGTCCGATCATGGACTCGGGCGATTGACCAGTCCGCGGGGTGTGTCCGATCATGGACTACGGCGTTTCACCATTCCTTGGGCTGTGTCTGATCATGGACTCGGGCGTTCGACCAGTCCCCGGGATGTGTCCAATCATGGACTCAACTGTTTGACGAGTCCCCGGGGTGTGTCCGATCATGGACTCGGGTATTTGACCAGACCCCGGGGTGTGTCCGATCATGGACTCGGCTGTTTGGCCAGTCCACAGGGTGTGTCCGATCATGAACTCAGGCGTTTGACCAGTCCCTGGGACTGTGCCCGATCATGGACTCGGGCATTTGACCGGACCCCGGGCTGTGTCCGATCATGGACTCGGGCGTATCACCAGTCCCTGGGGCTGTGTCTGATCATGGACTCGAGCATTTGACCAGTCCCCGGGGCTGTGTCCGATCATGTACTCGGGTGTTTGAACAGTCCCCGGGCTGTGTCCGATCATGGACTCGGGCGTTTGACCAGTCCCCGGGGCTGTGTCCGATAATCGACTCGGGCATTTGACCAGACCCCGGGGTGTGTCCGATCATGGACTCGGCTGTTTGATCAGTCCCCAGGGTGTGTCCGATCATGGACTCGGGTATTTGACCAGACCCCGGGGTGTGTCCAATCATGGACTCGGCTGTTTGACCAGTCCACAGGGTGTGTCCAATCATGGACTCGGGTGTTTGACCAGTCCCCTGGGTGTGTCCAATCATGGACTCGGACATCTGTCCAGTCCCCAGTGTGTGTCCGATCATGGAGTCGGGCGTTTGACCAGTCCCCGGGGCTGTGTCCGATCATGGACTCGGTCGTATGTCCAGTCCCCAGTGTGTATCCGATTATGGACTCGGGCGATTGACCAGTCCCCGCGGTGTGACCGATCATGGACTCGGGCGTTTGACCAGTCCCCGGGTTGAGTCCGATGATGGACTCAGCTGTTTGACCAGTCTCCAGGGTATGGCCGATCATGGCCTCGGGCGTTTGACCAGTCCCCGGAGCTGTGTCCGATCATGGACTCGGGCGTTTGACCAGTCCCCGGAGTGTGTCCGATCATGGACTCGGGCATTTGAACAGTCCCCAGGGCTGTGTCCGATCATGGACTCGGGCGTTTAAACAGTCCCCCGGGTGTGTCCGATCATGGTCTCGGGTGTTTGAACAGTCCCCGGGGTGTGTCCAATCATGGACTCGGCTGTTTGACCAGTCCCCTGGGTGTGTCCGATCATGGACTCGGCTGTTTGATCTGTGCCTGGGTTGTGTCCGATCATGGACTCGGGCGTTTGCCCAGTCCCCGGGCTGTGTCTGATCATGGACTCGGGCGTTTCACCAGTCCCCGGGGTGTGTCTGATCATGGACTCGGGCATTTGACCAGTCCCCGGGGCTGTGACCGATCAGGACTCGGGCGTTTCACCAGTCCCCAGGGTGTGTCCGATCATGGACTCGGGCGTTTGACCTGTCCCCGCTGTGTTACCGATCATGAACTCGGGAGTTTGACCAGACCCCGGGGTGTTACTGATCATGGACTCGGGCGTTTGACCAGTCCCCGCTATGTGTCCGATCAAGAACTTGGGCGTTTGACCAGTCCCCGGGGTGTGTCCGATCATGGACTCGGCTGTTTGACCAGTTCCCGGGATGTGTCAGATCATGGACTCGGGCGTTGGACCAGTCCCCGTGGTGTGTCCGATCATGGATTCGGGAGTTTGACATGTCCCCGTGGTGTGTCCGATCATGGACTCGGGCGTTGGACCAGTCCCTGTGGTGTGTCCGATCATGGATTCGGGAGTTTGACATGTCCCCGTGGTGTGACCGATCATGGACTCGGGCGTTGGACCAGTCCCCGTGGTGTGTCCGATCATGGACTCGGGCATTTGACCAGTCCCCGTGGTGTGTCCGATCATGGACTCGGGCGATTGACCAGTCCGCGGGGTGTGTCCGATCATGGACTACGGCGTTTCACCATTCCTTGGGCTGTGTCTGATCATGGACTCGGGCGTTCGACCAGTCCCCGGGATGTGTCCAATCATGGACTCAACTGTTTGACGAGTCCCCGGGGTGTGTCCGATCATGGACTCGGGTATTTGACCAGACCCCGGGGTGTGTCCGATCATGGACTCGGCTGTTTGGCCAGTCCACAGGGTGTGTCCGATCATGAACTCAGGCGTTTGACCAGTCCCTGGGACTGTGCCCGATCATGGACTCGGGCATTTGACCGGACCCCGGGCTGTGTCCGATCATGGACTCGGGCGTATCACCAGTCCCTGGGGCTGTGTCTGATCATGGACTCGAGCATTTGACCAGTCCCCGGGGCTGTGTCCGATCATGTACTCGGGTGTTTGAACAGTCCCCGGGCTGTGTCCGATCATGGACTCGGGCGTTTGACCAGTCCCCGGGGCTGTGTCCGATAATCGACTCGGGCATTTGACCAGACCCCGGGGTGTGTCCGATCATGGACTCGGCTGTTTGATCAGTCCCCAGGGTGTGTCCGATCATGGACTCGGGTATTTGACCAGACCCCGGGGTGTGTCCAATCATGGACTCGGCTGTTTGACCAGTCCACAGGGTGTGTCCAATCATGGACTCGGGTGTTTGACCAGTCCCCTGGGTGTGTCCAATCATGGACTCGGACATCTGTCCAGTCCCCAGTGTGTGTCCGATCATGGAGTCGGGCGTTTGACCAGTCCCCGGGGCTGTGTCCGATCATGGACTCGTCGTTTGTCCAGTCCCCAGTGTGTATCCGATTATGGACTCGGGCGATTGACCAGTCCCCGCGGTGTGACCGATCATGGACTCGGGCGTTTGACCAGTCCCCGGGTTGAGTCCGATGATGGACTCAGCTGTTTGACCAGTCTCCAGGGTATGGCCGATCATGGCCTCGGGCGTTTGACCAGTCCCCGGAGCTGTGTCCGATCATGGACTCGGGCGTTTGACCAGTCCCCGGAGTGTGTCCGATCATGGACTTGGGCATTTGAACAGTCCCCAGGGCTGTGTCCGATCATGGACTCGGGCGTTTAAACAGTCCCCCGGGTGTGTCCGATCATGGTCTCGGGTGTTTGAACAGTCCCCGGGGTGTGTCCAATCATGGACTCGGCTGTTTGACCAGTCCCCTGGGTGTGTCCGATCATGGACTCGGCTGTTTGATCTGTGCCTGGGTTGTGTCCGATCATGGACTCGGGCGTTTGCCCAGTCCCCGGGCTGTGTCTGATCATGGACTCGGGCGTTTCACCAGTCCCCGGGGTGTGTCTGATCATGGACTCGGGCATTTGACCAGTCCCCGGGGCTGTGACCGATCAGGACTCGGGCGTTTCACCAGTCCCCAGGGTGTGTCCGATCATGGACTCGGGCGTTTGACCTGTCCCCGCTGTGTTACCGATCATGAACTCGGGAGTTTGACCAGACCCCGGGGTGTTACTGATCATGGACTCGGGCGTTTGACCAGTCCCCGCTATGTGTCCGATCAAGAACTTGGGCGTTTGACCAGTCCCCGGGGTGTGTCCGATCATGGACTCGGCTGTTTGACCAGTTCCCGGGATGTCTCAGATCATGGACTCGGGCGTTGGACCAGTCCCCGTGGTGTGTCCGATCATGGATTCGGGAGTTTGACATGTCCCCGTGGTGTGTCCGATCATGGACTCGGGCGTTG